>MU249596.1:8101203-8554966 GCA_018977245.1 Lethenteron camtschaticum
GTGTGTGTGTGTGTGGTCCAGGTGTGTGTGTGTGGTGGTGTGGTGTGTGTGGTGGTGTGTNGTGTGNGTGTGTGTGTGTGTGTAGGTGATGTAGCGTGGTGTGTATGTGTGTGTNGTNGTGTGTGTGTGTGTGGTGTGTGTATGTGTGTGTGTGTGTGTGTGGGTGTGTNGTGTGTGTGTGTNGTGTGTGTGTGGTGATGTGTGCGTGTGATGTGAGCGTCGGTGATGTGAGCGTGGTGTGTGTGTGGTGTGGTGTGTGTGTGTGTGTGTGTGATGTGTGCGTNGTGNTGTGAGCGTGGTGTGTGAGCGTGGTGTGTGCGTGTGGTGTGTGGTGGTGTGTGCGTGGTGATGGTGAGGTGTGGGAAGCTGTAAGCCCCAGGATAATTTGGGCTCGCCTTCCCATCAACCGGAGGCGAGGAGTGGTGGTCGTGGTTACTTATGCCCCACCGAAGACGAACATCCGTGGAGGGATGCAGGCAAAGCCGATGGTCAGATGCCTTCTATGACTCCTGTCACAGGTGCTGGCTAAAGTGGCCACTCGGGACAGAGTCATCTTGTTCGGTGACTTCAATGCCCGATTTGGTCATGATGCTGGCACCTGGTCTAGAGTGATTGGAAGGCATGGGCCAGATCAGCTCAATAATAACGGTAGGAGGCAGCTAGATTTTTGTGCAACCCATGGGCTTGTAATTACCAACACGCTCTTCCGGCATCGGCGCATCCACACAACATCATGGATGCATGCCGGGTCCAAGCAAGAACATCTGCTGGACTACATAGTGACGGACCAGCGGATGCGAGCCCATGTTCTTGACACCAGGACCTACCGTGGAGCTGATCTGCCCTCTGACCATCGGCTAGTCATTTGTAAGATGCGCCTGCCATTCTTCCACTCCGGTGGTGGGTGTACACCCTGGACCCCATTCCAACCAAAAGTGGCCTGGTCTCAGCTGATGAAAGTTGCAAGCGAGAATTTCATCATCGCTTGCAGCTGGGTTGGCATCGTCCCCACTCCTCCTGATGTCAAGGGTAAATGGGCGAGGTTGAGGACTGTGACTCATGCAGCTGCAATGGCTGCTTTGCGTACGCGGTCCAGACCTCCCCAGAAACCCTGGCTGACAGAGGTGTTCAGGTTCGTTGAGAAAAAGCGACAGACCCACTCTCATCGGCTACAGCATCCCACGTCAGAGAATGAGGAGGTTTACCGCAGCCTTCGCTCGGAGGTTCGGAGAGCTGTAAGGCGCTGTAAGGATGGGTGGTGGTCGCGGGTTACTGAGGAGATAGAGTCTGCCTCAGTGGCCCGCGATCACAAATCACTATTTAACTCCATCAAAAAAGTAACCTGCATTGCTACACCTATTACCATCATTAGGGGAAAAAACGGTGATCCAATCTCCGACCCCCAGGAACAGGTTTGCAGATTTGCTGAGCATTTTTGTGAGGTCCTAGGGAGGGGAAATCCCTCAGCTAGGAAAACATTATGGCACAAAGTGGGGATAACCCTGCTGAGGCTGCGGTGCCTCAAATATTGAAAGAGGTCACCCCTGTGAGTGGCTGGCTGAGGTGCCATCTGTTGAGGGAGTACTGAAGGCGATCTAGAGTCTGAGACCAGGAAAGGCACCGGGCAGAGATGATCTCCCAAGCGAAATTCTGAGGGAGGGAGGCGTTTGTGCACAGACTGCCCTATATGACATCATAACAACAGTCTGGACCACTGGATGGTTTCCGCAGGATTGGAAGGATGCCCTGGTGGTCCCCCTCTTTAAGAAGGGGGACGCACAGACTGTAACAACTACAGGGCATCTCACTCCTCAGTGTGCCGGGAAAGGTCCTGGCAAGGATTATGCAACACCGCCTTGCTAGGCACACTGAGGAGAGGCTTGCGGAGCCCCAATGCAGTTTCAGGAAAGGGCGGTCCTGCACAGATGCCATATTTTCTGTCCGTCTGCTACAGCAGAGGTGTAGGGAATTCCAACAAGACCTACATCTCTGCTTTATTGACCTGGTCAAGGCCTATGATACCATCAGTAGGCCTGGGCTCTGGGGTGTTCTTCGTGCTTTCGGAGTCCCTGATCCTCTGCTCACGATCATTAAGGACCTTCATGATGGTGAGCGGGCCCAGGTAAAACTACGTGGCTGGAGTCAGAGCCTTTCCCTGTACACCTTGGGGTGTGACAGGGATGTCCTCTGGCTCCCACATTATTTAACATCTATTTCGACTGCGTAGTTCGTGAAGCCTTCAATAGCTCTACCGGGGAATTTCCATTTGGTACAGATATAATGGGAGGCTGATCGACGCCCGGGTGCGATCAAGGATGGCTCCCTATTGGTCAACCACGTTATGTATGCCGATGATTTGGTAATAGCTGCTCATTTAGAAGAGGAGTTGGAGACGCTGCTGCTGCTGAGACTGGAGCGTGCCACTAAGAGGTGGGGCCTTACCATCAGCCCCACCAAAACTAAGCACCTGCCTGGGTATCTTGTACTATCGGACACTCCACCCCCACAACTCCAATCGGTGATGGGCAGTAGTGGAGAGAGTGGACAGTTTCCCATACCTGGGCAGTGTGCTTATGACCGGCTCCAATTTAACAGCAGAGGTCTCACTCCGAATCAGTTGAGTGGCAATATCTTTTCATCGGTTGCGTAACGCTGTGTGGAAGCTACCTGGTCTGTCGCTTCCCACGAAGCTTCAGGTCTTCTCGGCCACAGTCATTCCCTTCCTTCTCTATGCTTGCGAAACGTGGACCCCCCCTAATGGAGCATCTTTGCCGGTTGGAAACATTTAGGCTGGCCTGCCTACGATCCATCCTGGGTTTAACCAGGCTGGATTGTGTGAGGAGCTCACAAATCCTTGAAAGATGTGGATAAAGTCCCATCGGTGAGCTCCTCCGGCAGGCAGGGCTGCGTTGGCTGGGTCATGTAGCCCGCATGCCCAGCCACCGCATGCCTAAACAGCTTTTGTTCATCTTCTTGGTTTTTTCGGTAAAGTCACGTAGAAGGGAAGTAATAAAATAATAAAAATAAAACATAATAAAATAATTCTCACGACGTTTCGGCTACAACGCTTTTGTTCGGCCGGATCGAGGGGCTAAACGGGCGCGGCACGGGCTAGAGAAGAGATTGAGTGATGTGGTACAGGAGGATGTGGAGCTGAGTGGACTTGCCGATGACTGGTACCAGCGGTGTCAAGATCGGCCTCTGTGGAGGAGACTCGTAAAGGACGCTACTGGGCAGTTAGAGGCAGTCGCCCTCCAACAACAACGGAGGGCGGAGGAGCGACGCTCACAACAACGAGCGGAGCGCCGGGTGGCTAAAGCACAGCAAGTTGGTACAGTAGGGCACAGGTGGTGCATCAGCCAGTCATCTCGGTCATCTTGGTCAGTCGACCCGTGGCACTTGGGTCTGCCCCGTGACCTCCTGCCAGCGGACGTTCGACACTTCACGTGGCCTCAAGGTGCTCTTGGCCTGGCACAAGCGTCGTGGTGACGTCACCGCCACTTAGTAACGAATGGCGGTTGTTGTTGTGGTGACGATTATACGAATAGTCGGTGCTGGCCTCCCCTAGGGCGACTCAGCCTCAGATTAGCACGAAGAGCGTGCAACGTGGAAAGATTTCGTCGCGTGCCGTTCCGGCCTTCATAGGTGCGACTAGCTGACGGCCTGTTAAGACTACACGGGTGATGTGTGTGTGTGTAAGTGTCTGTGTGCGCGCTTGTTGTATAGGAAGGTATTATGGGGGGAGCGGTGGGGTCGTGGTTAGCGTTCCCGTGCGCTGCAAAACCTGGATATTCCGAGTTCGACTCCTAACATCTGAACCGTCCTCCCCCTACGTCGACTTGGCCTTGAAACGAGTGACTGGTGCGGTGTGTAAACATCATCGCTTGGGGAGACAAAGGCGTCCCGGGTGCACGTCGTTCTCCGGTTTCCTGCCCCGGCGAAGCCGTTAATGGAATTGGCCAAACAACCACAACCCAATGGAGCAGAGCGCGAGTTTGCCTCCGATTTATCTTCACAACATTTTTCAGTTGGACTGCAAAGCTCTCGTTCAGTAGATTAGCAGCATCCCCACGATGTGCCGAGTAACTCGATATTCACACCTCGCCTTCGGCGTGAGTAGCGACACCTTCCCAGGTATCCCTGTGAGTGAACTCGGAGATAAACAGCCTCGCGAAAAGGTTGGCTGGCTGGGTTGGGCTGTGTTGGCTGGGTGGTGGTGGTGGTGGTAGAGGGCAGAGGAAGTGAACCCAAATCTCCCACCCACTCGGGTTCACAAAACACGTGGGCACGAGCTGACGGGAGCAACATTGACTAAAGTTACGGTGGACCATGGTAAGTAAAAGGCAGTCAGTTGTGAGTGACATCTGAACCTGGTCCACAGTGGCTAGGAGATGTTAACTACCTCGCCTGGTGTACAGGAGGTCGTGGGTTCGATCCCGACCCTGACGCCTACTGTATGTTTGGAGTTTGCGTCTCTCTCTCTCATCATGATGGCTGGGAGATGTTAACTACCTCGCCTGGTGTACAGGAGGTCGTGGGTCGATCCCGACCCTGACGCCTGCTGTATGTTTGGAGTTTACGTGTCTCTCTCTCTCTCATCATGTTGGCTAGGAGATGTTAACTACCTCGCCTGGTATACAGGAGGTCGTGGGTTCGATCCCGACCCTGACACCTGCCGCTGTGTATTTGGAGTTTGTGTGGATTTTTCTCCGGGTGCTCCGGTTTTCCCCTCCACATTTAGAATCAACGTGCATTTAGAGTATTTGGCTGCTATAAGACTTCCACGTTACAAGTCACTTCGTGGAGATGTCATTTGTGGCCGACTGTGAGGGCGGGCACAAGCCGGCGTGAGTAGGTTAAACGTTGAGTTTTATAAGAGCACCACGGGGTGACCAGCCCCTCCCCACCCAGCCCCACCCTCCCCACCCAGCCCCACCCTCCCCACCCAGCCCCTCCAGTATTACCTTACAATAATCCACAGCCAACATTGGATTTTACCTGCACGCGTTCTCTAAGGCACGTGGTCCTCAATTCTGGAGGCCTTAGGATTTCGCGGTTGTGATATACTGTAGATCGAGATCTCAGGCCTGTTTTCGAGTCTAGCACGATGTCCGCCGTTTCGCCCCACGTGCTGCAACGGAATACAGCTCGGGTCAGATTTCAGTATAAATGTTTCTGATAATTGTAATGACAAAAAAGATTGGCGCGGTGTGCAACAACAACGAACCCCCCCACCCCACCCCCCATCAGTTCTTTAAAAAAAAATTGCGACAAAAACGCGGAAATTTCCGATCGGTGTTCAATAGGGAGAGGGATTAACAAACAAAATTTTCCACGGAAATTTCCAATCGTGCCCGTCGAGAACATCCACAGGAGGAGGGGCGGTATAGTGATCGCTGCCCCGTAGCAAGTGGGGACCCTGAGTCGGGAGGGGCTACTGGGGGGGGGGGTAAGGTGGGGAGGAAGAGATAACTAGCACACTAAGGGAAGACCAGCGATAGGGAGGGTGGGGAATGGGAGAGGGAAGAAGGATAGTAAAGGAACATTCTACAAATCAAACAATATACACGCAGCTTATGAACGTGAGTGTCAGTCTCCCATCTCCCCATAGGTCTTTAGAGAGAGAGAGAAATAAGTATAACCCGTAAAAACAAAGTTTTTCACTATAAATCCTTTATATGCGTGGCGGCTAGAGTCCTCTCGTCCTCTGGCTTGAGATGGCTGCCACCTATGGGTCAGATGATTTTCTGCCAGTATTAAGCAATTGGTAATAAATATTTAATTTGTTTTCCCTAAACAGTGTCAAATTTTGGAAAAAAAATTGTCTCGCACAACGAGTCTGTGTGCAAAATGTCAGCTCGATTGGATCACGGGAAGTGGGTTAAAAAACGACCGAAACATTTGCACGGTCGTAAGCAAGCAAGCAAGCACGCAAGCACGCAAGCAAGTGAACTTAATATAAAGATTTAAAAAAGCGTCCAGGCAGGTGTGCTTCCGCTGGTATCCTCCCACAAGAAGCCAAAAAACATTCATCTCAAATTAGCATCTCAACTTAGCATCTCAACTTAGCAGGGGCCCTCCTCAAAAGGGAGAAATGTGACTGCGCCGAGGCCTTTCCGTGTAAATTGAGGCATCAACGATCGTCGCTGCTTCCTTATGACACACACACACACACAGTGCGCACAAACACCCGAGCACGTTTCAGCAAACAGGCGCTTCCTTCGACCTCACATATTATCTGGTAATACTGCTGCTGTGTTAGCAGTGGCGCACGAGGGCAATTTCAACAAAACTTGAATACACTCGACAATAACAACTGTGTGTGTGTGTGTGAGCCTTTCGCACCTCCCCATTAGCACGGTTGGCTACGTACGGTGCGAATGAAGTTCATTATACATACAACAACAATAATATATAATCGGCGACGTTTCAGGCAATGGTCTTTCGTCAGTGAAGATAGCACGTGAAGAAGGGCCATGGTCCGAAACGTCGCCGATTATCACGTGCTACGAAGGGCCATTTCCAGATTACACGTGTATATGTATCCTATAGAAATGTCCTCCATCACAACTCGCAAGCAAAGAACGCGGTGCATGAAACGGGTTGACTATGCGATGTTGTGCTGACTACTTGCAAAGCCCCGTTCGGAAGCGAGACGCGGTTATAGGAGGCCGTCCATAAATGACGTCACGCGATTTTGGACGATTTTTGACCCCTCCTCCCCCCTTCGTCACACGACGTCACAAAAAGTCAGACCCCCCCCCGTCAAATATGACGTCACAAAGCTCTGCCCCCCCCAATAAAACATGCTTCAAATCGCTTTAAACTATTATCATTGTAGTGCGTATTTAATGTGCCGCTGTACTCTGATGTTGTAGGAGAAAACATTTATTAAAAAGTCGATTTAATTAAGTAGAACGTGTTATCTACATTTATTTAAAGTTGCGCATTTTGATGTGACGTCACATTTCTCAACCCCCCCCCCCCCCACACATCGTCACACATCGTCACATATGTCTGACCCCCTCTCCCCCCTAGGTGCGTGACGTCATTTATGGAGCGATTAGATGAATCGTCACGATTGCGGGTAGCGATTCAATTCAAGCCACGGTGACGAGATGTTAACTACTACCTCGCCTGGTATACAAGAGGTCGTGGGTTTGATCCAGACCCTGACACCTGCCGTATATTTGGAGTTTGTATGTNCTCTCTCTCTCTCCCCGTGGAGATGTTAACTACCTTGCCTGGTATGCAGGAGCGTGTGGGTTCGATCCCGACCCTGACACCTGAACGTATATTTGGATTTAAAATTTCGATTTAAAGCTTTCGTGACTGCAGGGATTCATCTTCTTGGTTCTTTCGGTAAAGTCACATAGTAGGGAAGTAATAAAATAATAAAAATAAAACAATAAAACAATTCTCACGACGTTTCGGCCACAACGCAAGCAGCCGTCCTCAGGTGAAGAACATGTCTGTCGATAAGACAGAGTTACTACGTGACTTTACCGAAAGAACCAAGAAGACGTATATTTGGAGTTTGTGTGTGTGTCTCTCTCCCTGTGGTCACGTGGATATTTCTCCAGGTCCTCCGGGTTTTCCCTCCACGTTTAGAATCAACATGTGTTTCGAGCATTTGGCTGCTGTAGATTTCCAAGCGATAAGCCACTTCGTTGAACTATCATTTGTTGCCAGGTCGCTTCTGAAAAAAGAGCGATATAGCTCAGCTGGCCTTACCTGGTAAAATTACAAAAATATAGTTCAGTTTATATCCTGTACAGCATTTGTACGAGTAAATTACTGGCTTGCAACAATCAACAGCAGCATCGCTTCTGACTACGACTGGCAGACTAGCTGCCCACTTTGCTGGCCGTGCCGTACAGGGACAGCTGTCAATCGTATGTCCCCGAGGATAATTTACCAAATGTTCAAGCTGACTTCCCTTATCATTAACGCATGCGTGATTTCTCTTCTGAAATTAATTTGGGACTTAAAAAATTTGACAGGTGTAATATTCATCTTCTTGGTTCTTTCGGTAAAGTCACGTAGAAGGGAAATAATAAAGTAATAAAAATAAAACATTAAATAATTCTCACGACGTTTCGGCCACAACGCAAGCAGCCGTCCTCAGGTGAAGAACAGGTCTGTCGGGAAGACAGCGTCTGAATAAAACAGAACCAGTAGTATGTGTAATATTTCAATATGTGTAATATTTCAACATTCATGAATAGTTTTTTTTGTCTCAATTCATTCACGTTTTTGTAAATGTCATCTGAATAGGAATATTAAATATATATAAATAATGACAAAAGATACAATATTTACTTAAATAATGAACAATTTAAAATTGTTAAAATCAATTGAATGACCCGACGTGTCCTGACTGTTTGGCCGCTCCGTATAACGCGTTCCGCGCCGCGTTGGTTCTTGCTGACAACGATGCGATGCCGCTGTGCAGACTTGTGGGAGACCCGGGAGAGGTTTCAGTCCGGACGACTCTGCCGCTAACAAACGCTGCAAATTACAAATCGGTGTCATCCACGGTACATTACAACCACAAAAAAACGTGGAAAACAGCAACGCAAGTATTCGGGTCTGACCTGGCCCTAACCCTAACCCCGACTGTTTTCCAGATTCCGTGCTATTTGAGTCCCGATCCCACATGTGTGCGAGTCTAAATTCCACACACATACACACACACACCACACACAACACGTTGGACTTTGAATCCTACGTTGGTGTAATTATGTATGGCGGCCTTGCGATTGTATTCCGTGCGAGTTCAAGCCTCCGCTCCTCGTGCCTGGGATCTCTCGCCTATTTACGAATTTGAGACACGTGCATCGGCTAAATGTCCACAATTGGTCGTGTGGAGGCACTGCACAGCGGCCAGGATTCTCTCTCTCCTCGTGTGAATAGCACGGTTCGTTGGGAGGATGAATCCCATAGAATGTATGTGCTGCACACGGTGAGACAAACTAATTCTGTAAGATGTGGACATAACTTTGAAACTAATTAAGTCCACATAACTTTGAAATTCAACCCCGTGAACAAATCCTCGTGGCCGAAAGTTAAATAAAATTTTTAAAAAAAATAAGTTTTATTATTTTGTATATCTCAGAATCTGAATGTGTGTTGATCCTGCATGGAGGAATCCGAGAAGCTACAAAAGCTCTTTTGTTTTCTAATTTTATTGTTTTATCTTTTAAATATTTTATTATTTCCCTTCTACGTCACTTTACCGAAAGAACCAAGAATATGAATCCCCTGCAAGTCACGAAAACTTTAAATCGAAATTTTGTTCAGAGTTGATCACGGGGCTGCCGCGGGGCTGCCGCGGATTTCTAATCTCTGCCGCGGATTTCTAATCGCTGCCGCGGTGACGTCACCGCCTCCCGTGGCGACCGTTGCTAAGGCGACGAGCGTTTGAAGCCGACCGAGGCGTCCTAGGCCCAAGGGCCTTTCCAAGTTCACGTTTTTGTAACACGTCAAATACATTTTGCCGCCACCCGCCCCCCCGTCAGAGGTACTTTCACTTCTAAAGCACACCAACAGCAGACGTGGCGGGATTAAGCGCGCGATTAAACGTGCCAGCTTCTAACGTTTCGCGTCGGGAGTCGTGAACGGGATGTCGGTGACTTGCGGCCTTGTGCAGGCTTCTCTTTGGCTCATGCTTTCCGTTACAAATTAAAAAAAACTCTTAAACAAATGCTGCGATAAACATCTTCGATGTTTGTCGTCCTACATTTTTTTTTTGGGCAGTACGTGTTTTTGTATCATTTGCATTGTCTTTTTTTTTCTCCCGTCATATCAGCCAGCGCCTAACATCGAGTGGTCCAGAGTTTTCGTGTCTATCGTCTGTAACAAACATTCTGGCTGTGCGATTGATCGCGTACATTAGCAAAAGCTAAGCAGCCTGGATAGTTATTGCACGCTCACCATGCATACCAGGTGCTGTAGGCTGCGTGGCTACGTGAAGTGAGGTGCAGCAGAAACATCAATTGTACAGTACTGTTCAGAGCGGTCCAGATGTCCTGTGACCCCCATTAATTTACCCCCCCCCCCAACATGGTTTTCCCTTTGCATATTAACTCGTTTCAAATAAACCTTACTTAAGACATTAAGTTTAGGAGAATGAATTGGAGGTCAGAAGACATCTGTACAATCTTTATTCTTCATTATGAGTTTAATAATGGTTCCCCTTTTTTGTTGAACCGTAAGACATTTCATAACGCTGACCGTATGGGCATTTCAAAAAAAGTCCATGAAAGGGTCTCAGGAACGAATTAGGTTTGTAAGCCGAGGACTGCCCGTATACACAATCTCTATTGTTATTGACAGGCTGTGGTGGTCCACTGACGTTTAAGTGGCGGCAGCGTCGTCATCACCATCATCATCATCCTGATGACGACCCGATCCAAAGTGAGGAGTCCCCTGCAGAAGGTGCAGAGGAGCATCGACGATGTGAAGAAACGTCTCGACGCGCTCGTCGCCGAGGAGCGAGACGGCGGGCAGCGGAGCAGCGGCCCCGGCAACAGGGAGCTGGGACGGCGCTGCGACGACCTCCGGGCGCACGCGGACGGCGTCCGTCGGGAGCTCGCTGCGCTCGGCAAGGCGGACGAGCCGGCGCCCGTCTCCGACTACGACGGCAAGAAGCAGGAAGAGGAGCGGCGCCTGCAGCGGATGCTGGCGGAGCTGCGACAGCTGGCGCAGCGGTGTGCGCCGCCCGACAGTCGTGAAGGCACCGAGAGCGAAGAAGAGGATGATGAAGAGGCAGAGGAAGGAGAGGATGATGATGAGGATGATGATGAGGATGATGATGAGGATGATGATGATGAAGATGCGGAGGAGGTAAAGCAGGTGAAGGGGGCTTTGGTGCAACAGGCAGAGGAAGCGGAGGGTGGAGGAAGGCAGACGAGAGAGGTGCAGCTGAAGACGTTTGTTGCGCTCAGCGACTTCACGTCGCAGGAGGCCGGCGACCTATCCTTCAGGAAGGGGCGGTGCTGCGGGTGCTGAGCAAGAAGCCCGACGGGTGGTGGGAGGCACAGGACGAGCACGGCGCACGCGGGATGGTGCCCAGCACGTACCTGCAGCACCAGAAGCCGGACAGAGACGATGAAGACGAAGAAGACCAGGACGACGAGGACGACGAGGACGACGAGGACGAGTCAGTTCCTTCGAGCGAAGAGGAGGTCGGCAGCAAGCGTCACGACACCTCGTCGGGGCGCGCCCTCAAAGCAGCTCTAGACGACACGAGCGCCAGCGCCGCTATGACGGCGACGGGCGCCGTCCCCTCGGGATTCCGCCCGTCCACACTGCACCGGCTGCTGCTGCTGCGCAGCGAGGGCGCGGACGAGTTCAGCACGCGCGGCCACCTCCTGCCACGCCTCGGCCCCTCGCAGCTCTCCTTCCGCGACCTGCAGTGGAGCGAGGAGCAGGGCGGCGTGAGGCCGCGGACGTGCCGCGTCAGCCGCACCTTTTACCTCGCCGGCGCCAAGGCCATCCCGCCGCCGGGGCCCGGCGTGCAGGTGGCGAGCCACCACGTGCGCGTGTGCCTGTTTGACGGGCGCCGCGTGCTGAGCAACGTGCACGCGGTGCGCGCCACGTGGCGGCCGCGCAACCCGGGCCGCTGGACCTTCTCTCCCCGTGTTGGCGGGCTGCTGCCGAGCCTCTTGGACAGCGAATTCTTCGCCCGCTCCGACAACGCCTCGCCCAATCTCGGGCTGCTATTCGAGCTGGGCATCTCGTACGTGTTGCGGTCGCGCGCCGCCGCCACCGATACGTCACCGGCGGCGGAGCTGGAGCTCGGCGAGCTCAGCTGCGGCTGGGCCTTCATGCGGCTGTTTGCCGAAACCGGCCAGGCCATCGCCAGCAAGTCCTACGAGCTCGATGTGCACGGCGGCACCCCCTACGAGCGCGACGTCGAACTGGACCCCTCGGCCGCCGGCCGTGCCGGCGGCGCCCTCCGGCAGATCTTCTCCAACGCCAGGCCGCGGCTGTTGGTGAGGGCGCGCACCCCAGCGGCCCCGCTGCGGCGGGCGCTGGACCGCCTGCCGCAGACGCTGGTGAGCTGCGTCTGCTACGTGTCGGTGCTCGTGATGTGCCGGCAGCTGCTGGCCAGCGCGCTGCTCGAGGGTCGCGGTGACGAGACGGACGCCCGGCCGGTGGCCGACGACGTGCTGGCGTCGCTGGGCGAGCTCGTCGGGCTGCCCGACGTCATGGACGCGCTGCGCAGCGTGTGGGCCGAGCGGCGAGCGGGCCTGCGCCGGGCGGAGCGCGCAGACCGCCGCCTCATGGAGGAAACTTTTCGGCGGGCTCACCGCGACACGGCGCAGCTGCTGCTGCACCTGGCGAACCTCCCGCCGAACCAATGGGGCCACGGGCCCAACGAGGCCGAGAGGTGGATGGCGATCGGATCCATCCTGACCCAGGGCCGCCAGGCGGGAGGCTCCCTGCTGGGACTGCTGTCGCCCGAGCTGCAGCACGAGCCGTTTCACATCGACCAGGTGGCGTTCTCGCTCACGAGGGACGCGCCGGTTCACGCACGGAGAGCGGTGGCGGCAGTGGCGGCGGGGAGGTCGCCGAGGCGGTTTAGACAGTCGTGTGGCGGACACCGGGATGAGATCTGGTGACTTGGACGCGGGGTTTTGTGGATGAGAGTGTGTGAGGCACCAAGCTACAGGGCACTGTAAAAGGCAGTTCTGCAAAACAGATTCTTTATACTATACATATTGTTTAGGGGGCAGGAAAAAATCTACTCAGCTTGCCACACAGAGTAATGTTCATCATGTCACCATAAAAGTGATGTTTTTAATTCGAGGTACTGGAATTTGGCCAAAGTCCAAAACCACATTTAATGTGATGACCTTCAATTGACTGTACTTGATAACCTGATTTCATGACTGGCAGCTGCCTCGATTCAAACTCAGAATGTATTTATCAATACGTATTTGTTTTGCATTTTTCTCAGAATTAAATTCTAATTATGCTATCAGCATTGTGTCATGGGACGAAATAAATTTTCATCCAGAACTCTAGTAGCTAGCAGTGCATCACATCGTATCAGAGAACAACAACGCCAAGCATATCGGGTTACAGAACTACTGAAGTCACTTCCAGCAGACCTCTATCCACACTAGTGGCACAGCTTTCAATGCCAGGCAAATATTATTTGTTTCAGTCAATNAAAAAAAAATGTAATACTCAACAGCTGTAAGAAGCCAAATTAAGTGAAAACCAAACGTAATGTGATGGCAGTATTTTTGTGCAGTCATTGGTGGGTGGCAAGATAGTTAACAGGCGAGTGAGGTAGTTAATATAGCGTCATGGTGGTGAGATATGAATTACCTCTCCTGGTACGCAGGAGGTCATGGGTTCAATCCCGACCCTGACACCGGTATATTTGGAGTTTACGTGTCTCTCTCCCTCTGGTCGCCTGGATTTTTTTCCAGGTCCTCCGGTTTTTCCCTCCACATTTAAAATCAACGTGCGTTTAGAGTATTTGGCTGCTAGAAAGTTCCACATGATGATAAGCCGCTTTGTTGATCTAATATATATGGCCAAAGCACTTTTAAAAAGAGAGCTGTATAGCTCAGTGGGCCTTACCTGGTAAAATAAACAATCGTTTAATAGTTTCTAGTTTATCAGCTCACCACACTTGAACGCCCAGTTTAATTTGTAGGTGCCTATGAAACTCTACTGACTGAGTGCTCCTGATGCGTGAGCTGCCTTGCCGCATCGCAAGTGGATTTTCTACACGGTTATGAGCGTTATTTCCCCACATGCGCTGGGTTTTCCTTTGGGTGTGTTCTTTCCTCTCACAGTTAGTGAAAAGGAACTGAATAATGAATATGTCCAAAGTCAATCCCTCCTGAAATTGAGTCTTGAAACTCAGAATTCTTGACATTGGCATTGACTGCCTCGTCAGCTGTCACATTCGTGTGGGACCAGAAATCTGCCTGTGGGATTATTGTCTTGGTACAAAGGTGTCATTGCTGCCAGTTATCCAAATACAGGACGCTCCTGAAAATTACTCTTGAGACTCAGGATGTTCTAGATAATTAAAAGTATATTTGTTTTATATCTGGTTATACCACGTATGCTTTAAATTAAATGTAGACTTTTTTTGTCTCCAGAATATTGAAGAAAAATTGTGGTTTTAAAAATAATGCAATCCTATAAATTGATAATGGAACACATGTATTTACGTTTTAAATAAAGTGTGTTATTTAAACTGTAACCCATGATTATGTGATCCACTAAATCTTTAAGGTCAAGTGGTCATCACCGATGCCATTGATGTCACCACACTTAACCATGGTACAAACTACAGCCCAAAACTCACCCTCTGTGTAATACTTCCACAAGCTGGAAGATGGAGCTATAGCAACTATATCCGAAATCACCATCAGTCATGATCAATCCACTGCTGGATTACGACCTCCAAACCATTACCATATTTCACAATCCGCTCTGTAATACTCCACCAAGCACCTGCGCATCAGATGATGCCAAGGCAGCCTCTCACTCTGGATGTGGACGTTTCTCTCCTGATACTTATATTTCTTTATACTGGTAGGAACCTCCTGGTTACACCAGCCCACAGATATTCTGTCCATTCGTCCTGCATCTAAAAATGGGAGGGGTGGGGCTGGGTGGAGAGGGGATGGTGGGAGGGGCTGGGTGGGGAGGGGCTGGGGAGGGGTGGGGTTGGGTGAAGAGGTGCTGGTCACCCCGTGGTGCCCTTATAAAACTCAACGTTTAACCTACTCACGCCGGCTTGTGCCCGGCCTCACAGTCGGCCATATTTGCGGAATACACCACGCCGCCATTGACCCTGGCCATTGACCGAGCAACCCAACGTTCCTACCAGCTCCCTCCGCAGGAATGTGTTAGGTTGCATGAGTTTAGTTTTAAGGTTTTGGGCTCATGTGCCTTTGGCATTGACAGCAAATGGTTACACAAAGTCCTAATGCAAGGACAGTTAAAAGGGTTGGGGTGCCAAAGTTAACTCCCAGACTGCTTGAATCATTATTGTAATGTAGCTTGACAATTTATTATCAAAATTGTATTTTAAAAGCGACTCATGCTAGCAATGTAATTTACTGGTTAGACCATATCTGACGCTATAGTAATGTCACCTGTTACCAGAGTTAAGCGGTATGCCTTTCAGTTAAGGCCAATATTTGCACCGCGCGTTGTTCTTCAGCAGGAAGGTCCCAGCATACGGAGCGAAAGGTCCAGACAGCGTGCCAAGCAATGCGCGGCACGACCCGAGAGCGTATTGGGGGAGAGCTGTACGGCAGCGCAAACCTCCATGGCAGTAAAACGCACGCCAGTTTAAACGCTTCGCTGACCGACGGTGACCTTGTCTCTGAGAGAGGGGGGGGAGGAGGAGGAGCAGGTTTGCGGGGGGGGGAAGGCCGCTCACGGCTGCCGAGGCTCTCGGGTTATTGAGCGGGCAAACGGAAAAGACGTGACGATCTAAAGGGACCGCCGCGGTGCGGCACCAGCGGGGAGAAGTTGGGAGGGGGGGAGACGTTATTACCGCTAAGCTTCCTTTTAACCCAACCGCACCGCTCCTAACCGCCACCGCCCGCCGACTCGCTCCTCACCGCGCCACGGCAAGCTTGCGGCGGTTTCATTTAGACGTCGCGATTCGGACGTTTTTTTGTTTTACTAACCCGTAATGACGGGAATTTTGTAATGCATTACGAGTTGGAATGCTGTTGCCAACACGTCCGGATGGGTTGCCTCGAAGCACAATGCATTTACAATTGCAGGCTGCGAGCGGCTTTGGGTAGAAGCCAGCGGAATTATTGGCGTTGAAAGTAATAACAAAACCGATTGGCTCACCGCCGTAAATAAAATACACGAGCGGTAACCTGCAGCGGGCGACCTCATCGCTGCTGCCTCTATGTTCCCTCCGTACATCTACCGTGCACCTTCTACTCGCGGCAGAGGTCGCAAACGGGTTTTGATTCCTTACCCGTACCCGTACCCGGCCGTACCAGGGTCGCAAATGGGTACCCGTACCCGGCCGGGTACAGGTAGCCGTTCCCTACCCGTACCCGTACCGTACCCGAAATGAGTGACAAACGGCTACTCACCAGTGACTCACGGCCTACCCGTACCCGGCCGCACCAGGGTCGCAAACGGCAACCCGTACCCGGCCGGGTACGGGTAGCCGGGTATCGGGTAGGGTACGGGTATCAGGTACCCGGTTGCGACCTCTGACTCGCGGGCTATGGAACGCCTCGCCCCCAGCGATTTCGTTTTTCCTGAAAATCGCTATCTGCAGGGACATAACAGACATATGTTGCAGGAAAGTGGCGGGCGGAGTGGCTCAAAGGTCACAGCGCTGTGCTGGCACTGCAGGGACTCTGGATTTGAACCCAGGCAGTGTGACGTCATTAAGACGGATTGTAAAGTGCGGTGTGAGTTGATGGGCTCAGCCTGGTTGCCAATGACTGCGCACGAAAACAAACACAAAAAAGCCATCGCATTAAATTTAGTCCTGCACTTCACTTGGCAAAATTCCAGCTCTGAGAATTAAAAAAAATTCTGTCGAGCCACAAACCTCTCTCATATGCATGTGAAAATAGACTGCCCACCGTTGTGTCGACAAAGGTCAACGGAGTGGATCCGAGGTAGCTCTGATACCTCCTTCCATGGCCCGTTCTCCAACAGGAAGGGTTTATATTTTGATTTAAAGCTTTCGTGACTGCAGGGATTCATCTTCTTGGTTCTTTCGGTAAAGTCACGTAGAAGGGAAATAATAAAATGATAAAAATAAACCCTAATAATTATTTTATTAAAATAAAGCATAATAATTTTATTATGTTTTTTTTGTTTCCCTTCTACGTGACTTTACCGAAAGAACCAAGAAGAGGAAGGGTTTAGCTGAATCCAGGGCTTTAAGTAAAAAAAGATACTGTGATTATACCACCATGTGACACATTCTCTCTGTAGCCAAGCGGGTGGACAAGTGCTGCCCCTATTGTGTGGACAAGAGGTTACTTGAAGGCCTCTCAGAGGTAGCGCTGTCTGAATGTATACTTTTGTCTCGTGACATGACGTTGATAGTGCAATTGTGCTGTAATAAAAACGTATTGCAGCACTAACTGACCTTGTCATCAAACCCAACACAACGATAACGCTGGGTGGAGGTCTTTAACACTCGATCACCTGCAAGATAAACCCTTGTGCAAGGAGATATCACTACGAGACCTTGTAAAAAAGAAAGCCCCACCTTTTCCTGCTTTATAAGGGCTGACAGGCCGCCTCTCACGGCCGGAGTGTCAGCCAAGCTAGGGAAACACGCTCGCCTTGCCGATGGCAGCGATGAGATCAGTCGCTGTATTGATCATTGCATCGCGGGTCCACAATAAGATGGTAACGGCTTGGGGAGACCTTCTAACAGCAGTGGACTCGTCATGATTTCAACCGATGCAAGGCGCTTTGAGTGCTACGAGTGCAAAGGTGGCATAAAAACAAACGGCAACACTAATAGCAGTAATAACCCTTCGTGCGTGGTGAATATCGAATCACCGCACATGGGTCATCCGCACAGAGCCAGGCGGCATTTGGTTTGAAGCCAGATTTATGCGGTGTGTTTTTTTTCTGTGGTCAATGGATTCCATTCTGAATCAGCCACACGATGCTTCAGCACCGGGCTTAACCGCTCCGAATGTCAATAGTATGTCTACAAAACCAACACGGTTGCTGTTCACGACGTAGGGTTTCGTGACCAATATCATCCGCAACAGGTTTTTTTGGGTTAGATCGCGTAAATATAAAAATCTGGCTGTCGCTTGATGAAGCTCGTTATAATTACTGGCGAAACGTCGTACTCAGATTGTAAATGTTGTGACTCTGCTCACCAACACAACGGTGTGCACGTTCTGTTTACGCGGCAAACCTTACGAATTGGCTGTGACGGGTGGTGGCGGGTTTAACGACACATTTATATATCTCCGTGATCTAACCCAAAAAAAACCTGTGTTATGGACAACACGGTAGTGTATTAGGTTTTATAAACACAGCGTTTGCTACGCAAGCACAGTGCGCTAACTACCTCGCCGTCGCACCACCAATGTAGTTACGGGAGTACATTTTTGGATATGAGAATGGAGCTACGAGACCGGCATGCAGCAGCCTCCTCTTGCGAGTGATGTCACAAGGGTTTTAAATGGCATTGGTGCACTTCGGTAAATTTTGAATCACGCAAGTAGCGTGTTAATCAGTGCGTTAATTTCATGAACAAAATGCATTGGGGAAAATATTCGTCAGCCAAGTGCTTGAAATGTTAATCAACGATCACCGAGCAGATGAAAACCATCAAGCACGACGATGACTAACGGCTGCTGCTCACCGAAAATTCAACACGCGACCGATTATGATGAGACGGCATCACAGATGTCGACGAAAACGTTTGACAGCTGACGGCTTTAGCCGACTTAACTTAGAGGAGCTACTAGATGAAATCAACAGACTCAGACGCAACTAGAACTCTGCAGTTTTCCGTCAACACTAAAGGCTCCGACGAAAATAACAAATGCTGACTGGACGGACACTTGCGGTAATCAAACTGTCGACTCCGCGAAAGCTGGCGCAGTGGCAAGCACGCCGACTGTCAGGCTGCGTGCGATTTATCAGCCGAATTTAGCGCTTCCGTCCCTTCGGAAGGAACGAGCCACAGAGACGCTGTGTTCGGGGAGGACATATTTACGGTGGCCACTGACTTTCGAGAGGGAGTGCCGATTATAAGAGGAAGCGGTAGTGGAAAATGTTTGGGTGAAATGAAAGCTCCCTTGTCTTGTTCATTAGACTCAGCATTCCACTCACTCTCCCACACGCCCGCTCATTCTCACTCCCGACTTACCCACCCACTTTGCTTGCTCACTCCCTCACCTACTCAATCTCTCACAAACTCACCCCACCCACCCACCCATTCACTCACTATGTCCCACCTGGTTACTGACCCATTCGCTCACTAAACCAATCGCTGACTCTCCCATCCACTCAACTCACCCACTCACTCATCCACCTACTTACTCATTCACACTCTCCCACCCGCTAACTCACTCACTCACCCACCCACACTCTCATCTGTTCACTCACCCACTCACTCGCTCACTCTCCCACCTGCTCACCCACGCTCCCATCTATTTACTCACCCAACCACTTGGTTACTCACTCACCCACCCACTCACCCATTCACCCACTCGCTCGCTCTCCCACCTGCTCACTCACTCATCTGTCCTCTCATTCACCCACCCATCCACTCATTTACCCACCCACCTGCTCACCCACTCACACTCTTCTCACACCTGCTTACTCACTCATCTGCCCTCTCTTGCACCCGCCTACCCTACCCATGGAGAAACAGCGTAGGCATTGGTGGGGGCGCGCACCCCCCCCCCCCCCGTGCTCTCTACACACGGTGACGCACGCGTTTGAAGCTGAAAGCGATACCGAGAAAAAACACAGGACATAAAATACTGACGTCATTCAGAGGCCCCGAACACAGCAGCTCACGTGTTATCACTGATCTCCATGGCACAGAACTCACCAATCTCTCACACAGCAATGCGGCACTACCTCACGTATCCAACCGTCACACGTCCGCCCCGACCAATTAACCGGCCCACACCCAGTGCAGTATTGTTTGTGAGCGGTGTGATCGTCGTGTGCTACAGATGTTCACGAATCCAACGTTTTCACACACACAGCCACGGCTTCTGAATCTCGCATACGTTTGTTTACCTCCAAAGCGCGGCCAAGCAATTCCCTGTTGTTTACAGCAGTGCACACTTTATTTATTTTATCCGCTAACCTATCCGTGAGCAGTGCAATGGTTATTTTCAATTGACGTTCACAAATCCGACCCTTTTTCACATATCCGCCTATAACATCAATCCACAGAGAGTCGAATATATGCCACGTTGTACTGTTTTGATGACATTTACCGACTTACGATAGGCTCGCTGCCAAGTCCCATTAATAATTGAAAGTGCGGAGGCGGCAGGGTCGCTCAGAGGTGAGAGAGATGAGCCGGCACCACTGGGCTCCCGGGTTCAAATCCAGGTTTCAGCTGCCTGTGATTACACCGGGGGCTCAAGTGTAGCGAGTTGACAGTTCTCTGCCCCGGTCACTAATGACTGCACACGTTAAATTTGGTTAGCAAAAAAGCTCTGACGATGAAGCGCTTGTCACGTGACGAACATCACTCTGCAGAGCGAGTGGGGAAGTGCCGTGTGTGGACCAGAGGCTGCGTGAAGAAGGGATCTCAGTCAGAGGTAGCTCTGTGGTATCCGCGTCCCCTCACGCCGAGGAGCACGCGCTTGCTCCACGAGAGATCCCAAGGGATTCTTCGTCACGTGACGACGTGGATACAATCGGTGGAACACATCAGAGCAAATCCAGTTTTCAAGAATTATAAGCGTGACGCACACGCGTACAACAGTGAAGCGCGCCGTCGTAATTTAACTGGAGGGCAGCAGCCCCCGCCCTACAGACGAGGTTAATCTTTCCCCATCAGCTCAGCTGTTCTCTCCTCTCTGGCAGAGGTCGCAAACGGGTTTTGATTCCTTACCCGTACCCGGCCGCACGAGGGTCGCAAACGGGTACCCGTACCCGTACCCGGCCGGGTACGGGTAGCCGGGTATCGGGTAGGTACGAGTACGGGTACCCGATTGCGATCTCTGGGATGAAGCCATGTTGCAGGCACGGGTGGGTTGATTCTAGGAACTTGAATTGTGAGAAGAGACAAGACGTTGGGAAATGAGTGACAAACAGTTACTCACCAGTGACTCACGGCCTACCCTTACCCGTACCCGGCCAGGTACGGGTAGCCGGGTATCGGGTAGGGTACGGGTATCGGGTACCCGGTTGCGACCTCTGATCTCTGGTATTGCCGCCGTTGGCTCTGCCCCCTCCGCTGTTGACCGCTGGCACCTGACGCTGCTCACGCAACACCGCTACCGGATACTACATTGCGATATTAATACATACTTTAATACATTACTGCAATATATAATAATAAAATACAATCTTTGGAGGGATTCTGTGTTATTTTACAAATTCCAAAAAAATCTTTCAACCACCCAGCGCAGACGTGCGTCGCTTACAGCGCAATAGATTCCACTCGTTCTCAACACGCTTCACTGGATCATTGCAATATAAATAAATCACAGGTACAAAGTCACCCACAATGCACCATCAGATCTCGTCAGATCTTAAAAGCTAAGCAGTGTTGAACTAAAAACAACTGTGCTTTGACGGGTAACCGCCGTGCATAACAGGAGATTTGAAGAATGGCAATTCTCCACGGAAAATACTGGCGATTGCAACAATCCTATCCGGCAAGGTAATAGGTTCCAAGAATGGTGCTGTAAATGTCAGGCTAGCAGGGGCACAGATGCGTGTGTGTGTCTGCTGACTGTGTGAATGTGTGAGCGTGTGCTTCTATGTGTGTGTGCTTTGTGAATGTGTGCTGACTGAACAAGTGTGTGTGTGTGACTCAGCCTAAAATGAATACCTGGTGTAGCGGTGTGTAAACATCACCAGTTGGGAGACAAAGGCGGTCGGGCGTGGTGCTGGCCACCCACCCCCTCGTGTGCCGTGCCGGCCTTCATAGGCGCTACTCGCTAACAGCACTTGCCCTAACAGTCTGTAAAGACTATATGGGGGATCTTTGGCTCTCTGTGTGTGCTGTGTGAATGTATGAGTTTGTGCAGACTGCGAATGTGTGCTCTGACTCTATGAATGTATCTCCTGTGTGTGTTGACTGTACGTGTGTGTGAATGTATGTTTGCTGTGGCTGTGCATTGACCGGATGTGTGTGTTGACTGCATGTGCTCGATGCGCATATGCATTGACGGTACGTGTGCATGTCTGTGCTGTTCCGATATAGCGTTGGTGTCTCTTAGCCACATCTGAACACCTAGTTGGGGAGGGGGGGGGTGCCTGGACACCACCACCCATGGTGGCGAGAATTACCCAGGAAACTAGGGAACTACACGAATTTCTCACCCTCTCAACCCACTCGGTACACAGCGCTCAAGCCTTTTAAAAAGCAGAGATCGTTCCACGGCAACTGTGACGCTTTCCCCACACGTCACTCCAAACCTCGTTCCAAACCGACCCGCCTCCTCCTCCTGCTGCTGCTGCTGCCACCGCTACTGGTCAGTCCGGGTGACCCGCGTTTGACCCTTGCCCCCAGAGGGGCGCGAGAATCTGGCGCCGTGAACCTTGGAGCTGTAGACGTCCGGCAGGAGAACAGCGAGCGCCTGGTCCAGCAGCACGCCGGTGAGGCCCCACACCCGGTGACCGCCCAGGCCGACGTTGCCGACGTTGCCGACTCTGCCGACGACGTCGCCGCAGCGGAGGCAGCGTGGGGCGAGCGGCCCGTGCTGAAGAGCGGCAGCGTGTACGCGTAGCGGCCGCCGCGAGCACGGAAGCGCGTGTAGCCCTGGTGCGCGGGTCGCACAGGTGGCGCAGAGAGACCAGGAATGCCTCCTCTACCTGCGGGGGGCAGGGCGGTGAGGGTGGAGGAGGGGTGTGTGGGTCGATATCATCGTCGTCGTCACGATTATCACTGCCATCTCCATCGTCGTCATCATCACCGTCGTCCCCATTGGCACCATCGCCATCATTAAAATCGTCACAATCAGCAGCGAGGGGGACATTTAGCATGGCCCCCCTATTTCATTCCTTGCAGCGGGGCCCATGCCACCCAAGCGACATCACTGGCCCTGACCACCACCACCCATATCCACTCTAATTTTACGTTAATTTATTTTTGTAAAGCGCCTTAGGATGCGATTGCATTGAGACACCAAATCAGAGAGTTCTCGTTCTATCCCTCCGCGTGTGGAAAGAACATGGCAAGGCCCGGACAAACGGGGGGGCAGAGAGAGAGCACTTCAATCCCACACTTGACAGACTCTGGTCACGCCTCGACAACAGGCCTTGGGTTCTCCTCCTGGGGAAGGGGGTGGGCGGGGGTTAGAATTCACATCGACACACCGAGCCAGAGCCTACGGGAGCCTCGGTTCAAGTTCCGGTCACCGCTTGGAGTAATTGGGTACCTTGTGCGGAGGAGGTCCCTTGCACTTTGCGGATGCGACCGACGTTTGTTAAAGTAGAGGCCAGAAAATCTGCAGAATGTCTACAAAGCAAACGTCAAACTGTCCAGGAATATTGGGGTCCGGNTTTTTTTTGGGTAACCGTTTCTTAACACAGCCTCGTCAAACAACCGTTACACGCAAGGCAAAAATGTAAACGTTATTGTTTCCCGTGATTTTGCAATTTGTGATTGAGCCGAAGAGGTGGCGTGGTTGTTATTGGATAGACCGTGGCGGATGACAGAACCCCGTATTGTCTCATATTGTTGAGCGTCTTCGGCGTGGGTTAGGCGGCTGCCTCACCTCGTCTGGGTTGGGATTCAAGGCGCCCGGGTCAACTTCTCCAGGTCCGCGAGCACTGGCCACACCATCATTTTGCCCGTCTAATGAACCACGCACACCAAGACACAGCGGCGCAAGCAAACTGGAATCGTCAACGACAACAACGACAGCCGCTATTCGGCACTAAGTGGCGGTGACGTCACTACAGCACTTGTGCCAGGCTACGTGTACTTTGATGTCGTAGCGTGAAATGTGGAAGGCTCGATGCTGTCAGGTCACGGAACAGACCCAGGTGCTCTGGGTTGACTGACAGAGATAACTGGCAGATGCACCACCTGTGCTCCCCACTGTATGAATCACACACGCAACAACAACAACCGCTATTCACCACTAAGTGGCGGTGACGTCACCACGGTGCTTGTGCCAGGCTATGTGCACGTTGAGGTCACGTGAAGTGTCGAACGCCCGCTGGCAGGAGGTCACAGGGCAACCCAGGTGCCACACACCAACCACTCGCACACACGAACACACAACACACAAAGACAATGATCCCCCGTATAGCCTTAACAGACTGTAGTGGCAAGTGCTGTGGGGCCGACACAAGGGGGTGGGTGGCCAGCACCACGCCCGACCGCCTTTGTCTCCCAGTAGCGATGTTTACACACCACACCAGTACTCATTTAAAGCTGAGTCACCTCGGGAGGCCCAGGACCAGTTCAAATAATCGTCACTGGTGTTGGCCGTGAGCGGGAATCGAACCCGGGTCGCCAGGTTCATAGCGCAGCGCGCTAACCGCTACACTACCGCTCCCCACACACGCACACACGCACACTCACACACACACAGCACCGCAGATTGAATTGGCGGCCCCCAAGCCGCAATGGGGAGCGGTGGTGCAGTGGTAGCACATTGCGCCATGAACCTGGCGACCGGAATTTGATTCACACTCATAGGCAACGAATATCTGAAACAGTTCAATCGACTCGGCCTCAAATGACTACTTGGTGCATTGTGTAAACATCGCTGCTGGAGAGACAAAGGCGGCCGGGCGTGGTGCTGGCCACTCACTCCCTCGTGTGCCGTGCCGGCCTTCATAGGTGCGACTCACTTAACAGCAGCACTTGCCCCCAGGCGAGCTTTGTGCGTGCGTTTGTGCGTGTGTTCGTGCGTTTGTGCGTGTGTTTGTGCGTTTGTGTGTGTGTTCGTGTGTGTCGTACCACGTCCGGAACGGGGGTCAGGAGCCCCACACGGAGTCACCGCTGATGTCCACCCCAGCTCCTCCCGCGCCTCCCTCAACGCCGTCTCCACCACGTCCCGGTCCCCTCTTCCTGTTTGCCGCCGGGGAAACTGGAAGATAAAAAGACAGATACCCGATGTAGCCACACGGATGTCGAAAAATATTTTTTTACGCGGAGAGATAAACGTGGGAAGATGCTGTCCACATACTGTGGGTGCCACGGTGGCGAGATGTTACCGACCTCGCCTGGTATACAGGTCGTGGGTTTGATCCTGACCCTGACGCTTGTATATTTGGAATTTGCGTGTCTCTCCCGTGGTCACGTGGATTCTTCTCCGGGTCCTCCGGTTTTCCCCTCCACATTTAGAATAATTAACATTGTGTTCAGAGTATGTATTTGACCGACATCATTTGTGGCCACATCGCTTCTGAAAAAGAGCGAAATAGCTCAGTGGGCCTTACCTGGTAAAATTAAAATAGAAGCGGTAGTATTTAGCAGGGTTAGTGCGCAACCTAGTGGAGAGTAGTGGAAATATTCATCAAATCTCTGTGGAATCTCTCTCCAAAATTCCAAAATTAAGATTGGAATCTCTCTCCTTTGAAGAGCCATTGCTGGCATTTTATTTTAGGACCGCTGCCAGTGCAGTATTACAAAAAAACATTAGTCTGATTATCTATTTCATTATTTATATTCTCCACAAGTACACTATAGAGGAGTAAAATGAGGACGTGACGTCAGGTACTTAAGGGAGACCCCGTGACATAAGCGGGGTCACTGTGGGAACGGGTAGAGTAAGCAGGGTGAAGAGGGAACCAGGGTAGAGAGAGGGATCGAGTGGTGAGTCTGGGGAGAAGCCGGTGGTAGCCGGAGAGGTGCTTCTCTCTCCGCTCGGTGGAGTCGGCAGAGTTCACGATCCGACACGAGAGAGACCGGAGCTAGCCGGCAGGGACCCGGACTCAGAGTAGGACCCCCTAGCCCCTGGGAGTTGTGCACCCTGCTGTGTAATATTGTAGCAGCTTTAATAAACCCTGGTGAAAGCCCTTAACTTACCTCCGTCTACGAGTACGTCCGTCGGAACTTCTCTACGCAGGTTGTGGGTTTGATCCTGACCCTGACGCTTGTATATTTGGAATTTGCGTGTCTCTCCCCGTGGTCACGTGGATTCTTCTCCGGGTCCTCCGGTTTTCCCCTCCACATTTATAATTAACATTGTGTTCAGAGTATGTATTTGACCGATATCATTTGTGGCCACATCGCTTCTGAAAAAAGAGCGAAATAGCTCAGTGGGCCTGACCTGGTAAAATAAAAATAGAAGCGGTAGTATTTAGCAGGGTTAGTGCGCAACCTAGTGGAGAGTAGTGGAAATATTCATCAAATCTCTGTGGAATCTCTCTCCTTTGAAGAGCGCCATTGCCTGACATTTTCTTTTAGGACCGCTGCCAGTGCAGTATTACAAACAAACATTAGTCTGCTCATCTATTTTATTATTTATATTCTCCACAAGTACACTCATGCCGTGTATTTCATATAATTTTGCGTCGAATTAGGACCCATATAGTTAAGAGACAGGTGGGTCTGCCTATAATATCGTTAGTTCATCAGCATTGATTCAAGCAAGCCTGCCTGCTGATGAGACACTGTGTCGAAACCAGTCCAGAGTTTGTCTTGAATGAATGCCGCTGAAATGATGTGTGAGAGGCAGACATGTGCAGCTTAAGTGTCTGCTTATTTCTCGTTGTCCAACAGGGTTAGGTCATCATCTCGTGGTGATTGTTGGAATCAACACTAGCATTGCAAAGCCTGACCGTTGAGAAACTGAACATCAACATCGGTCTGGACTTTTGCTTGCACTGAACCCTGTGGCTCGCCTGTAATCCAGCACTGCGGATGCGAGGGTTGGTTGCTCACACGAATATTGGCATCGACTTGTGTCCACGCCTCTGAATCGAAGCTGTGCGCATTACGAATTTGTAACTTTTTGAACCCGTGTGTGTGCGTGCTGCCAAAAATATGCACGCCCTCTCAGAAGGCCGCCGTATGGCCTATGGGATGTGTAAATGCGTATTTTATCTTATATTAATTCCTTGGTTCATCCGGTGCGTCTCAAAGCGCAGCGGTGCTTGCGGTAACGGGCGCGCACAGGGAGGCCAAGTCCTTCTCACCAGACGTCCCCGCTATGTCGGCCGGGCATGGTGCGTGAGCGCAGCGTCAGCAGCACGCTGGGCTCCCCCCGGCGTGCCGGCACAGCGACACCAGCACCGCCGCATCCACACGGCTCCCCTGGGCCGGAGTCCACATGGGGATGGGCACCTGCTGCTGCACCTGTTGCTGCACCTGCTGCTGCACCTGCTGCTGCTGCCGCGTGGTCCCACGGTCCCTCCGGGCCAGCTCCCGCCGGCACCGCTCGCGGTTCGGCACGTCGAGGCACGATGCCACGAGGAGTTCCACATCCTCCCGCGACAACGCCGTCTGTGCGGGACGCGACGAGAAGGGGGAACGGCGGTGCCACGGCCCTGACCAAGAGGTGGAGCGGGGTGACGACCAGTCGGAGGACGAGGGAACAAGTGGCGTGGCAAAGACGGGGCCGCTTAGGCAAGGCCGCAGGCTGCGCCGCAGGGCCGCGGGCCGCGTGAACATCTCCCCGTGTCGCTCTGTCGCCGCCTTGCTGAGGGTTTTCTGCTTAATTCCAGAATTCCTCTTGTGCAGGTGGCAACGTGATTCGGTTCTAGTAATGAAAGAAAAAGAACGCATTAAAGATACTTTGTATTCATAAGGCACCCCTTAAACAATGCACATCAGAGTGTTGTGCATATACAGGAGGAAGGGATGAGTGAGAAGCAACCAGGGAGAGAAAGACTAAATAGACCAAAGAGAGAACCAGAGAGAGAAGGCGTTTTCAAACAGGTGGTGGGGTCTTAAGTATGGTCAAATAAACACCCCCACAGCACTTTGGGAAGCCCTCATCCAGCAGTGGATTGACAAAAGGGCTGTTGTACGTGTACCAATATCCCCGTTATAGCCTTAACAAACTGCTGATTCAAGTGCTGTCAACGAGCACCTATGAAGGCCAGCACGGCACACGAGGGGTGGGTGGCAGGCACCACACACCGCCTTTGACACCAAAGTGGAGATGTTTAAACATCATACTCTGTACTTATTTGTGGGAAGATGCTGTCCTCATATTGTGGGTGCCACGGTGGCAAGATGTTACCGACCTCGCCTGGTATACAGGTCGTGGGTTTGATCCTGACCCTGACGCTTGAACTAGGGGATGGAGGCCCAGGACCAGTTCAGATATTCGTCACTGGTGTTGACCGTGAGCGGGAATCGCACTCTGGTCGCCAGGTTCATAGCACACAGTACAAAAAGCAAAAGCGTCCATTCGCCACCAAGTGGCGGTGACGTCTCCACGGCACTTGTGTCAGGCCAGGTGCATTCCGAGGCCACGTGAAGTCGGAATCACTACTGAGACTGGAGGAATCCGAAGAGCAACGAAGCTCTTTTTCCACAAATGTCCAGTAAATCACAGATGCCCAGTTATGCGACGAAAGGCTCGCTGACGGGGGAGGTCACGGGACAGACCCAGGTGCCGTTCGTTGACTTGAGGTGACTGGCGATTTGCACCACGTGTAGGCATGCACACAGGTGGCAGCGGCCACATGGCCCTATGACATCGGGTGGCGCGTGAGTGACATCGCCGGCCTTTCACCCACATCACCCCCAACCCACCCCAACCACCTTCACACACTTGTGCCGCTCCCACACTGGTCAACACACTTTTTCTGGCATAAGGTATGCCAACGGGTTTAAGGTAATTTTGGGGTGCTGATTCCAAATCTGGCATCAGTTTTTGTCTATCACATCAGGTTTTGAGATATCAAATATTGCATTTTCAATAAAAACTGCGGAAGAAAAATATTAAATAAATGTGGATATCTACATAATTATATTATAAACACACCATCCTAAAAATACAGCACCATATTTTAACACTAAAGCAGTCACTGACTCGCAACAATTTGCAATCATAAGTGACAGAGTTAATTTCGGGTAAAATAAATGAAAATGGGGTATGCCGATAGCATACAAATTAGATGTGATAGAGCATTTTGGAATCAGCACCCTGAAATTAGTCTAAAACAGCTGCAAAAGTCCAGGCCAGAAAAAAAATGTTTTTTTTGTTGTTGACCAGTGTTATCCGCGTCTTTTCTCTGCGTGTGTCTCGGCTGTCCGTCCGCATGTGTGTGTTTGTCTATGTGTCTGTTAACCCGTGTCTTGTACACTATGTTAATTTCTGTCTCTCTGATGTTGTATCTGTGTCTCTGTCTCGCTGTATCTATCAGTATTGTGTTGCTCTCTGTTCATGGACTGTATTCTGTTTCTCCACCGCTCCATCTCCATGTCTATCTTTTTCTGTTTCTCTGTGCGTCTGTGTCTCTCACCGTCTCTCCATCTGTCTGTCGATTTCTCTAATGCGTTTCTCTGTGGCTATTTCTCTCTTTGTCTCTGTGTGTGTATGCCTGCCTATTTTAGTGTAGACACCATCTCTATTTCTCTTCGTGTACTATACATCTCTGCAGCTCCGTCATGTCTCTCTGTCTTCCTCTGCATCTGCGTGTCTCTGTCTCCGTGTGTGTCTCTCAGTGTCTGTATATATCTCACCTCGTCTCCCATGTATCCCTCTTCGCAGACTTTCAAGAGAGCGTTTCACACTCGGTCGTCCTGCCACAGATAAACAACAGGTGTCTGGCCGACAGCAGAGCACGTGCATCCACATCAGAGGTTTTACCTCCACATCTCAAAGGCACGTTAGGGTTTAGACACGTCTGATTTTGGCAGTGGGTGGTGGACAGGGCCCGAACACATTCCTGCGGAGGGAGCTGGTAGGAACGTTGGGATGCTCGGTCAATGGCCAGGGTCAACGGCGGCGTGGTGTATTCCGCAAATATGCCCGACTGTGAGGGCGGGCACAAGCCGGCGTGAGTAGGTTAAACGTTGAGTTTTATAAGGGCACCACGGGTGACCAGCTCCTCCCCACCCAGCCCCACCCTTCCCAGCCCCACCCAGCCCCATCCTCCCCACCCAGCCCCTGCCCACCCAGCCCCTCCCCACTCAGCCCCTCCCCACCCAGCCCCTTCCTGCACAATGGACACAATAATCCCTGTGGGCTAGTGTAACCAGGAGGTTCCTACCAGTATCAATCCATACTCTTATTTCAGCGCACAACTTTATTATCTGTGATGAACGCTGCACTTTCCGTCGTTTTCATGCAGGGGCGCTGCAAACACACGCGCCCCCTGCATGAACGACGGAGGCGCAGGGACAGACGTTCGATCACGTTGGAATCGATCTGCAGACGGCGGTCTTCGCACGGCCAGCTCTGTGTCGCCTTATCTCGATCCCGCAATCCCAAGCAGGTGAAAGTCCGCATCGAACCGAACCCCCAGCAAAGCCATCTACTTAACGACGAGAAAAAATTCACACGAAATGTCGTTTTCAATGAAGTCTTCCAGATGTAAAAATGATATAAGCTTCTAATGAAGAAATACTTCGAAACACAATGCAATTCAAAGATGTTTCATTTTAAAACTTCAAAACGGAGCATCGGGTGCTTGCGTGAATGCGTCGTTCGCGTGCAATTTGTTTTGTGACTTTCCTGGCCGAAGGCCGTAAATCGTTGTTCGGGGCACACAGCCCCGAGTAGGCTAATAAGCCCTTAGGCCAGTGTTCTTCACTCATGATAATTATCAGAGGGGTTGCCACTGTCGCCGATAAGACATAGTCAGTGTGCGAGTGCCGCCACAACATTTTAAACCGTTGGGGTTTGACAGCAGCACGCTGGTGATGATGATGATGGGGTGGTGTTGTCACTCGTTGTGTATTGTCGGGGGCCGCACGTCAGGTGCCGCACGTCAGGGGCCAAACTAAAGGCCACCAGTGGCCCGCGGGCCTTGCAATGAAGAACACTGCTGAAGGCCCTCATTTTGTGGGCCCTCATCCTCCTGTGGAACCTCATCCTATGGTGGGCCATAATCCTCTTATGGGCCCCCATCCTATTGTGGGCCCTCATCCTATGGTGGGCCCCCATCCTCCTGTGGATCCTCATCCTATTGTGGGCCATAATCCTCTTATGGGCCCTCATCCTATTGTGGAACCTCATCCTATTGTGGGCCCTCATCATATGGTGGGCCCCCATCCTCCTGTGGGCCCCCATCCTCCTGTGGGCCCCATCCTATTGTGGGTCCCCATCCTATTGTGGGCCCCCATCCTATTGTGGGTCCTCATCCTATTGTGGGCCCCCATCCTATTGTGGGTCCTCATCCTATTGTGGGTCCTCATCCTATTGTGGGTCCTCATCCTATTGTGGGTCCTCATCCTATTGTGGGTCCTCATCCTATTGTGGGCCCCCATCCTATTGTGGGTCCTCATCCTATTGTGGGTCCTCATCCTCTTGTGAGCCCTCATCCTATTGTGGGCCCTCATCCTATTGTGGGTCCTCATCCTATTGTGGGTCCCCATCCTATTGTGGGTCCTCATCCTATTGTGGGCCCCCATCCTATTGTGGGTCCTCATCCTATTGTGGGTCCTCATCCTCTTGTGAGCCCTCATCCTATTGTGGGCCCTCATCCTATTGTGGGTCCTCATCCTCTTGTGGCCCTCATCCTATGGTGGGCCCTCATCCTATTGTGGGCCATAATCCTCTTATGGGCCCTCATCCTATTGTGGAACCTCATCCTATTGTGGGCCCCCATCCTATTGTGGGCCCCCATCCTATTGTGGACTCTCATCCTATTGTGAGGGGAAGACATCCCTCATATATATTTTAATCTTTATTGTAAGCTACTNAAAAAAATACATGGTCCAGTTTTGCCCCCATCCCCACCCACCCCGCCCGTGATTATAACCACCGCTGTTTTAGTTGAAACTTGTGGAACCCTCACCGCTTTAAGTCTACCCCCGCCGTTGACGACGGTGGTGATGGCGGTGATGATGGTGGTGGCTGTGATGATGGTGATGATGGTGGTGGTGGTGATGATGGTGGTGGCTGTGATGATGGTGGTGGTGATGGTGGTGGTGGCTGTGATGATGGTGGTGTGATGATGGTGGTGGTGGCTGTGGTGGTGGCTGTGATGATGGTGGTGGTGGTGATGATGATGGTGATGATGGTGGTGGTGATGATGGTGGTGGTGGCTGTGATGATGGTGGTGGCTGTGATGATGATGATGGTGGTGGTGGTGATGGACGGTGGTGATGATGGTGGTGGTGGCTGTGATGATGGTGGTGGTGGCTGTGATGATGGTGGTGGCTGTGATGATGGTGATGATGGTGATGATGATGATGGTGGTGGTGATGATGGTGGTGGTGATGATGGTGGTGGTGGCTGTGGTGGTGGCTGTGATGATGATGGTGGTGGCTGTGATGATGGTGATGGTGGTGATGACGATGGTGGTGGCTGTGATGATGATGATGATGGTGATGATGGTGGTGGTGGCGGTGATGATGATGGTGGTGATGAGTGATGATGGTGGTGATGGTGATGATGATGGTGATGATGTTGGTGATGATGATGGCGGTGATGTTGGTGATGATGATGATGGCGGTGATGATGGTGATGATGATGGTGATGTTGGTGATGATGATGGTGGTGATGATGGCGGTGATGATGATGATGATGGTGGTGTTGGTGATGATGATGGTGGTGGTGANGTGATGATGATGGTGATGATGATGGTGGTGATGGTGGTGGTGATGATGATGGTGGTGATGGTGGTGGTGATGATGATGATGATGGTGGTGATGATGATGATGGTGGTGATGATCATGGTGATGATGATGTTGGTGATGATGGTGATGATGATGGCTGTGATGATGGTGATGATGATGATGGTGGTGATGTTGGTGATGATGATGGGGTCGGTGTCCACTCACCGAGATGAGGCGACGGCGTTGTCGCTCACACGACGAGACGTGACCTCGCACGAGGAGAACGACTCACAAGATGTCCTTCTCTTAGTCACCCTCACAACCTTCCACCCTCAAAGACAAATAAATACACCCGCGGACTTCACCGAGAGAACCAAACAGTATGGATTCTTGCAGTCACGGAAACGTCAAATCGATATAAATAACAAAGATATCGACCCTTTAACAGACTGCTGTGACCGAGTTGATCACGAAAGGGGTGGGGGGGGCAGCACCACGCCCGGCCGCCTTTGTCTCTCCCAAGTTGCGATGTTTACTCCACACCGCTACAACAGGTACTCGCTTGAGGCCGAGCCGACCTAGGGGGGGAGGGGAAGCCCAGGACCGGCACTCACACACACACGCACGTGTGTGTCTGTGTGTGTGTGTAGCTACCCCGACTAAAGGATGACTCCCAAACGAGACAAAACCTCCACCCAGTGTCACCCTGGCCACCTCTTACTGTACGTGGAGTACAGTGCGAGTAAGTGGAGCGCACAGCCACGTGGCGGCCGCTAGAGGCCGCCATAGCTGCGCTTGGGTCACTCCGAGTGACTACTGCTGCTGATGATGATGAGAAACTGAATGTTGAAGCCGATCCTTGCCTCTAAACATCTGGGAAGGTATCTTATTGGTTCTTTCGGTAAAGTCACGTAGAAGGGAAATAATAAAATAATAAAACATAATAAAATAATTTTCACGACGTTTCGGCCACAACGCAATTCAGACGCCGTCTCCCCGACCGACCTGGTCTTCGCCTGAGGACGGCTGCTTGCGTTGTGGCCGAAACGTCGTGAGAATTGTATTTTATTGTTTTATTTTTATTATTTTATTATTTCCCTTCTACGTGACTTTACCGAAAGAACCAAGAAGATGAATCCCTGCAGTCACGAAAGCTTTAAATCGAAATTTAAATCTGGGGAGTTCGCAAGCATTTGGTTAAAGAAGAGTCTGACTGCCGCTGCTGCTGCTGATGAGAAAGTGAATATCGAAACCGGTCCGTCTCTCTAAACATCTGGGGAGTTCAGCAGCATTGGTTAAAGTAGAGTCTGACTACTACTGCTGATGAGAACGTGAATATCGAAACCGGTCCTTGCCTCTAAACATCTGGGGAGTTCAGCAGCATTGGTTAAAGCAGAGTCTGACTGCTACTGCTGATGAGAAAGTGAATATCGAAACCGGTCCGTGCCTATCAACATCTGGGGAGTTCATCAGCATGGGTTAAAGCAGAGTCTGACGACTGCTGCTGATGAGAAACTGAATATCGAAACCTGCCTTTGCCTATACGTAAACATCTGGGCAGTTCACCAGAATTGGTTCAGGCAAAGCCCCTCTCTGCTGCTGATGAGAAACTGAATTTCGAAACCTGTCCTTGCCTCTAAACATCTGGGGAGTTCAACAGCATTGGTTAAAGCAGCCTGACTACTCCCAATGAGCCAACAATGAATGTTGAAACTGGTCCATAGTTTTCTTGATTTTTGTTGTTGCCAGCTGCAAAATAATCAACATGGGCGCAGACTTCATCCAGCAGTGGAATGAGCATGGCTGACGATGAGTAATACACCACCCAGGAAAATGCATTGTACTATATCATTATCCGGCGTTGTGAGATGTCATATTCTTTGGGTCTTTCGGTAAAGTTACGTAGATAGGTTCAAAGAAAATACAAAAAATAACAAAACTATTTTCTTTAAACCTATCTGCGTGACTTTACCGAAAAACCCAAAGAATATTAATTCCTGCAGTCACGAAAGTTTTAAGTCAAGATTATGAGATGTCCTTTTTGACTGCAATGACATGTCCCGTTGTTCTCGTACCTCCTAGGTCAGGGGTCGGCAACCTACGGCTCCGGAGCCGCATGCGGCTCTTTACGGGCTGCTTCTTGACGATGAGTACGTATGTACTCAGATGCATTGCGGCTCTTGAAATACTGAATTTTGTACCGAATTGGAAAGAAATGGCTCTTCTTGTTATTTTGGTTGCCGACCCCTGTCCTAGGTGAACATGGCACATTGGGCCAACGTTGGTCCAAGGGGTTGACAGAACTGATCGAGTGAGCCACGGGGAGACAGAAAACACGGACATGGACAGAGACTCGCCAAGAGACACGAAGAGACAAACACACCGAGAGAGATACAGGGAGATGATGCATCGATTTCCAAGAGGTGTCAGATATAGAACACAGCACAGAGACACAGAGAGACATCGACACCAATCACACAGGCACATACACAGAGAGACAGAAGGCACAAACACAGGAAACGCTGAGACAATGTGCGGAGACATGGAGACATACACGGAGTCACTTGCCAAACTGGCATCAATACGAGGCTGCTGTGCACTGCAATTACATATCTCCCCCAATTTTGAAAGGGGGCCCAAGTGTCCCGAACAGAAAACTTGAGCGAGGGGAGGGGGCAGCAGCAGCTGCTGAGTGTGTACGGTCCCACAGCATGACACCACTGACACGAGACGCATAAATGACACTGGTGACATTGTGATTTCCAAAGTTTTATTGCAAAATAAATACACTATGGTACAATCACACTCCACTATGTACAAACGCTCCTCCACAGCTCCCGCTGAACAAGGCACCAGATCACTCACAACCCACGGCATATCCTCCCTCCATCCCTCCCTCCTCCTTCAGACAAGCACAGAGCCACAGACAAACTGACCAGTCAGACAACTAACTAGACCACCATCCAGCCAGCCAGTCAGACAGCCAAAAAGACAGCTAATCAGACAGACAGCCAGTCAGACAGACAGACAGTCAGACAACCAATCGGACATCCAGCCTGGCAAGCACAGGGCCAATATGACAACCAGACAGCCAACCTGTCAATCAGAAAGGCAAGCTGACAACCACATGTATCCAGAGTCAGTCAGTCAGCCGGACAACCACAGCCAACTTCACAACTAAGCATCCAATGAAACAACCGGACACAACACAACCAGGCGGCCAATATTACAGACAGCCAACTTGACAGGCAGCCTAACAGGCAGCCAGACATTGAACCTGACGGGCAGGCGACGTGGCAACGACAGCCAACCTCACAACCAGCGCCGACTTAAGACAACCTGACATCCATATTGACAGGCCAACGTCCAACTTGACAGCTATACATATACAATTTCAATCTGACAGGCAGCAAAAACTGATACAATGCCAGATCAAACATCAACATGTGACGGTCATACCATCAACCTCGCCGGCCAGACCAACCAAACAAGCCACACAATCACACCGACAGTCAAACATCGCGACGGACGGACAGACAGGCAAACTCGGCAGCAGAACTCGCGTCACGTGGCAACAAAACCATCACCCTTTTACCCGTGCGCAGAACGATGCCCGTGCTCGTAGCAACACAACCAAAGCTTCCAAAATAGACTTTGTTTTATATATATACTGCGTGTGTATATACACTCTCTATAGAAGTCTGTGTACAATATTTCGTATTTTTGTGTCTCCGCCGTCGCACTAATGCGCCACGAGGGAGCCGTCACCTCTCGGCGCGTCTAGAAGAGCACGTGTTTGTCCTTCCCTCCCTCGCCACCGCCGTCAAACTAAACCTATCCCACACACCCAGTGCAATATTTGTGCGTGGTGTCATTTCCAGCAGATGTTCACAAGCCTAGCCCGCCGCACGGACGGCAACAACAATTCGCGCATGGCTTCACGGTAATTTTCCCCCATCGGCGCTCGCTTATCCAACCATGTTCACAACCACGCCTGCATCTCAAGTCTCTCGGGCGAGTCAAGACACGCGCCAAGATGGACCGCGCTACGTCGTGGTGTGTGAAGAGTGCATTTTTTTTTACCTTTGGGTTTTAAAAATAAAACCACAATTTTTTTTTATTGACCAAAACTTTTAAAAGTTTCTCTTTGGTTCTTTCGGTAAAGTCACGGATAAATAAAAAAATTATAAAAATAGAATGCGACGTTTCGATTGCAACACAAGCAAGACCTGTAAATGCAAGCTCGGAGGGAGACACACACACTCTCTCAGAGAGATTCTCACTGATGATGGTTGCTTGTGTTGCAATCGAAACGTCGTGTTCTATTAGTATCTAATTGTTTCTTTATACACGACTTTACCAAAAGAACCAAAGAGTAATTCCTGCAGTCACGAAAGCTTCAAATCAAGATTTAATAAAGTTCTCGTTTGAATGATTCCAACGCACATTTCTTACGCAAAAGCTTCGTCTTTGCTCCTGCATTTCTTCGATGTAGAAAAGGAGGTTATTATTCTTGCCGTTTTAGCAATTACGATAAAAGTTTATTTTTTTTATTTTCATAAAAAGTTTCATTACAGAAATTGGACTGTTGGGCTTCTCAGTGGCAAGTGTCACATTGACAAAGAGCTCAATGGGGCTTTAAACCGATATAAACCGACTGACAAATGTTTATTAAAAGCAGTAGAACAAATTGGACCAAGGTTCAAGTTTAGAGTCATCTCAGCAGATGCCACAAGGTTCCCCGATTGCTCGAGGCGGGGAGGAGCGAATCTGCCCGCCGTGAGGCTCAAAACAGCTGCAGCAGTGAATATTTAACTTCCCGGGGCTTTGATGAATTTGCTAATTTTCCCCAAAAACTCAAATGTGACATCGACGCTTCACTTGCAAAGGGTTCACACCAGCCCTGCGACCACTAGAGCGCTACAATTCAACTTACATCGTGAAAAAAATAATCTATTCTGGAATCAAATCGTGACACTGAACCACGGAAATGTATCACGTGTCTACGGGGTAAATAGTTCCGGCCCAAAGAGATATTTCAATTTACCTATCCAATATTAAATTACTTTATACGTAAGAGGCGACTTCTTACAAGGCTGAGTAGGTTTTAGTTTTCTTGCAAAAACCCAACAGATGTTACAGTTGACGGAGCCACTGTTATTCCAGAGGGTGATAGGTGTGCACGTGGGATGGCGGATCACCGCACCGACGTTGTGAAACTCGCTTCATGTGTGTGCGTCTAGGTGCCATAACCCTGGCCCGCTAAGACAGTACAGCAAGTTGACTAATCGCCATCTGTTTCCATCTGTACCCAAATAACGTTTCCCGTCGCACGTGTGCGTTTTATGCGAGTTTCCTCCCGCACGCACTCATGAGGGACAGATGATCTTCATATATAGAGGACCACAGAACTTGGGCAACTGTTGGTATTGCCGGCTAATTGCCACGCTGCTGCTGCTACTGCTGCTGCTGCTACTGCTGCTGCTACTGCTGCTGCTAATGCTGCTGCTGCTGCTGCTAATGCTGCTGCTGCTACTGCTGCTACTGCTGCTGCTACTGCTGCTAATGCTGCTACTGCTGCTAATGCTGCTACTGCTGCTACTGCTGCTGCTGCTACTGCTGCTGCTACTGCTGCTACTGCTGCTGCTGCTACTGCTGCTACTGCTGCTACTGCTGCTACTGCTGCTGCTGCTACTACTGCTGCTGCTAGCTGCTGCTACTGCTGCTACTGCTGCTGCTGCCTTCTCGCGCGTCTGCGAATCCTCCTCGCACCATCCGAATCGTTCCCTCTCTCGTCGAGTGAGCGAATAATGTGCGCCGCGTGACAACTCTATGCACGATTGTAAGCGCGCATGCAGCTTTTGTGAATGGAAAAGCCACCCTGGATTGACATATCGGGAGACGTCCAACCCACCTAAACGCAGTGGCTCTCGAGGTGAGGGGGGGCATTGCCATCGAGAGAAGCCACCATCAATGGCAGAGGTCTCACCCGATGCACTCGTGCTACAGCTTGCACGTAAAAGATCGAGTAATTTTTTTGTTGTTTTCCTGCAAACAGAAACCACAAAACTACGAAGATTTCCGAGGCCTGACGCAAGCGGTCGGGANGGGGGGGGGCGTTTAAGCGCAGGCTGAAAAGACTTCACCACCACTGTCATTAACAAACAATGCCGAATAGATCGTGGTGAGCTACCAAACTAAGTAAATATATCGACCTCCTCTTTGTATCTCTGCATACAAACTTTAAGTCTATTCGGCTTTTGTGAATTAGGCCACTGGGAAGACGCCAATTGGATTGACGAGATTTTTTTATTGACTCATTTGTGGTCGATAACAGAGGCCCCGCTACGCCACGCCGTGTGATGAGACTGACGACGTCACCACGCCCTGCCCATCACCTCCCGTCCAGCGGCACACGTGGGAAGAGAATTGAGATCTGTTCTTTTCCATAAGTCGGCTCAACGAACTGACAAACGGTTGGGTAATGATTCCTTGGACAAGCGGAGAGCTCGGCTCTACTCGTGTGGTTGTCTGGAAGGCCAACTGAGTTTTGAGTTTTTAAATCCTTTATATTAAGTTCACTTGCTTGCTTACGACCGTGCAAATCTTTCGGTCGTTTTTTAATCCACTTCCCGTGATCCAATCGAGCTGACATTTTGCACACAGACTCGTTGTGCGTGACAATTAATTTTCGTGAAAAAAAATTCAAAAATTTTACAGTTTAGGGGAAATTTTAAATATTTAATTACCAATTGCTTAATGGTGGCAGACAATCATCTGACCCATAGGTGGCAGCCATCTCAAGCCAGAGGACGAGAGGACTCTAGCCGCCACGCATATAAAGGATTTATAGTGAAAAACTTTGTTTTTACGGGTTAATTTTTCTCCGGAATAAGTCAACACATTCGTCAAGAATGCCACAGTGGTCTTTAAAGGATACGCAATAGGCGACATTTCGGGCATTGGCACTTCTTCGTAGAACGTAAATTGAGAGGCCGGAGAGACAGAGTGGAAGATAAGGGTTGGGGAGTTTAGACCACGGGGCCCAATGAGAACGTTCATTGTTGAATGGTTTGTCCGACTCAAATAGCGACCGTGGGTTGTAACTATTCACATGCCAATTTAGAACTGTTCATCAGGGAACATTTATAAACATTTAATCAGGCCCCATGGTAGATAGTTTGTTATCCCTCCCCCGCACCTCGAAATAGCGCGGTTGGCTACGTACGGTGCGAAAGAAGTTGAGCATACATAGTGCAACCTTCAACTCTTACCTCTCGATCTTTCTCATGCTAGCAAGGGCCATTGTCCGAAAGGTTGTCAATTATATATTATTTTCTTTCAAGGCCACAGTGTTATTGACGTATATGTTGAGTTGTTGATTTTTGTTATTTGTGCTTGTGCACCACTGCCAACATAGCATCAGCAGCATCGCAAAATAATTTACACACGAATGGAATTGGTCAAATATTTTTCCCCGATGAAGCAGGACCCCCCACCCCGAATCAGATGTGAGACGAGACTGGATTTGTCTGGGTAAACAACCGGCATCTATTATTATATTTCTACGCTTAAAGAGGGATTTTGGTCGGCCGAGTGACTCTGTCCCAACCCCAAACTACTACCCCCCCACCCACCACTACCACTGTTGTGCGTGCCCCCCCACCCCACTAGCCCCCACGACTTCCACAACCCCCACCACTACCCAGACCACTACCCAGCCTGTGTCTGGGGAATGGGGCAGGGCAACATACAAACACAAAAAGAAGCGAGGCCTAAAAGGAAAGGCACAGAGCCGAAAGGAGGCAGAGGGAGCCGACATGGAAAGGAGTGGGGCTTAAGCAGTAAGGGCGGGGCATTAGGAAGGAGGCAGGGCATAACGAGGAAGAGGGCGGGGCATAACGAGGAAGAGGGGGGCATAACGAGGAAGAGGGCGGGGCATAACGAGGAAGAGGGCGGGGCATAACGAGGAAGAGGGCGGGGCATAACGAGGAAGAGGCGGGGCATAACGAGGAAGAGGGCGGGCATAACGAGGAAGAGGGCGGGCATAACGAGGAAGAGGGCGGGGCATAACGAGGAAAGGGCGGTGGCCACAGATGTTGAACGACCTATGTTGATTTAGGTAATCTTTCTTCATTCGTATTGGCGTTTGAACAATACAGAAAAAGCAACATGCTACAAATGTATATTTTTAAGGTAATAAAAAGCATGGAATCAAACATGTGCACGAGGCAGCAGCTTGGCTTTAGTGCAGCCACAGGGCAACTAGTTGTGTTTATTACTGTAATTGCAAATTGTCACCTTAAAAAACAAATTCAAAAACGTGGATTTTTATCTTGCTGCAGTAAAGGAAACGTTAAGCCATTTGCGTTTGTAAGACGGTGCTTTTTAGCCATTGCTTACGGAAATGTGGCAGAGTGGTAGCGATCTACCCACTAAATTTCAATGTGGGCTGCAGAGAAAGCATTTTTCATCGACCACACAAAAAATGAAAATGCTAACAGAGCTACAAGAGCTCACAAACAATGGGCTTTTCTTGCTTCTGTCACAGCCACGATCCCCACTGGGGAAATTAGGGGCAAGTCACCGGCAGAAGACCCCCGCAGCAGCATTTTCTCCGATTGTACAAAACATTAGTTTTCCGAATAAAATCTCAAATCTGATCGCAGCTCCTCCCAAGTGGACAACTGGAACACAGCCAGTTCAGAGGTCACGCAAGTGTGCCCAAATATCCCACAATGCACCGACCTCAAAGGGTCAGTGCACAAGCGGGACATGGACGGATGAGAGAGAGAAAGCTTTCTGACCGATTGCCTTTTCGGTAAGCGAACTGTTATATATCTTTCGATTTAAAGCTTTCGTGACTGCTGGGATTCATCTTCTTGGTTCTTTCGGTAAAGTCACGTAGAAGGGAAATAATAAAAGAATACAAATAAAACATAAAATACAATTCTCACGACATTTCGGCCACAACGCAAGCAGCCCTTCCTCCGCTAACCCAGCTTAAATATACGCTGCAAAGCTTGGTGGTATTCATTCAGACGCTGTCTTTTCGACAGACCTGTTCTTCACCTGAAGACAGCTGCTTGCGTTGTGGCCGAAACGTCGTGAGAATTGTATTCTATTTTTATTATTTTATTATTTCCCTTCTACGTGACTTTAGCTGTTATATATCGTAAAGTACTTTGTTCACCGAGTGACCGACTCAATGACTGGTAATCGTGGGCTGCATTAAGGAATGACTCGTCAGGTCTGTAACTTGCTCGCCAAGTTACCGGAGTCGATCGCGGTTAATGCGTTGCTGGTGATAGTTTCTGCCAACGATTGCCCAACAATTTTCAATAGATCGTGGCCTTAACGATGACTCGAATCAACTGTAAATCATCACATTGAGTGTAAACCAGGGTCCTTTTTTTCACCAGTGTCCTCAGTTTTTTGTAAAGAACTCAGCTGTTAGATAAGGTCCATGTACGAGGTATTCTCACTACCATCATCGTCCTCACCACTCCTATGTTTTCCATCCTGTAAGCTCAAGTCGCATTCACTTTTGAGTTCTTAGTGACAGTCTCGTTTCTGCAAGCCCACTGAAAATCCAACCCCCCTGGCCCCACCCCCCAATTACGGCTTAACATTTGAAGGGACAAGATCAAAAGTCAGCGCACAATGTGTTGTCCAGACATCTGTTTAACTCAACTGACAAAAAGGAAAACTCGGGTTACAGACTTGCATGTCATTCGCCGGCGCTGCTGCCGCCACCGCGTCTGATTTCCAGTGTAATCGCAGTGCGTTAGGAAATCCCACCATACACCACTGTTTCATGGCGTCTGCTGTACCACGACCTCTACACTTTTCCACAACAAAGAAATCCGACGCTATTTTTGAAAAGCTGTCGCGAACGACGGATTAACGGTAACGTTGTACGAGGACAGCCAGACACTAAGATTTCGAACATTTTGGATTGAGTTGTGGGGCTTCCCATTAATTTCCACGTGCGCCACCCACCGCCCCATCGATCGAGCGACCGTCACCAAACTCGATTGCACTTCACGGATGTCGTCGACATTAGTTCAGAACAGACAGCCCGAAACCTTCAAAGTGCACTTCTGTAACGCCGCTTCTAACACCACATCAGATGGGCTGACATAACGGATCATTATCCTTGGCTTTGTCTACAATACACTGTGCGCTCATCGTTATTTTCTGGGAGTGGGGGTGGAGGAGGAGGGGGACGGGAGCCCAATAAAAAAAAGGGACGAGGAAAAAAAATCGAGACAGACCACAGTCGTGCCTTAAAGTCTCATCGCATGCGCGCGCGCACACACACACAAACACGTGCTCAGCTTCTCAGAAGCATCATTAGATAACGCACATTTCTCTCCGTTTGGTCTTCGGGAGGACGAGGAGGAGCGCTGCCTCCCTCCCCACACATGCAAATAGGCACTCGCTTTCGCACCGTTTTACAGGTTTCGCTTAAAAAAACAAACACAAACGACGATTTAAAAACNAAAAAAAAACGCAAAAAAATCAACGGCAGGTGGATTCGAACAACGCGAACCCACCCGACGCGAACCACGCCGCCGCCGCCGCCAGGTTGAGCGCGCCTGGCCCCCCCCCCCACCCTCCCGCGCTCACAAACGCGAGCATCGCTTTCTTCCTCCTCGACTCATCGGTGTAAAAACGACGACGACGACACTCGTCCAAGCGCCGCCAAAGGTTTCACGAATCCCGAGTCAATTCGGTTCCCACCGCGGATATCCTGCCGCAAAGAAAGACGCCACACGGTGCCCCCCCCCCCCCCCAAAATCCGGCACGCGAGTCCCATGGCTTCGGTCCAACAGGCCGTGTTTTGAGGGCCCCTTCTAAGCGTACGACATCTAAGAGAGGAAAAAAAAACCATGAAGCTGCATGAAAAAAAGGATGGCGTAAAAGTGGCAGGTGGGAGCAACGGTGGTGTTTGCACCTCCAAATCCATCGTCGGGTAGCAAAGGGAGTTTTTAATTATTTTTTTTTAGCACCAAGTCCTTGTCTGCGGGATGCTGAGGAGCCAAAGAGCAAGGGGTAAAGGATGGTGACTCAAGAGCTGGCGGTGAAAACGATCCACCCCTCCCCATCCACTGAACGAGTAGCAGACCAATGTCCACAGTCAGCGTGGCATGGTCTCCATCCAAACCATTTTACAAAAAAGTTTAGCGCTTAATTTTATTTTAATGCGAGCGGGAACTTCTGCCTCAAGAATGTTAAGCATCGGAATGAGGTTTTAACATCCCATGTATAAATCGACGCACACGTTGCTGCGTGGCGTGGGTCCGTCAGATAGCGGGTGAAAACGAACAAAGGCAACAGAACGCCGACTCCGTTGCAAGGGCAACGGGTGCAGTTGTTGAGAAAATAATTGCGGGGCAAACATACTGCTCAACTATTCCACAAAATCAGAACCAACTTGCAGCAGCATCGGATGAAATGAAGCAACGACATTTTAAAAGAAACAGTGGACCGATATGATTTCCGGCCCGCGGGCCATAGGCTGTTCACCCCTGGCGTACACCGAAGCAGTCCTCTCAGCTAAATTGTATCTTTAGCTCGGCCCCGCGACACGGCGCAACAAATTCGCGCAAACAGTGCCGATGATCAAACACGCGTCGTGCCAACCTCATCCCTGCCCACCGGTAACCCTGTCGCGTTCACGTTCACCGAGAACCCCGGCGCACGGACAAGGCGGCGGCTCTTCTAGTCCGGCCACGTGATACGCCCTGCCGCCCTGCAAGCACCGTCGTGGGCACCCAGGCCCTCCTCTGGGCTGCCTGAACAACCCACGTGGTGGTGGCGGCGTTGGTGGTGGCGGCGTTGGTGGTGGCTTCGCGGACCTTCTTTCAGCTGCGCTGCCACCACTTACCCCACGTGACATTTTTGTCCGGACGAGGCTTGTAACGGCATCTTACAAAACAAGATTGAAAAACGGCGAAATCCCTTTTCGCCAAGTTTTTTGTTTGTTCAAAAAACGACGGTGACGGGCGGTGGCTTTCGTTTGTCCCTGCGGAACGCTTCCTCCAAATCCTTTCTTTCGTGTGCAGGGATTTATAAAAAAAAAACAATGGACGTGCAGCAAACTTGCTTGAAATAGTCTTGACAACAACTTTTTTTTTACGATACTACAGAAATCAATCGTCGATGTGGGTGGAGCGTCGTCATGTCGTTTTCGTTGTAGAGAGAGGAGGCGTCGAGTCACAGAGGGTAGAGGAGAGGAACAGCGGGATGGGGCGGGGGAAATGTATCACCGTGTCTGTGCACTCGCATGCGTGCAACGATCACAGCAAAAGTGCAGCATTTTCCGTTATTCACGAACTTCCTAGCCGTGATTTTGGCTATCCGCGAATCACATCTGGAACCCTACACAACCACTGCATCGAGAGGGGAAAAAAACGAGATAAAGTGGTGAGATAAAGTGATGACAGAGTATGTCATGAGAGAAAGTGATGAGATAAATCTAAAGTATTTAATAGCTTATTCACAATTAACGAGGGAACCACTGTATACAAGGCGTCAGTGCAGAGGAAAAATATACAAACATGAGAAAGTAATAAACAATATCAACGAGAAATGTACAAATTGAAGATAAAAAAACTATGAAATGTCACGAGAGAGAGAACAGAAAAGGTAAAGGAAACGACTTGCATTTTTTATACGAAAATTTGAAAAAAATGAAGGGCAGTTTTCAACTAATTTTTTTTACAATGTTTTCAAATTAATAAGTTAAACAGAGAAAATACGAATAACTGACAAATGTGTAAAGCTAAAGGGCATACAGATGACAATAACCCTAGAGGGTGCCGCTGAAATCAGAGGTTCAAAACTGGGTTTTCAACAGACCGTGGTTTAAACACAAGCTGCGTGAGTTTATGGTCAGCCCTGTAACCAATAACTGCCAAATAAAACACATCACATGCAAAGTGTGACGATCATTTTGACAGATAAGCTTAAATCAGAGTGCATGGGAGAGAGCCCCCTCTCCTGGGTAGAAGTTAAATCAGCCATATTTTTATTTTATTTTACTTTTATTAATTTTAATGTTTTACCTACGTGACTTTACCGAAAAAACCTAAGAATATGAATCCTTGCAGTCACGAAAGCTTCAAATCTAGAATTAAATCAGCCGCTTGGAGGATTTTTCAGATCTCTTCTGCAGCCCATTTTCAGATATGCTGAGCTCTAGAGACAACTCTGCCAGATTTCCGAACGGATTATTCATCCAATTACTTGATTCCAATAGTAATATTGGCAGCATCAAGTAATCGATACTTACTTGCTGTACTCAGGATATGATTTAGGTACATTTTTAATGTAAATAAAAAATCTATTCAACAACAAAAAAATCGCATTCAAAATACTAACAAAGAATTGCACCTAAAACACAAAAGGCTCGTCCAAATAGAATTAAATAGAATAAGTCTCTGTTTGATGAAATGTTTCGTAACTCTGGGAGCAGTGAAGAGACACGGCGGGAGGGAAGGAGAGTCTAGTAATACGTGCAGAATCTTTGTTGTTATTGTTATTTTTAAACAGCTCTGGAAAATGGACACAAACGGAGGAGGTGGTTCAGTGGTACGTCAGTCCAGGAGCTGCTCTGATGTTTTTTTATGATTATTATCATTGTTTTTATTATAGTTATCTCACATCTCTGGCAATGGATAGACACCAGGGGAGGGCAGGGAGGTGGGGAAGTGACCGGGAGGTTCAGTTTTTTTGCTTTCTTTTCAAGACCGACAGCTTTTTGTACGTGCATTGCCGCGCACCTGCGTGTTTTTAAATGTTTGCTGCAGTAATGTTTATCTTCCGCTTTCTCGTAATTTACAGACTCAAATGATTGTTGCCTTTGGGCCAATGCCAATGCGTGTCCCCCATATTGTAAAGGCGAGTCCTCTTCATATACGAGGCTTCCAGAGACACTGATGACTGACGTGACAATAGCCGGTCTACGTTCTTCTCCATGTTTAAATGCTGCCTATGGGAAGGGCCACATATCCTCAACTCTTTCAATTGGTGGTCTAAACAACAAAATGGCCACACATTCAGTTATTTTGACCTGGTGGCGCGGCACACAAGCAAATGTGTGCTGCACACATTTGCTTGTGTGCCGTTAAATCTGGGGACACGGGGAGGGGGGGAGACGGGGGTGGGGGGAAGGTTGGTGGTGTGGTGTGTCAGTCTAGGGGGTGTCCAGTATTTTTATACCTTTAAATAGCAGCTCCAGTATTGTAGTGGTACCATCGGTCTAGTGGTACCATCGGTCAGGTGGTGAGTTTCTTATCAGCTCTGGTAGTGAAGACAAGATGCATGAAAAGACACAGGGATAGTGGAGGCACAAGACAGAGAAGACACACGAGGTAGGAAGAGAGGGGGCAGGAGGATCCGTGACTGGCGGTACGTCAGTCCGGGAACGCTTTGATAGTGGTGGAGATGCATGGGGGGGGGGGGAGAGACGCGTGCAAGGGGACACGGCGGGCTGGTGGTACGTCAGTCCTGGAGAAGCGCTGAGTTTTGGCCGCAGCTCGACACAGTGGTGGAGCCACACGGGGCGCGAGGGCTGGTGGGTACACGTCAGTCCGGCAGGTGCTTGCGCGGGCTCCTGTGGGCTCGGCTCGAGCGGCGAATGTCGTGCTTGGCCTCCCGGCACGGCTGGCACACGAACACGTCCGGCACGTTGGACTTGCGGATCTTGGCGCAATAGAGGTGCACCCAAGTACCGCACTCGTCACACTCGATCATCGGCCGCCCGGCAAACGGCTTCATGCAGTAGCACGTGATGAGCTTCCACGACGCGTCGTCTGCTTTACGACGCCGGCGCCGTTGTTGATAGTGGCGGCCCGGGGGGTTGAAGAGGCGGCGAGCGAGTGACCGGGTGGGAGGGAGAGCGGGCAGGCGATGAATCGTGGCGGGTGGACGGCAAGGGGTCGTGCGGCGGATGAGCGGTGGCGGCGGCGGCGGCGATGGGAGAGAATTGGGGAGAGGAGTGTGGAGAGAAAAAAAGTAAATAAGATTAGTCATCACACCAACGATGATTACAGCTGCGAAGGTTTTTGCGGTTGTGCTGTTCATGGCTCGCCAACTTGCCATCGGCTTGTACCAGCACCACACCTCCTATCAGCCGCTTTCTCGTCACTCTTCTAATCGGCCATTTCCACGGCAACCCGTTCCTCCCACGAGCGTCGCGCCTTGTCCAAACTCCGCCAACGTCGAGAGCTTGTCCTACCCCTCCAGGGCCACACCGAGTCGTCTACCGCCGTCGCATGACGACCACCCCGCTTCCGACTTTCCCCCGCAACTGCTCGTCCTTCCGAAGCCTCCCCCCCGCCCCCCCGTCGTCGTCCCTTACCCCACAGCCCCGCTACGTCCGAGAAGAGCGCGAAATCCCCATCACGCAGTTCTGCAGCCTGTTCTACAACGCGGCGGCAAGTAGTTGCGTTCCTGACGAACGCCGCGTTATGGAAACATCGCGTTATAATAGTACACGATGTCGACTAAAGCACAGTCCACGATCACACGCGAGATGCATTCGCTGGTCGAACAAAAACTGAGGCGCGCGAGTGGATGGCCATCGACAAGCATCCAGCAGCATCCCACTGCCTTGTGCGTCGGCGTTATAAAAATTTGTATCCACCCCCAAAACATTAATCGTGCTGTATCCAACTCGCGTTGAGAAAACCACACGCGTTTACAGGAGAACTGACGGTACCAGCAGCGCTCTCAGTCGCTGCCCCCCTTTTACATTACAGACCCTTGGCATTGCGTTTAGCAACGGTGACCAAAACAAACAGACCAGCCGACATCCCCGCCAGCCGAGAGACATGCCCCATTATACGCCACCAAGTTCAGAGAGGCCGCGCTTTCCACATTTGTTTTGAGGCGGTCGATAGACTGGGGGTGGCTATGCGTAGAGACGCTTGTCCTCTGCGTAAGTGGGATTTAATGTTAATCCACTCAAGCACAGCAAGTTCCCCCCACCCACCACAGGCGCCTGGAACACATTTTACTGAACATTTCAAAAAAACTGGATGTGTGACAAATAGCTCTGGAGCTCATTGGATTGCTCCAATATTAATAAATATTCATATTCAGATTGTATTCCTCCACACGGGAACTGTGCCATAGCATGCACACGTGCAAGGCTGCCTATGAATCCACTGTGGACAGAAAGGCCTCGCGCCATGCCGGGTCAATCACAGGGGAAGGGGTTGTACCGTTCTTTACTACGCCGGTCGACAAAGGAAAAGCAACATTTGACGCGGCTGAAACTTAAGCGTGGGGAAATGTCAGACGGACAACTGTCGGAAAGCATCGGCGGCGAGCCCGGCGCTGTTTAAACACCGTGGCCACCACCGCCAGCGTCAGTGCGGCCGTTACCGTCACCGTGGCCGTCGCACCGTCACCATCACAGCTACAGTTACCGTCACCGTCGCTGTCACCGTCGCCGTCACCGCCGCCATCACTGCCACCGTCACCACCATCACGGTCACTCTGTCACCACTGCCGTCACCGCCGCCATCACCACCGCCATCACTGCCACCGTCACCACCACCACGGTCACTCTGTCGCCGCCTCCGTCGCCGCGCGCACGGCAAGGTTTGGCCGTGTGCGCAGGGGGCTCATGCTTACCCTGCTCAAGGTTCTCAAGTTAAAATCGTAACGACGGACAAATATAACTCATACATCAATAGCAGTATGATGAGCAGATCGTGAGCGGGAATCAAACTCGGGACGCCAGGTTGGTAGCACAGCATGATACCCATTGCACTACCGCTCCCCACACACACGCGCGCACGTGCATGTACACGCACAGACTCACTTTCACACACACAAAACAATGACAAAGGTNCCCCCCCCCGTATAGCCTTAACAGACTGTGGAGCAAGTGCTGTTAGTGAGCACCTATGAAGGCAGGCAGGGCACGCGGGGGGGGGGTGGGTGGCCAACACCATGTCCGATCACCTTTGTCTCCCTCGTGGCGATGTTTACACACTGTACCAAGCACTCATTTGAGGCCGAGTCGACCTAGCCAGGGCCGGTTCAGATAATTATCACCGGTGTTGGCCATGAGCAAAAATCGAACTCGGGTCGCCGGGTTCGTAGTGCAGCGCGCTAACCCGCTGCGCTACCACTACCGCTCCCCCCACACACACAAACACACGAATATTAACTCTCACAATCGTTTACCAAGCCACTGCTGGATTTAGTTTTTCACAAACGGCCCAGCACCTCGATGCTGCCGCCACGCGATTGCCGTCATTACTCAGCATCGCGAGCCCCACGGTCCTCCTCCTCCTCGACGTGACACGCACGGAGCCCTCGGTTCTTACCGGAGTCCACCATAATATCCTCGTCGTCCTGGTCCCGGTAAGCCTTCACCTTGGACGTCTTGCCGCACGCCCTCAGCCCCGGCATTTTCCTCGCCAACGACGTCCTCGTTGTCGCCGCCTCTGTCCTCTTGGGCGCCGCCCTCACGTCGTCGTAATCGACGTCGTCGAGATCGTCGTCGTCGTCAAAGTCCTCGTCGTTCTCGTCAAAGTCCTCGTCGCCGCCGTCTTTGTCGGCGTCCTCTCGTCCGGCGACTCGCGGTAGCCGGAGCCCGCGGGATCGCTCGCGCGCCAGGATGGCCTCGATCTCTTCGTCCGTGTCGAGTTCCGAGGTCGATCCGGCGCCAGCACCTCCATCGCCGCCGGCCACGACGCCGTCTTCGCCGGCGTCGTCGTCGTCGGCGACCGGCTCCGTCTTGATGGCCCGAGCCAGCGCGGCGGCCGCCGCCGACGCAAACGCTTTGGCCGCGGCCATCTTCTTCTCGTCCTTGGCCGGCGTCGTCGTCGTCGTCGTTGCGGTTGCCGTGGCGGCCGCCGCAGCCGCCGCCTTCAACGTCTTCGCCTTCTCGGCCTTCTTCTTCTTTTGCTCTTCTTCACTTCTGCTTGACGGGCGACATGGACAGTCGCGCCTGCGACTTGTGCTTCTTGACCGCCGGGAAGTGGCGAGCATTGCTGCCGCTGCTGCTGTTGCTGCCGTTGTTGTTGTTGTTGTTGCTTCCACCGCCTCCCAACCCACCTCCTCCACCTACACCAGCTCCTCCACCCCTCCTCCTCCTCCATTGCGGTGGTTGTGATGGTGGTTGCGGTGGTTGCGGTGGTGGCGGTGGCGGTTGTGATGATGGTGGTGCCTGCGGTGAGCGAGCGAGCCGTCCGCCTTTGCGCGACGGATGCCGCCGCTGCCCTTTCCGCCGCTGCCGGCCCGTTGCTCGAGGGCTGCGTGCGGGTGGCCCGGGGCCGTGCCCCTGGCCCTGACCCTTGCCCGCGGACAGCTTGGGCTTCTTGGGGCGCTGCCCTCGTGGGTTTGGGGCCGGGGAGCGGGCCGACGTCCAGCTGTCCCCGTCCAGAGAGCTGTCCGTGGTGCTGACGCTGAGGGCCGCGTTCACGCTCCCGCCCTGGGGAGACAAAGAAACGCGCCGCTCGTTCCCTCGGCCCACTCATAAAGGCCTCCCTTTTCCAGGCGACGAGAACGAACGGCTCAGTTCCGTCGGTATCCTTTGTAAAGTCTCTCTCGTGTTCGTAATGCCCGTCTCAGAAGGAAAGTCTGTCATTTGTATCCTGTCCCATCTCGTTGTGTCATTTTTGTCCTGTCCATCTCGTTGTGTCATTTTCATTCGTAATGTCTGTATTGTTTGTCAAGTACATAGTCTTCCGTTTGTTCTGTATAGTCCACGTCATTTATTAATCAGCCTAAAGCTACGTCATATAATTTGCATGTACAGTGCTTTGAAATACGTATAGGCAATTGATTCTTAAACAGACACACACAATTCAACGAGACATATCACTGGCGCAAGAATCGATGTTAAATTGCCGAATCATTGCATTGCTTGCAGTCATTCGGGAGGTGCTGGCAGATGCTCACTTCGTCGGGATGTGGGATGTAGCCAGCGTAAGCCAACACGAACGTGCAGAACTGGTTGAAGTCCTCCACTGTGCGATGACGCTTGGTCTTAATGGAAGTCTGCGAACAACAAAAAACGTAAACACAAATCGGCAAATGACTCCAGCTTCCTATCCACGTTTTTTTAATCTGAGTGTCGTTTATTGTAAGACCGCAGTACACACACGCACGGAATATTCGCTTTGGGTTCTGATTTGGCCAAATAGTGGACGCATGCTTTTTTTTTATCCTTTATATTAAGTTCACTTGCTTGCTTGCGCGCTAACGACCGTGCAAATCTTTCGGTCGTTTTTTAACCCACTTCCCGTGATCCAATCGAGCTGACATTTTGCACACAGACTCGTTGTGCATGACAATTAATTTTCGTGAAATTTTCTTTCCAAAATTTTACACTTTTTAGGACAAAAATATTATATTTAATTACCAATTGCACAATGCTGCCATGCAATCATCTGACCCATAGGTGGCAGCCATCTCAAGCCAGAGGAGGAGAGGACTCTAGCCGCCACGCATATAAAGGATTTATAGTGAAAAACTTTGTTTTTACGGGTTACACTTGTTGTAGGTTGTGTTCGACCAAACAGAAGTTTGAAAATAAAAGTGAAGCCAAATATAAAAATTTTGGCACTTGGCCAGCATCGGCCCGCAGTTGGGGAAGGGAGTGCAAAGGGTGGAGTCGTCAGTTGTGGGTTGGTCAAGTGGGCGGGCTCCCATGACTGGTTTCAGAGATCATCTGCCACCGATGTTAGCCGTGGCCCGGGAATCGAACTCGGGTAGCTTGTTTTAAAGTGCAGCGAGATAATCCACTTCGCCGCGAGCTCCACCCACTCCAAACCTATGGATTTGGCCACAACATTAAATGAAATTAATAAAAATAAAACAATAAAAATCACGACGTTTCGGAGGCAACACAAGTCTCCGTCATCCGGTGTTGCCTCCAAAGTCGTGATTTTTATTGTTTTATTTTTATTAATTTCATTTTTTACCTACGTGACTTTACCGAAAGAACTAAGAGTATGAATCCTTGCAGTCACGAAAGCTTAAAATCTAGAATCACAACATTAAACTCTTTCGCAAATCACCAGGTTTCCTAAAGAATGGAGGCCAGATGTAAAATATATTCCAGTGTCTCTGCTTTTGCATCAATTACATGTGAGATGTAAAATATTCCTATGCAAATTGGATTGCAAGATGGTAAGAATTTTGAAAAAAAAATGCTCCATTTCATATTTTTATTGCCCAAGTCATTATATTAAGTTTGCGAGGCTTTCCAAGGCCCATGTTTAAAAGCTACACATCTACACTGTCCGTAATGGCATTTCATTATCACCAAGAATGACAATTAAGTTATTATTCCTGAGGATGATGAAGGTGATGACGACGACGATGACGATAACATGACGATGAGACCGTCACTGCTGCTTCGTACCTCGTAATAAGGAGCTTCACATTACCAACAGAGGCTCAGCTGCAAGTACTGTACTGTGCCCTTTGCCTTTGGGGAGATGTACGATGAACCGCATGGACAGAATCAAAAATATAAATATATCGAATGGACACGTAATGGGACTGAAGATCCGTTTGGCCTAGAGACATTACTGTGAATTAACGGGGGTGGCTTGGTTAAGTAGGAAGCTTTGTATCGCTATACAAACACTACCCTCCAGATTGCCTTAATCTCTTACATCACCTCCAACATAACTTACAAAATCACGTTAACATTTATTTATTCTATTCGAGTCATTTTATTAATTTACATATGATGTATAACTATTTCTACAAAAGTGTATTGAGATACATCGTACGCAGTAATTTGCAGTGGCAAAACTGTTAGCACACCTTGATTTCCAATCCAGAGATCATTGATTCAATTGTAATAATGGTGCAAGTTAAATCTTCCCGCCTTTGTCCATCCAGAAGTATACATTGGTTGAACCCGCAGTTAGTTGATCGGCAGGTCGCGTGTGGTGGGGAGAAGTGTGGGTATTCCCACCCCTTCCAAAAAGGGTCTGGCCGCCGTGGAATAGCGGACCAAAGATACCCCCGACACTGATGATCTAAGATCTCTCTGCGGTAGAGGCTCTCCTGCCAGCAGTGCTGTGCGCAAGCAATTGCAGGACTGCACATTTACCTTTCATGCATCTTATAATTAACATAGAATATGATTACAGCTATATTCTGTCATACGTTGAAAACAGCAAAATGTGTTTTTTTATTAAATTGAAAGTGCGATGCTCATTAAATTAAAATACATTGCCAGGCTGTCATAATTTAAAGAACTGTAATGTAATGTTTTGTTATATTGCAGAACCAGGAGAAGATAACATCTTGGGGAGGCCTTCATCCAGCAGTAACTGATTATGGCTGCTGATAATGTTGATGAATATACGATTTCAAATCCAATTGAATCTGATTCACAGCATCGGCACCTCTGAGACTGCCATCACCAGATCAATTCAGCACCACCACCACTCTCAAACAAAACATACTTCACTATCATGGGATCTACCTCCATCTTCATCATCAGCACCATCACCACTGTAACCATGACAATCATAAGTCCACCACCCTCTATCCCCATTTATAACACCACTACCACATCGTGACCATCTCCTTCATCACCTTCACCACTGCCTGTGACCACCACCAACCCTGGACATATATCCCATCGCCTCCACAATGAAAGGCAACACCAACCACGACCATTTGTATCATCACGACCACCATGACCACTACCTCCATTACCTCCGCAACAGAATCTCCATGACTATCACCATTTTCATCACAACTACCTCCACCAAATAATATCACCACAATAACCATCACATCCATTATTACCAATGCGAATACGCTGGTTAATAATCCTGCAAATCCCTAGTAAGCAGCATTGTGAGAAGGGGAAACTCAAACTAAACTAAACTATTTAAATTTTACCAGGTAAGGCCTAATGAGCTGTTTCGCTCTTTTTCAGAAGCAAGCTGGCTACATATGACTGCTCAACGAAGTGGCTTATCATGTCAAAATGTATAGCAGCCAAATACTCTAATCACATGTTGATTCTAAATGTGGAGGGAAAAACGGAAGTACCTGAAGAGAAATCCACGCGACCACGGGAGAACATGAAAACTCCAGGATGGAACCCACGACCTCCTATATACCAGGCGAGGGGGATACTATCTCACGGGCTAAAGCAGCAGTTCAAGGGACAGCCTAGCACCACCACCATCTCAGCACAACTCGGGATGGGTAACAAATGCTGGATTACTGTCGATGCCCACATCCCGAAGAAGTAAATAAAAATCGGTCATCCCTATATTGTAACCACAACTTCCAATATAGCCAGCGCAATTTTCAACTCTCATCGATTAACAACCGTCACTTACACCACAGCCACCTCCACACCTCCAATTAGCACGGTTGGCTACATACATGTGCGAAAGAATTTCAACATACATACAATCACCATTACACCCATATTGGTCACCAACACCACTAAGTTGACCACTTTTAACACCGCCCACAACTTTCCACTTATCGCCACCTCGATGACAACGGTAACCTTCATATCACCCAACTCATCCGACACCTACACCAGAATAGCTGTCACATCCATTTTAACTACCATGGCCACCACCTTCATCACTTCCATCTTTTCCACGAACACAATAGCTATTCCATCCTTATCACCACCAACACATTCATTATATTAATTGCCAACCGCCAATTTAAGCATCATCACCTTATTATCACCACCATTGCCACCATCACCACTAGATTCATAATCACCTCCCATCAACACCACATTCACACCCTAACAACCTCGATCACCTCTACCACCACTACAATAACCATGACATTATCAACATCACCACCGTTACTACATCAATCATCTTCACTACCAACATCATGCCTTCCATCATCACAAATGATAATCTCCACCATTATCACAAACACATCCCACCACCATATAATTATAACAACCAACACATCCACTGCCAAAACCTCCAAACACCACGGCCTTCATACCCACCACCTGCATTACAAACACCACCAATTTGATGACCACCTTCATCATCAAAGACAAAGATACCCCGTATAGCCTGAACAGACTATTGGGGCAAGTGCTGTTAGCGAGCACCAATGAAGGCGGCATGGCTCACGAGGGGTGGGTGGTCAACACCACGCCCGCCGCCTTTGTCACCCCAGTGGTGATATTTACACACCAGGTACTCATTTCAGGATGAGTAAACTAGGGGGCCAGGACCGGTTCAGATAATCCTCACTGTGTTGGCCGTGTGCGGGAATCGAACCCGGATCGCTGGGTTCATAGCGCAGCGCGCTAACCGCTACCAACCTCTCCATACACACATACATCTATTACATCACCATCTTGACCACCAATCTTAATTTGAAGCTTTCATGACTGCAGGAATTACTCNTTGGTTCTTTCGGTAAAGTCACGTATAAAGATAAAATAAAAAATTAAATAATAGCATACTACGACGTTCCGATTGCTACACAAGCAATCATCATCAGTTATAGCACCATGATTGCTTGTGTTGTGTGTATATCATTATTAATTTATTATTTCCTTTATACGTGACTTTACCGAAAGAACCAAGAGTAATCTTGACCACCATTAACATGACTCCATGCATCATTAACTTTACTACTACCTTAATAGTAGGTTTTTACCCTTTTAACTGGTACAAAACTGACACCTTTATTCAAGGCATCATGTCAGTTTTGTACCAGTTAAAAGGGTAAAAACCTACTATTATATTTTGCCACTGGTAAAAGAGATCTCACAGTGACTACTACCTTCATCGTCAACACCTCCATCACCTCAATGGCCACCATCTCCATCAGAACCACGACTTCATTAACACCTCCATCAGCAATTACACCACCACGACCAGAATCTCTATCACCACCACCACTTCCCCCATAACATTTAGCTCCATTAACCATCACTCGTTACATCACCACCATTAACTCCATCACCATTATCACCACCATGACCACCTCTGTCACCACCACCGCCATCTACATCACTCTCTCTCCTTCATCACCATGGTCAACGTCATCACCACCACGATCACCACCACTACCTCCATTATCATTATCACCACCATCACTTCCTTCATCACCATGATCAACGTCATTGCCAACATGATCACTTCCACGACCAATACCTCCATCACCACTACGACTACCAGCAACATCACCATGCTCACAACCACTAACCTACACTACCATCACTGCCTTCACCACCATGATCTCCAATGACCATCATCAACTCTACCAACCTCATCACCGTAATGACCACCACCACCTCCTCCACTTTGATTATTACCACCATGATACGTCTCGCGCTTTCGCCATCATGACCACCACCACCAGCCTCCACTATCGCCATCAGCACCGCCTTGACATACCTCCTCCACCTCTTATCACCACCATCATCGCTCACCACATCAACGCTACCACCACCACCATCACCGCACAACCAAAGCACTTTTCAAACAACTCCCGCACAATATTTTCAGGCATTCGTTTTCAATCCGACATCCGAATCAACCGCAGCAAACGAGAGGCGTTAACCGAGTTGCCGGTGGTGGTGGTGGTTGGTGTCGGTGAGGAAGTAGGTCTGGATCCAACACGACCACCACCACTAACCACCCCGTCCGTCGGTCTCGATCAATAATCCACTGCTGGATGAAGAAACCCTCACCAAATCCGCCCTTACCGCTCGCAGTTCTACTACGATGCGCAAAACGACAGTGCCGTCAGTCGCCAAAGCACCTTTAACTACCCACCACCCCACGTCGACTGAACACGAGGAGAACAAACACAACACAGAATACGCAACGACACTCACCTCGCCGTCCATGGCAGAACATGTGTCCGATCCTGCAGGAGACACGGAGAGAGTAGGAGACGGGACGGGGGGGGGAGTGGAGAGAGAGAGAGACACAGAGAGAAACACACGCGGTGAGACACGAGCTAAGCTACATCACCATGCCCTGCCTCAAACAGATCCAAGGGGGGGGGGCTCGATAACCACGCTCGCCACTCCACACGCCGACACCGACACCGACCCCCGACGACTCCACCACCTCCCGGGGCTGAGGCGACGTTCCCCGGGCAGGCGCCCCAGGCGAGGCCGAGGCCGCGGTCCACCGTCAAGGCCGCGCGGGTGACGACTCGGAATGGAGTCGCGCAAACGACGACTCGGGATTTGTGTTGTTGTTGTTGTTGCTGCTGCTGCTGTTGTTGTTTTATCTCGCACGGGCATTTAGCCGCCCTGTCGGGTAGGAGAAGGAGGAGGTGAAGGAGAGGGGGGCACGAGGTGGAGAGACGCGGGGGGGAGCAGCGGTCGATGGCCCCGCGGAGAAGACGGAATCAAGAGGTCGGGGTCCCCTGAGTAGCCTGGGCATCCATCGGGGTCTGAACCCCCCCGTGTATCTCTCTCTCTCTCGAGGAGCCGGGACCCTTGGTAGCCAGCACCGCTCCTCCTGGCCGAGCTCTGAGAAGCTGCTGCTGCTGTTGCTGCTGTACATGGTGGGGGGCTCTGGTCGTCGAGATCAAGGGGAGCGGATAAAGGAGCCAAGGGGAGCCAGGACCCCCCCCAATCCGCCAGCCCAGAGGCCGCGACTTCCCGAGAGGGGGCCGATGCCCCTCACAGTGGCGACCTCCCCCCCCCCCACACCAACAACACCGAGAACCGGGGCCGAGGATCCAACCCCCTTCTCCCCCAAGAGCCAGAAGCCATCGGCGGCCACCGTGAGCCGCGGCCTACAGCGACACGGGGTCCACGAGTCGGGAGCCATGATGAGTCGGGAAGCCTCAGCAGCCTCCAGAGCCGCCTGCGATTAGCGAGTAGCCAGGAGACCCACGTCGAGGGGATGAAGCCTCTCCCTTCCCTCCCTCCCCTGTGATAGCCACGACGACGACGATGTTGATGTTGTTGTTGTTATTGTCGAACCCCCGGGATCACCCGAGATACGCAGCAGCAGCAGCCTCGGGGAGGTTGCGGTGCCCACTTGGGCGAGCCCCACTCACCCCTCTCTCTCTCTGTGGGGGACTTCACGACGGCTCACACACAGACAGACACGCTGGAGGAGGGAGGATGGAGAGAGGTGGACGCACCGGAGGAGAAGCCCGAAGACATGCTGCTGATGGCCGCGAGCTGCGAGTGCGGGCTGCGGCGAGGTGCCGGGGAGGAGGGCGCGCCACGAGCGGAGCGGAGCGCGGCGGAGGGGACCGTCTCCCCCCCTCCTCCTCCTCCGCTCCTCTCACTCCGTCTGCTCTCAACGTTTCGTTCTTCCTCCCCTCCTCCCCTCTAGGTCCTCCTCCTCCCCCCCACCTCCTCCTCTCTTCAGCTCCTCCCTCGACTGCTCTTCCCCCCCCTCCGACTCCCCCTCCGACTCCCCCCCTCCGACTCCTCCCCTCCGACTCCCCCCCTCCGACTCCCCCCCCTCCGACTCCCCCCTCCGACTCCCTCCGACTCCCCCCCCCCGACTCCCCCCTCCGACTCCCCCCCCGACTCCCCCCCTCCGACTNCCCCCCCTCCGACTNCCCCCCCTCCGACTCCCCCCCCCTCCGACTNCCCCCCCTCCGACTCCCCCCCTCCGACTNCCCCCCCTCCGACTCCCCCCCTCCGACTCCCCCCCCCTCCGACTCCTCCCTCCGACTNCCCCCCCCTCCGACTCCCCCCCTCCGACTCCCCCCCTCCGACTCCTNCCCCCTCCGACTNCCCCCCCTCCGACTCCCCCCCCCTCCGACTCCCCCCCCCGACTCCTCCGACTNCCCCCCCTCCGACTNCCCCCCTCCGACTCCCCCCCTCCGACTCCCCTCCCTCCGACTCCCCCCTCCGACTCCCCCCCTCCGACTCCCCCCTCCGACTNCCCCCCCTCCGACTCCCCCCCTCCGACTCCCCCCCCTCCGACTCCCCCCCCTCCACTCCTCCCCCCCCCTCCGACTCCCCCCCCCCTCCGACTCCCCCCCTCCGACTCCCCCCCCCTCCGACTCCTCCCCCCCTCCGACTCCCCCCCCCCCCCCCCCCCCCCCTCCACTCCCCCCCCCTCCGACTCCCCCCCTCCGACTCCCCCCCCCCCCCCCCCCCCCCCCCCCCCCCCCCCCCCCCCCCCCTCCGACTCCCCCCCCTCCGACTCCCCCCTCCCCCCCCTCCGACTCCCCCCCCCCCCTCCGACTCCCCCCCCTCCGACTCCCCCCCTCCGACTCCCCCCCCCCTCCGACTCCCCCCCCCTCCGACTCCCCCCCCTCCGACTCCCCCCCCCCCTCCGACTCCCCCCCCTCCGACTCCCCCCCCTCCGACTCCCCCTTTCCTCTTTGCCCCGCCTCTCCCCGTGCCTCACACGACGTCGATGGTTCCCCTTCCCCCGTTTGTCAATCCTGATGGGTGGTGCTCTTCCTCCTGCTGACGACGATTGTTGAAACTTCCACTGCTGCTGTTCAGCATTATACTGCAGCTGATATAAGGGGCCGTCCATAAATGACGTCACGCACCTAGAGGGGTGGGGGGGGGGGTCAGACATTTGTGACGACGTGTGACGAGGGCGGGGGGGGAGAAATGTGACGTCACATCAAAATGCGCAACTTTAAATAAATAAAGACAACACGTTCTACTTAATTAAATAGACTTTTTAATAAATGTTTTCTCCTACAACATCAGAGTGCAGCCCCACATTAAATACGCACTACAATGACAATAGTTTAAAGCGATTGGGGGGGGGGGGTGACGTCATATTTGAGAAGGGGTCTGACTTTGTGTGACGAGGGGGGGTCAAAAATCGTCCAAAATCGCGTGACGTCATTTATGGACGGCCCCTTTAAAAAAAACCTCTAGCCGTGTCTCCTGCTGCCGTGCCTCGTTCTCCTCCTCGTCCCTTCTTCCTCCTGCTTTCTGATGTTGCTCTTACAAACTCTGGTTTCCAACTTTCCCTCCCAACCCGACTGCTGCTGTTCATCCAGATGCTCTTCTGCTCCTCCTCGTGGTGCTACTGATGCTACATGTGCTGCTACTCCTGTGCCCTGCAAGCTCCTGCAACTGCACTCAAAGGACGTGCAGTGGCGTGGTAGCAGCGCAAGTTGGTTGCCATTCGCCCCGATGTAATGAATCAAAACGATGGGTGCAAGTTTCTACCTCTCCGCACGTCCATCCAGCGGTAGAAATGGGTTCACCGCGGTTATAGGGGGCCGTCCATAAATGACGTCATGCGATTTTGGACGATTTTTTACCCCCCCTCCCCTCGTCACACGGCGTCACAAAAAGTCAGACCCCCCCTCAAATATGACGTCACAAAGCTCTGCCTCCCCCCCCCAAAAAAATAAAACATGCTTCAAACGCTTTAAACTATTATCATTGTAGTGCGTATTTAATGTGGCGCTGCACTCTGATGTTGTAGGAGAAAACATTTATATTTATTAAAACGTCTATTTAATTAAGTGGAACGTGTTGTCTATATTTATTTAAAGTTGCGCATTTTGATGTGACGTCACATTTCTCAACCCCCCCCCCCTCGTCACACATCGTCACAAATGTCTGACCCCCCCCCCCCCCTAGGTGAGTGATGTCATTTATGGACGGCCCCCATACCGCAGTCCATCGACAAGTGGCGTCTGGTGGGGGCGTTGTTGTGGATCAGTGTTCTTCATTAATTTGTCTAAGGCGGGAAGGCACTTTCGCCGGAAAAGACATCATAAGTGTGTTCAAGTTCAAGTTGCATGTATTAGGTAAAGCCCTGTGAGCCATTCGGCTCTTGAATCGGGTGCAACCGCAACAAACAAAAAACAAAAACATGAACAAGAAAACATCTTCAAGTGACTATGTGAGGGCCGCTGCACATTTGACACCATTGGAATTTGACGGCACGATGGGGGGCGGGCTCTCACCTGTTGTTGTGCATTGTCGGGGGCCACACGTCAAGAGCCACACTAAAGACTACCAAGGGCCGCCAGTGGTGAAGTAAATACGAGAGCCTTGTGGATGATGCACAACCACTTCTCCTCCAAGACATCCCGGCTCACGTGCAACCCAATGGCGCAGTGGAAACACTTGGGGGGGGGGGGGCGTCCATAAATGACGTCACGCACCTANGGGGGGGTCAGACATTTGTGACGATGTGTGACGAGGGGGGGGAGAAATGTGACGTCACATCAAAATGCGCAACTTTAAATAAATATAGACAACACGTTCTACTTAATTAAATAGACGTTTTAATAAATGTTTTCTCCTACAACATCAGAGTGCAGCGGCACATTAAATACGCACTACAATGACAATAGTTTAAAGCGATTTCTTCTTTTTTTTGGTAAAGTCACAGGTAAAAAAATGTAATAAAAGTAAAATAAAAATTATACTATTTTTATTGTCTTTATTAATTATAATACCTATGGACTTTACCGAAAAAACCTAGAATATAATCCTTGCTCACGAAAGTCAAATCCTAGACGATTTGAAGCATGTTTTATTTTTTGGGGAGGGGCAGAGCTTTGTGGCGTCATATTTGAGGGGGGTCTGACTTTTTTTGACGCTGTGTGACTAGGGGGGGGGGGAGGTCAAAAATCCTCCAAAATCGCGTGACGTCATTTATGGACGGCCCCTTGTGCGCTCACAGTAAGAAGGACCTGGGTTCGATGCCCAGCTCGGGTGCTTTTGTACGTGGCGCTTCAAGTTCAAGTTCATTTATTTGGTATAGCCCTGTGAGCCATTCGGCTCTTGAATCGGGTGCAACCGCAACAAACAAAAAACAAAAACATGAACAAGAAAACATCTTAAAGTGAATATGTGACTAAGTGTAAACAGAAAATCCAAGAAAAGACAGCAAAATATTGCAGAAAAAGCACCGTACACCAACACTGTGTGCAAAAATCCCAGTGGGATGCAAGTCAAACAACAACAACAACCACAAGACAACTTAGATTAAGGCCATCAGTCTTACTCCGTACTACAACAAACAAACATGGCCAAACTAAAAAACTTTCGAAATCACCAAAATAAAGCAATGAAACAGTGATCAATATTCGAACTCCCTGTTATTTCTGGCTTCTCCGATTCCCTCCCAAAGCAAAAAAAACACCCCCACCCATACAATAGAACCAGGATTGGGCAAACATCAAAATTCTGCAAAAAATCCCTCCACATTGCTCAAATGAGATTACACGCACGCAGTAGCAACATCATTCCCTAGCTGCGAACCCGTGGCAGGACCCTCTTGAAAAAGAGTCTTGAAACTCGGTGAGGATTTACTGGCATAGATCAGTATGCTACCAACCGGGGTCAAAGTCCATTCAGAAAACGCCTTCATGTAAAGTTGCCACCTACTCCTTATGTAACAAAGATCCCCGCTGTATCCTTGACAGCAATTTGGGGCAAGTGCTGTTAGCGAGGGGTTCGTGTCTCGAGTACCACGCCCGGTCGCCTTTGTCTTCCTGAGTGACGATGTTTATTACCACACTGCACCATTAAAGACTGAGTTGACCGAGGGGAGGCCCAGGTGGCATGGCGAATTTACACCTCGTGTTTATCAATAGATGGTGTGCAATGCTGATGCTGTACATACTCTACACATGATAGGTCACTAATTCAACATCACACACATGGCACTGCGTCTTCTACAGCACAAGACTATCAATAGTTAAACCAGGAACTATTGATCGGCTGCTGAGAGGCTATAACAGAGGCCAGTGCGGCTACATCCATTGTTGTACTGTACGCCGATGATCCCACGTTAATGTGTTCCCTGCTTTCGCCAAACCGCGCTGAAGTATGTTCGAAATAACCGCCTTGACCCACAGCGGATTGACAAACATACCGTTCATGTACTGTTACGCGTTAAACTCCATTTAGACTGAGGTCATGGGCCACTGGCAGGACAGCTCCTTTGCAACACACACCATCAACATCATCACAACCATTCAATAGAGAGGTCCGTTAAATTGGTAACACGCAGAGAGTGAGCGCCTGTGCGCTAACCGAAGCGCCTCCACGCTCCCCTATACAACTGTCACTCGTCAAAGTTGTCATCTTGGAGCAGTGTTCTTATTCTTAGGTTTTTCGGTAAAGTCACGTAGGAAAAAATTTAAATTAATAAAGTAAATAAAAAATAAAAAATCACGACGTTTCGGAGGCAACACAAGTTGTGTTGCCTCCGAAACGTCGTGATTTTATTTTATTTTACTTTCATTATTTTTTATTTTTACCTACGTGACTTCACCGAAAAACCTAAGAGTATGAATCTTGCAGTCACGAAAGCTTCAAATCGAAGAATAAATACGCAACGAGTGACAGCACCACCCCATCATCATCATCATCAGCGTGCTGCTCATGTCAAACCCTCAACGGTTTCAAATGTTGTGGCTGCTTCTCACACTGACGATGTCTTATCGGCGAAAGTGGGGACCCTGAAAATTAGTCAAGAACACTGGCCGAGAAGGGACACTGCATCGGAGATAAAGGCACAGACCCTGCAATAGCTCGCTCAAACCACAGCTGGAGGAAGTGGCCTCAAGACGACTGCTTAGCATCTTGCCAGGTGACTCATCGTTTTAAATGTATTCATGACAAAACAACACGCAGCAAACGACTCATTATGCAACTTAAACAAGTTATATTGCTGACGCTGCTGCGTTGGCAGTGGTGCACGTCAACAACAACGCATTCGTCAATGACAACACCCGGTGTGGAGCCTTAACATAAATAATATATATTATAGTAGGCGACATGTCCCTTCTTGATAGCACGTCATTATGTGAATAATAATCGTGATCACGTGAATAACGATGTGACTCACACGCACATCATCTTGTATATGATGCGGTGTTTTTTTCCTCCTCCTGGAGGCTTCCTGATTGGTCGCTGGAGCCTTGTGGGTGTGACTACCCCGGCCCGGACTCCGCCCCCTCGCTCTGGCCACGCCCCTAACTCAGCCCCCTCGCTCTGGCCACGCCCCTAACTCCGCCCCCTCGCTCTGGCCACGCCCCTAACTCCGCCCCCTCGCTCTGGCCACGCCCCTAACTCCGCCCCCAGCTGATTTCGATGATTTCCGCATCAGAAGGAGCCAGGGCGCTTGCGTGCCGGCGTGAGTCGTCGTCGTCGCCGCCGCCGGCTTCCACAGCGACAATCTTCGTGGTACGTGTACCAACTCTGACACGCGCTCGCCCCTGTGTGTGTACTACACTCGCCTGCGGNTGTGTGTGTGTGTGTAAGGATCGCCGAGTTTGTGTGAAAAAGATTCAAGCTGATGTTACAGGCGGGAGAATATATGTATTTGCTGATAGACCAACAAAGACCCCCCCCCCCCTCCCCCACTATATAGCCTTATCAGACTGTTGGGGCAAGTGTTGTCAAGCAGTAACACCTGTGAAGGCCGGCACGGCACACGAGGGGGTGGGTGGTCAACACCACGCCTGGTCGACTTTGCGTAACACCAGTGGTGATGTTTTACACACCACATCAGACATTTTTTTTTAGGCTTAGCCGACCTAGGAGTTGTCCGGGACCAGTTCAAATACTCGTGTCACAGTAATTCTTGATTCTGAGCGGGAATGTATCTCAGCTCGCCGGCTTCGTAGCGCAGTTGCGCTAACCACTGCGCCACCGTTCCCCCATTGTGCTGATACAAAGACGCACACACACACAACGGCGGTAATGTACTAACTAGATGATTGACTTAACACGTGCTGATTGTGGGGTGTGTAGCAGTGCAGGGATCACCACTGTTGCGTGCGACTTGCCAGTTTGTTCATTAGTATTTTCCAACTACCCTTCAATTACATTAACGCGTGCGTGCGTGTGGCCCCGGGCTCGAGAAGAGATGGAATGATGTGGTACGAGAGAATATGGAGCTGAGTGGACTTGCCAATAATTGGTAGCAGCGGTGTCAAGATCGGCCTCTGTGGAGGAGGAGGAGGCTCGTGAAGGACGCTGCTGCTGGGCTGTTGGAGGCAGTCGCTTTCCAGCAATAACGGAGAGCAGAGGAGCGACGCTCACAACAACGAGCGGAATCCCGGGCGGATAAATCGAAGCAAGTTGGCAAAGTATGGGCACAGCTGGTGCATCGGCCAGTCATCTCAGTCAATCGACCCATGGCACCTGGTCTGACCCGTGGCCTAACAGCGGACGTTCGATACAGCACGTGGCCTTAAAGTTCACCTCGCCTGGCACGAACGCCGTGGTGATGTCACCGCCACTTAGTGGCGAATGGCGGTTGTTGTTGTTGTTGGCAGTAGTGTCGTGGCTACTGCACTACAACACCTACCACGGCCAACATCAGTGGCGAATATCTGAAGCGGCTGTTGACCCCCCACACCCATGTAGGTTGACCCCCCACCCATGTAGGTTGACCCGAAACCCCCCACCCACCCCCCCACCCATGTAGGTTGCCCGAAACCCCCCCCCACCCCACCCCACCCCCCACCCACCCATGTAGGTTGCCCCGAAACCCCCCACCCACCCCCACCCATGTAGGTTGCCCGAAACCCCCCACCCACCCCCACCCATGTAGGTTGACCCGAAACCCCCCACCCACCCCCACCCATGTAGGTTGACCCGAAACCCCCCACCCACCCCCACCCATGTAGGTTGACCCAAAACCCCCCACCCACCCCACCCATGTAGGTTGACCCGAAACCCCCCACCCACCCCACCCATGTAGGTTGACCCAAACCCCCCCACCCACCCCACCCATGTAGGTTGACCCAAAACCCCCCACCCACCCCACCCATGTAGGTTGACCAAAAACCCCCCACCCACCCCCACCCATGTAGGTTGACCCAAAACCCCCCACCCANCCCCACCACCCATGTAGGTTGACCCGAAACCCCCCACCCACCCCACCCATGTAGGTTGACCCGAAACCCCCCACCCACCCCCACCCATGTAGGTTGACCCGAAACCCCCCCACCCCCCCATGTAGGTTGACCCGAAACCCACCCACCCCCACCCATGTAGGTTGACCCAAAACCCCCCACCCACCCCCCCCCATGTAGGTTGACCCGAAACCCCCCACCCACCCCCACCCATGTAGGTTGACCCAAAACCCCCACCCACCCCCACCCATGTAGGTTGACCAAAACCCCCCACCCANCCCCACCCATGTAGGTTGACCCAAAACCCCCCACCCACCCCCACCCATGTAGGTTGACCCGAAACCCCCCACCCACCCCCACCCATGTAGGTTGACCAAAACCCCCCACCCACCCCCACCCATGTAGGTTGACCCGAAACCCCCCACCCATGTAGGTTGACCCAAAACCCCCCCCCCCCATGTAGGTTGACCCAAAACCCCCCACCCACCCCCCCCATGTAGGTTGACCCGAAACCCCCCACCCACCCCCACCCACCCATGTAGGTTGACCCAAAACCCCCCACCCACCCCCCCATGTAGGTTGACCCGAAANCCCCCCACCCCCCCCCATGTAGGTTGACCCGAAACCCCCCCACCCCACCCATGTAGGTTGACCCGAAACCCCCCCCACCCCCCCCATGTAGGTTGACCCGAAACCCCCCACCCACCCCCACCCACCCATGTAGGTTGACCCGAAACCCCCCACCCCCCCCCATGTAGGTTGACCCGAAACCCCCACCCCCCCATGTAGGTTGACCCGAAACCCCACCCCCCCCATGTAGGTTGACTGAACGTAATAGCAACCGTGGGGCTGGGTAATGTAATTGTAAGATGACCACTTGTTGTTAATTGTTTTTTTACCCTTCTATCTTGCAACAAAACTGACACCTTTTTACAAGGAGTCATGTTTGCATAGACCGCAATACTGCAGTCATAATACAAACAAAAGACCTAACTCTGATAATGTGCACTGTCCTTGAAGTTGATTGGTCCACACCGAGACAGCTTTCCTTAGAGCCTAGTCTCACATGGGTTGGACCAGATGACGCCAAAAGGCGCACAACTCAAAGACAATGCACCATCAGAGTATGAGAGCTCGGAGCAAGCATCTACACTATGGGAACCTCATTAGCCAGTAAAAATAGGCTCTAAGGAAAGCTGTCTCGGGTGTGGACCAATCAACTTCAAGGACAGTGCACATTATCAGAGTTAGGTCTTTTGTTTGCATTATGACTGCAGGTATTGCGGTCTATGCAAACATGACTCCTTGTAAAAAGGTGTCAGTTTTGTTGCCAGATAGAAGGGTAAAAAACAATTATTATATTTTTACTGGCAAATGAGGTTCCCATAATGACCACTTGTTTTTAAATTTCCATTTGAATATTGTAAAAGTCGTTAGACTTTTAGTTACAATTGAGGTAACGTACCAGACAAATCCTTCAAAAATCAAAAGTTGTTACCAAACATAACATTATTAAAATGTTGCCGGCACAATGTTCAGTTTTGTGGGAAATTTTGTACCTGTGACGACAAAAACAGGGTTCAACCCTCCCGCACCCTCCCTCAACCCCCCTCAACCCCCAGGAAAATCATGCCAACGTCCGGCCAACGTTGGCACGTGGCTGTGGACGTTGGATCGACGCTGGCACAATCGCCACAATATCCAGAGAAGGAATCTTACTTGCCATGATTTTCTGAGCCAAACCGCTTGGTAATGCTGTTGAGTTTAACAGGCTTTCGTGACCAATATCCGTAATGGAGGTTTTTTGGGTTAGGTCAGTAAATATGAATGTGTCGTTAAACCCGCCACCACCCGACACAGCCAATTAGTAAGGTTTGCCACGTAAACACAACGTGCCAATTCGTCACTAGTACAGCACACCGGTGTGTTGTAAATGTTGTGGCTTGGCTCTCCAACACACCGGTGTACTGTACTAGTGACGAATTGGCACGTTCTGTTTATGTGACAACCCTTACTAATTGGCTGTGTCGGGTGGTGGCGGGTTTAACGACACATGTTATATTTTCACGATTAACCCAACAAAAACCTCTATTGTGGATGATGCTGTTGAGCCAGCAGCGGTGCCACAAGCACAACCAATAATGCAACTCACAAGCACAACCAAATACTTCGACAACACACGGTGTGGCTGTTTGTTTTATACAGTACGTCTAAGGTAAGAAAGAAGACGTTGTGAAATTAAATGTGGAACTGACCACGGGGTCGATATGGAGACCCATCATCCCTCATCCACAGCTAGCGCCTGAACGTGTAGCAGGTACACGCTCTATCTGCTGCTGCACTCTACCGTCGAGCAATGCGTTCCGTCATTTACTGAACGGAAATAGATTTCCTTTTGTACAGGAACGAAACCAGTGAGAACTTCAGCTATGACTCTGTCGGTCATCACCTCCTCCCACCTTTGCCCCCCCACCCACACCAAATACAAATATTCCCCGTATAGCCTTAACAGACTATTGGTACAAGTGCTGTTAGCGAGCACTTTGAAGGCCCACACAGCTCACGAGGGGGTGAATGGCCAACACCACGCCGGCCGCCTTTGTCTCCCAGTGGTGATGTTTTTACACACCACACCAGGTACTCATTTGGGGCTGAGTCGACCTAGGTGAGGCCCAGGACCGATTCAGATAATCGTCATTTGTGTTGGCCATGAGCGGGAATACTCTGGTCACCAAGTTCGTAGTGCAGCCGCTAACCCGCAACACCACACCGCTCCCCAACCCTCGCACGGCACATTGGGCGTCCCACCGTGTCCTTTCCCTCGAGATGAGGGTCCCTTACCCCCATCCCGCTTCCAGTCTTGGGGATAATTATCCATACCACCACGCTGTTCTGTGCGAGCAGCTAGGGTGCTGATGTGACGAGATTTAACTACCTTACCTGGCAGGGCCGTGGGTTCAATGGGGCGTGTCTCTTCCTCCCGCGGTGTATCCNGGTCCTCCTTTCCCCTCCATATTTAAACGCCATCACGCATTCAGAGTAGCTGCCATTCCACGTGTGATGAGCCACTTTGTGGCTATTTCCATCGCTTAAAAGAGCGTATAGTTGGTGGGTACCGTATAACACGTTCCTGCGGAGGGAGCTGGTAGGAACGTTGGGTTGCTCGGTCAATGGCCAGGGTCAACGGCGGCGTGGTGTATTCCGCAAATATGCCCGACTGTGAGGGCGGCACAAGCCGGCGTGAGTAGGTTAAACGTTGAGTTTTATAAGGGCACCACGGGGTGACCAGCCCCTCCCCACCCAGCCTCCCTCCCACCCAGCCCCTCCCTCCCCACCCAACCCCTCCCTGCACGACGGACGGACACAATAATCCCCTGTGGGCTGACGTAACCAGGAGGTTCCTACCAGTCAAATCGTGTCATAGTTTGAATAGACGTGGGAGCTACGAATGATGTTGCTGTCCCTCAGCAGCCTAGCACTACTACGACTGTACCAACAACAACAAGAGTAAGTGCGTGGTGGTGGTGGTCACCCATCCAAGCTGCCTCGATCACTGCTTGAGCTTCTGAGAAGTGACGAGGTCGGACACATTTTGAGCGATTTACCATCGGCTTTTATGGCAACATCATTTGGGTTGACGGTCGTAACAACCCACGACCCCGTTGTTTTACAACTGGTTTAAGCTATTTCAGTCCAGTTAGCGAGTTCATACGCACACGCATAGACAGTGCGTGTGTTTATGTACTCTACTGATGGTAAGAGTAGTGATACATGACCAAATACGGCGGCACAACAGCGGATTATTGAATCTATCTGCGCGGTGTTTGAAATGCGGTTTGTGGGGATTCTTTTCACCGGCGTGGTGAAGTATGGTTAAAACACCCCCCCCCCGCATCTGCCTGGGGGAGATGGGCCTTCATCCAACATTGGATTCACAAAGGAGCTGATTATTTTATTATTTTGTTGTTGTAACCTTAACTTTTGAAATGTCCTGTACAGCACTTAAACTGAAAAATTGATAGTTTCATTATTAATATAAAGCTGAAGAAATGCGATAGGAAAACGACACAGATCCCCCACCCGCCCTCTTACATGCAGCCTACACAGGTTGGTGGGGCAAGTGTTGTCAGTAGTGTCCATTCAGGCGGGCAGCTACGCTTAACACAAGAGGGGCGGGGGGGTGTGTCACCCTTTGTCTCCCCATAGCTGANTTTTATACTCTTTGGTTCTTTCGGTAAAGTCACGTGGTAGAAATAAAATAAAAATCGCGACGTTTCGATCGCAGCACAAGCAATCAGGTGGAACAACCACGGCAAGAAAAATGCTGAAGTAGACGCGAGACTGCCGTGGCAAGAGGTTATATATGTAAGAGAAAGGGGGAGGGGCAAGGGGCAGAGGGGGGGGGGTAGGGGAAGGGGGGCTGCTTGACTTTACCGAAAGAACCAAGGAGTATGGATTCCTGCAGTCACGAAAGCTTCAAATCAACGCTGATTTTTATTTGTTTTACTTATCCTGCACCGGGACCCCATTTAAGTCTGATTCTACCAATGGGGATGGGGGCGTGATGTCCCAAGACAAGTTCAGATGATTAACACCACTGATGTTGGCCGTGTGATTGCCAGGGCCGGTTTGACACGAGCACGCAAGCAGCACGTGACGGCTGCTCGAAGCTGGTGGTGCTGCTGTTGGTGGTGATGATATAATCGCGGCGGCGGCGGCATTTGTTCTCAGCTGCAGCCCCCACGCCCCACCACCACCACCACCCCTCCACTGGACTGAGTCGGCGTTTCTCTGTGTTTTGTGTTTGTCCCTTGGTGTGCTGTATGTGTGTGCGTGTGATTTCTCTTGTGTGTTGCAGGTGTGTGTGTTGTGTGTGTTGAGTGTACGTGCGGTGTGTTTTCTCCGGAGGTTCTGGGTGTGTGCTGTGTGCTGCATGTGTGTGTTGTCGTGTGTGTGTGGGGAGTGGCAGTGTAGAGGTTAGCGTGCTGCACTACGAACCTGGCGACCGGGGTTCGATTCCCGCTCACGGCAAACACCAGTTAACGATTATCTGAAACGGTCCTCGGCCTCCCCTAGGTCGACTCAGCCTCACATTAGTAACTGGTGCGGTGTGTAAACATCACCACTAGGGAAACAAAGGCGACCGGACGTAGTGCTGGCCACCCACCCCCTCGTGTGCCGGCCTTCATAGGTGCTCGCTAACAGCACTTGCCTCAACAGTCTGTTAAGGCTATCTGGGGGATCTTTGTCTTGGGGTGGTGGTAGGGTAGTGGTTAGCGCACTGCACTATGAACCTGGCGCCCCGACTCAAAATTCCCACAACCGTGATCATCCTAAATGGTTATTATCTGAATTGGGCCTGGGCTTTTTCTCTAGGTCGACTCAGCCATAAATGAGTGGTGCCTGGGCGGAGTGACCATCGACACTGGGGGAGACAAAGGCGTGTTGGTGCTGGCCACTCCCCTACTCCCGTGCCGTGACGGCCTTCGTAGGTGCTCGCTCGCAGCACTTGCCCCAACGACCTGTGAATGCTTCATGGGGAATCTTTCTAGCTTTTGTTACCAGATACAGGCCGAAAGGCCTAAAGCCGTTAAGCGGGCCAGCGAACAAACGGCACCATCAAACTTGTAATCTAGGTAAGTGTTGATGACACGTTTCTTGAAAAAACAACAACATCTCTTTGAATTGGGCAAGGTTATGAAAACTTCGGGGGGGGGGGGTGTGGGAAAGAGATGATGGAGAGGGAATTCCCAAATGATGGAGTAAAGACAAATGGGTTGTTAAGCCACACGGCCAGTTAGTAAGGTTTGTCACGTAAAACAAAATGTGCCACTTCGTTACTACTTGAGCACAAAAAACAAAACCTTTATAATTACGAATAATATTGGTCGCAAAAACGCCTCTGCGTCAAATGTTAGAGTGAGGAAAGTAGCGGGAAGAGGAGTGCGAGTGCGCGAGAGCGTTTCACGTCGGTGCGCTAAATTGTCTCGCCACGGTCTCGCGGCCGCGAATTCGCTCGCCAGTGACAAATGTCTGCGTGCGCGATTTGTGCGATTCAGCAATGGCAGGGTCTGCGTGTGAACTTGTACCACCCAGTGCCACTCGTCGTCACCGTATATTCACACTTGGAACGATTCCGCTTTGTCGAAGCAGTTTTCAGCCGTGCGTTGCGTCGACACAAATTAATATANCCCCCCCCCCGCCGATTCATTAAAAAACCATCCACCCACTTCACCAGTCCACACTGACGAGCGCGTGAAGTATGGTCAAACAACTCCCATGAATCATCATTAGACCTCCTTTGCCAATTATAATAATAATAGGGTTTTTCCCCTTTTTTCTGGCAACAAAACTGAACCTTTTTACAAGGATTCGTGTCTGCATTGACCACAATACCTGCAGTCAAATGCAAACAAAAAACACACTATGATAATATATGCATTGTCCTTGAAACGAATTGGTCTCTTCAACCCTTTGCTCATGCCACAGTCGTCGACGGAAGCGTCACCACGGCGAGCGGCGATTGCTAAACGGAAACTGGGGCTCGCGTGACAAAATTTTGTCCCCTCGTGGCAAAATGGCATTTTCTTTTGCAGGCCCCTGTACCGGGCAAGGGCGACTCCGTGCCGTCTCGTCTCCCACGGCGACCGTCCACTGTCCTCCGCCGACCGCCGCTGCCTCCTGTTCGCGCGGCCCGTCTCGTTCCTCTCGTCCTGCCGAGTCCTCCGCGTGTCGCGTTGGGCACGTCGGCACGTCGGCGTACCCTCCTCCGCTCGCGCTCCTCTCGTCCACGGCCCAGAGCTCAACGCACGACCGCAGCCTGCACTGGGCCCATTGCTTTATGTTGAAACCAAAGGTCGATTCGTTGTTCGTATATTACGTACGCACGTACGTAGAACTCCTTTCGCACGGTACGTGTGCAACCGTGCTAATCGGAGGGTGCGCCACCGCCGGCAGAAAATACCTCGCACTGCCAGAGTGAGCGCTAGAGAACCTTTGCAAGGAGGTATTTTGGCCTACTCTTCCACGCTTAAATAGCGTCGATAAGGTTCCACCAGTTGTTGAAGCAAAGTCGACGGTGATGAGGCTGGGCGGACGCAGCGGGCTGTGACGGTACGCGCCGTACGGAATCCACGCGCCACAGCCGCAGGACGGTGATTTGTTGCGCTTCTCTGCAACCCAACTTAAGAGGCATCGTTTGAAAAGCGTTCGGCTCTCAAAGCGCTTCATATAAGGGGAGGTCCAAGAGTGGCTTCTGTTATTGATATGTAACGTAAATCTATATGTGTTTTTAATCGCTACTGTTGTCCACGCAGTGCCGTAGATGGAGCCTTAATTATCCACTTACTCGAATTGACAACCAACCGCTGCTGCCCAGAGCCACCGCTGGTGACCCAATTCAAATAGGCGAGGAGTTAAATAACAGAGGGGTTTGTTCGTTGTGGGGAGTAGATTTACAATCGTGGGATTGAAAGTCGCTCGGGAAGGCGTTGTACAACGCGCCGTCAACGTTATAATAAAACAAAGAAATCCACAAACAACAAGGTGAGGCGGCAACATCGCAGCAACGCCCACGCCAGGCTAGGTGCACTTCGAGGCTCGAAACAAGAAAAAAAAAACAACCGACGTGACCCTAAACCCAGCGCCCCTGCACTTGACCCCTCAAGGTAGCGTCGCTAACACCGCGTCGCATCCTCCTCCTCCTACGCGGCGGCCGCCCTCGTTAACCCCGACCAACACGGCGATCGTCGAGCGATGGCCGGCGCGGCGAGGTGCCGGGGCGAGCGTGGGACCCTGACGCCGGGGCCTCCTGGTGGGCGGCGTCGGCGGCGGCGGCGCTGGGCACCGCGGGGCCCAACGCCAGCGAGTGCCACCTGGCGCAGGCGCTCAAGGTGGTGTGCGCCAACGGCTCCATCGCGTGGATCTCCGCCGTGTTCGGGGAGTGCGCGAGCGACGGGCGCGACGTCGCCAGCGTCGTGCTCGGCCTGCTCTCCCTGCTCTGCTTCCTCTTCGCCTCCATGCCGTGAGTTGCGCGCGTTGCGTTGCGTGCGTACCTGTCGACTCGGCCTCAAATTGTGTAGCCGGTGAGGGTTTGTAAATGTCGCCACTGGGGAGACAAAGGCGGCCGGGCGCGGTGCTGGCCACCCACCCCTGTCATGCGCCGTGCCGGCCTTATTAGGTATTCGCTCACAGCACTTGCCCCAGCTGTCTGTCGTGCGTGCACGTCTGCCCACTTAACTCAAGTAGAAAATCCAGTGTGGCCCCATCGTAAGGCTTTGGGCGAAATAAAATAATTTACCCAGAAGTGTTGACAAACCCAGTCGGCGCTCTACCAAGAAGAAAAAAGTAGCCGTCTGTGCCGTGCGGGCCGTAAAGGACGGCGCGGGGAAAAACACAATTGTTGTGCCGTACTCCTACGCTCCCACATCTGCACACCCTGGGGTGAGACGGCGTGGCATAGTTTGTTCAAATAACCCACTCTCACTCAATCCACACGTGCGTGGGGTATGCTCTCGTGCCTACGAGTGTATCATCTACGAACACTGTTCCCGCGTGGGTGTGCGTGTGTGCGCACGGCACAGTAGGGGGGGCATGGGTGATGCCAGTCATCTCAGTCAGTCAACCCATGGCACCTGCAGGGTCTGTCCCGTGACCTACTGCCAACGAGCCTTTGATACTTCACGCGGCCTGGGAGTGCACCTGGCCTGGTGCAAGTGCCGTGGTGGCGTCACCGCCACTTAGTGGCGAATGGCGGCTGATGCTGCTGCTGTTGTTGTTTGGTGCGAATGCGTGTTTACAGGCAGCTGTACGAGTCGTATCGCACGGGCCGAGCCGACGAGGCCCTCTCCATCTGGTTCCTCCTGTGTTGGCTCTTGGGCGACACCTCCAATCTCATTGGCTGCTTCCTTGCCAATCAGCTCTCGCTGCAGGTCAGCGCATTAACACACAAAAATATAACTACTGTAGAGTAAGGCATAAAAACCATGCATACGCGTGGAATTTAGCCAATTTTTTAAAATCCCATTTAGCACTTTTTTTATCGCCAAGTTTTGGACAATACTCCGATCAATTTGTTCAGTTTTTCGCAAAAAGAAACACAACATTTTAAACAATGTCATTAGTATTGGATCACCTTGACCAGTTAGGACATCCATAATAGAGGTGTTTTGGGTTAGATCGCGTAAATATAAATGTGTCGTTAAACCCACCACCACCCGACACAGCCAGTTAGTTAAGGTTTGTCACGTAAACAGAACGTGCCAATTCGTTACTAGTACATGACACCGGTGTGTTGGAGAACAAAGCCACAACATTTACAATCTGAGTACGACGTTTTGCCAATAAAACCGGCATCATCAGGCGACAGCCAGGTTTGTGGAGAAATCCTCCTGCTTCGTTCCTTAAATAGAGGGGCAGATGTGATGGCGTCACTTGTGAGCCCTTCACGCGCGAAATGGGGGGGATTAATGAATAATATAAATTAATGGTGTCCATTACCGCGTGCCCTCGTTACGTACAGATGGAGAGAAACCAATGTGTAACGGGTTCTGGAGACACTTGTAGAGGTAACTTCTTTATTACAATCCAACACTCCAACAGTCCAACAGTCCTGATACTCTGTAACAACTCCCAGGTACACAGCCTAGGTACACAGCCTAGATACACTACTCTGGCTACGCTCTGGAACTCGCCCTCACAAGGTCGTAGAGTCGGGAGTTCCAGAGTCCCACACTGGCTCTCACAGCGTCCCAGGGTCCTCAGATGGCTGGTCTTGGGTCTTGAGCTCGACTGCCCTGATCGTCCAGGGAGCTCCCCTTTTATGCCTAGTCCCCAACGAGGGGTGGGGCCGTGTGCGCCCCAGATATCCTACAGAGCACACACAGCCCCCCCCGTTGGTGCGCCAAGAGGCTTAAGCGTCTGACCCGCCTGGGAACCCAGCGCCTGGCGCCAAGAGGCTTAAGCGCCTGGCCCGTCCAGGGTCCCAGAGCCCCCAGCAGCCCTCCCTTCTTATGTCACACAAATGCATTAATGATATCTGCCTTACAAAGTGTTAAAATCTAGGCTCGTAACTACGTGGTGATTTGTGGCCATTCAAATTTTTTTTTTACCTGGGTTTGTCTCTGGGTCCGCCGAATTCAACCCCACACGAAGCCAAACACACGAGTGCGTGGAATTAGCCAAACATTCCCCAAAGCTTCTGTAAAATAATCTCGAGTCTCCTTTGAGTCCTTCCCGTGTGAACAAAGACGTGACTGCTATCAATACATTAATAATAGAGGTTTGCCAGTAATTGCAACTAGCTTCATCAGGCGACAGCCAGATTTGTGTCGTTGCTTATATCGAGGCGTAGATGTGGTGACCACGCTTCTGCGCTCTTGCGCAAAGTAGTGGGGGGGGGGGGTTTACTGAGTCAACGTACTGATGCATGAGCATTATGCGAGCCCTATGATCTTGTCCTTCCTGTCTATTTTGTGTATTAAAATAGCCGTACCAACAGTATGGTGCCCTTTTTAGGCATGTGAAGTACCGGTGAAGACGCTTGACACCGAGGTTGAGGCACACGTATATTTATTTCACAATAGGGGTCATATAACACTCGAGGGGGTATCGGCCCCCTCACCCGTATAACTCGGGATACACCCCTAGCTAACTCTGTCCTAGCCCCGAGTCCTCCACTAATGGGCTAGGGGAGGCTATCTGGCCCGACACTGGTAAGTCGGGCCCGGTACCCGGAGTCCCAGACCAGCTCTTACAAGAGCACCGGCTCTGGCTTTCGGGACCACGCCACTGGCTCAGTCCTGTCCGGCCCTGAAAAGGACATCGAACTAGGGAGTCCAGGGCTCTATCTAAGACGTCTTCGGTCTTCTTCGTTTAGCTTAAAACATAACTCCCGAGCCCTTTGAAACATCCCCTTTTATACCCCACCCCTCCCTGAGGGTGGGGCCCCGGGGATCATAACGTTCGAACCAGCCCCCCCAGGGTGTCTGGCTCGGACGTCGTAGAGGGCACCTCCCCGTGCACTTACGTAGCCCCGCCCACTGTGTTTGTTTTCCATAGGCTGCCATGCATAACGGGCCCTCTCTTTAACACCCCTACACATGCATTTAAATAATGCAGCACTAAGGCGGTAGCTATCCGAACGGTTAAATTTTCTTTTTTTCGTTCAATTTCGATAGATTCTCTAATTAGTCCTGGCCAGTAGTAGCTAGTTTTGCACAGAACTTCAACATTATCAAAATGAATTGAGTGTCCTTGTTGGCACGCGTATTCTGCCACTGCTGAACACAATCTAACCCATAAAACCTCTTATGGATGATATTGGTCACGAAAGCCTACATGTTAAACTATCAATACATTATTTAACATATATGCCCACGTATACGGAGCCGTGAAATCAGCCCATATGCAGGCGCTTAAGTGGATTATTATAATCCACGGGTGGATCTTAACATGTGCCGGCGGATTGGGGAGGCTGTCATCCAGCAGTGGATTGACGAGGGTTAATGATGATGATGATGATGTGAAATTAATTCAAAAGGTGGGGCGTCCCAGTTTCCACCATCGAGGTTATAAGGAAGTTCCCAGTAAACATCCAAATGTTGGGGCAACGTCGGTGTGGGGTTGGAACCGTTGGGTCAACGTCCGGACCAACGTGGACTGTGTTTACAGACGTACACCATGCCTCTCCCCCCCCCCTCCCCCTTCGTCAACTCGCACTGACCAGCGTAGCGAAGTATGATCAAATAACGGTGGGTCGACGTACACCATGCCTCTCACCCCCCTCCCCCTTCGTCAACTCGCACTGACCAGCGTAGCGAAGTATGATCAAATAACGGTGGGTCGAGTCTGACGAGCCCGTGGTGTTGCCCTGCGTGTTTAACAGAAGTACACCGCCATCTACTACGTCTGCATGGACATGGTGATGATCCTCAGTACCTCTACTACAAGCGACGCAACCAAGGCCTGAGTAAGTGAACGCGATGTAGCTCAGCGATGGAGCCGCAGCGCACGCGACGATGCAGCCGAGTTCACGCGCGGAACGATTCAGCCGCAGCATATACGCGCGACAATGCCAAGCGACGACATGCCCAAGCGGTGATGCATTTTGCAGCCTGTGGCAGAGGTTCGCAGTTGGAACCCGAGCGGCCGCCCTGGTTAATGTTAACCCACAGTAAACGGGTGTTGGTGGATCGCACAAATGTTGCGAAACTCGCTTGCTGTGGGCGTCAGAGAGGTACCAGACCCTGGCCTGCCGATTAGCACGGTTGGCTACGTACGGTGCAAAAGAAGTTCAACGTACATTGCCAGGAGAAGGCGGTAAAGTACGGGCTCTCATATCATGTCCTTTCCGTTGGGGAAAGAGTTGCCCTTCGCGTGCGTGAGTTGTCTCCGGTCCTTCGGGTTCCACCCACACGTTGAAACGCTCATTAATTGAACGTATTTGCCATGCACAAGAATACAATTGGCTAAATACATTCTAATAAACATAGGACCGCAGAGCTCAGGCATTCGTTGGTTCCTCGGCGATTGTGAGGTGCAATTTACGTGAACGGACGACGCTAGGTATTAAATCTAACATCATTAAGTCAGAATCTGAATATGTATACTGGAGGAATCCAATGAGGTTTAAAGCTTTCTCACAGATGTCCGAGTAGTAAGTACCACATGCACTGGAATTGGGGGGGGGGGGCGCATATCTTTGAGCCGCCAAAGAGCTCAGATGGATATAATTTGTTTTTGGCTGTCCGATTAATGTCGTGGGCGCGTTTCTCCCGCCAATGTCATCCGCCAGCTTCCCTGAGCGTGAATGCGATGGGCGTGGCCTGCGTCCTGGGAGGCACGGGATTGGTCGGTCTGCTCGGACGCTCGCCCAGTCAGGCGCTGGCGACGGGCCGCTTGGGGAGAAGCCTGCTGTCGTCAAAGTCGTACGTGGACGTACGTACCCACGCACGCACGCACGTGCCAGCATGCATGCATGTGCCAGCACGCACATGCGTGTTAACACACACACACACAGATGCGCGTGCGTGAACGTAGCCTTAAATGAGCACCCGGTGCGGTGTGTAAACATCGGCACTGGCGAGATAAAGGCGGCCGGGCGTGGCGCTGGCCACCCACCCCCACGTGTGCCATGTCGGCCTTCATAGGTGACGCTACTCGCCGAAACAGCGCCCTCCCCCTACTGTCTGTGCGAGCCTACTCGGTGGGGGGAATCGTCGTCTTTGTGTGCGTGCGTGAGCAGCCCGAGATCGTCATCGGCTACGTGTCGGGTTCCATCTCCTGCCTCTTCTACCTGGGATCTCGCCTGCCACAGCTCCACAAAAACGTAAGCAAGCGGTGTGCTTCGGAGTTACACGCACGCCACCACGCACGCCACCACGTATGCCACCACGCACACCACCACACACGCCACCACGCACATCACCACGTGACACCACCACGTGACACCACCACGCACGCCACCATGCACACCACCACGCACGCCACCACGCACACCACCACGCACGCCACCATGCACGCCACCACGCACGCCACCACGCACGCCACCACGCACACCACCACACACGCCACCACGCACACCACCACGTGACACCACTACGTGACGCCACCACGCACGCCACCACGCACGCCACCACGCACGCCACCACACGTGACGCCACACGCACGCCACCACGCACACCACCACACACGCCACCACGCACGCCACCACGCACACCACCACGCACACCACCACGCACACCACCACCGTGTGACGCCACCACGCACGCCACCACGCACACCACCACACACGCCACCACGCACACCACCACGTGACACCACTACGTGACGCCACCACGCACGCCACCACGCACGCCACCACGCACGCCACCACGCACGCCACCACGCACGCCACCACGCACGCCACACGCACGCCACCACGTGACACCACCACGTGACGCCACCACGCACACCACCACACACGCCACCATGCACGCCACCACGCACACCACCACGCACACCACCACGCACACCACCACGCACACCACCACCGTGTGACGCCACCACGCACACCACCACACACGCCACCACGCACACCACCATGTGACACCACTACGTGACGCCACCACGCACGCCACCACGCACGCCACCACGCACGCCACCACGCGACGCCACCACGCGACGCCACCACGCACGCCACCACGCACGCCACCACGTGACACCACCACGTGACGCCACCACGCACGCCACCACATACGCCACCACGCACGCCACCACGTGACACCACCACGTGATGCCACCACGCACACCACCACACACGCCACCACGCACGCCACCACGCACACCACCACGCACACCACCACCGTGTGACGCCACCACGCACGCCACCACGCACACCACCACACACGCCATCACGCACACCACCACGTGACACCACCACGTGACGCCACCATGCACGCCACCACGCACGCCACCACGCACGCCACCACGCACGCCACCACGCGACGCCACCACGCGACGCCACCACGCAGCCACCACGCACGCCACCACGCACGCCACCACGCACGCCACCACCGTGTGACACCACCACGCACACCACCACGCACGCCACCACGCACGCCACCACATGACGCCACCACGCACACCACCACGCACACCACCACGCACACCACCACGCACGCCACCACGCATGCCACCACATGACGCTACCACGCCACCACCACGCACACCACCACATGACGCCACCACGCACGTTACCACGCCGCCACCACGCACATCACCACGTGACACCACCAGGCATTCCACCACGGCGCATTTCTCGAGCNGGGATCAACAAACAACACAACGAGAAGGGCGATTTTTTTTTTCAAATTCGGTAAAAAAATCACACAAATATTTTAAGGGCCGCAATGCACGTGAATGCGAGACCGCGGTTCTTAATAAATAACGTCACAAAACAGTCCTCCTTTGAGCCAGCCATGTGCAGCTCCAGAGCCGCAGCTTGCCAACCCCTGCCCATGGTGAACTGGACTTCCATGGTCAGGGGTCGGCAGCCAAAGTAACAAGAAGAGCCTTTTTCTTTCGACTTTCAAGAGCCGCATGCGGCTCCGGAGCCGGAGTCGACCCGCAGTCTAGGGCTAGAAACCCGGTAGTGGGGTTGATCCGCACTCCGCCAGGCGGACTGTGGCTATGCTCGTCATGTGTGTGTAGTGTCAGCGAGTCGGAGACGAGGTTTGTAGAGGCACCTTCTTGATTGAACACGCACGATCTCGCCTGCACGCACTCTGTACTCGCTAGCCTATGACACAACACTAGCCGGCTGGCATCGGCTGCGCTGACCGAGACAGCTAACAGGCTATCGAGCAATGTCGAGCGAAGACCGCAGCGACGATGGCGATGAGACGATCCAATCCCCAAACCGGCAGCCCCGAGCTCCCGCTTTCGGCCCCTTTTATCCTCCCAGCGTGGCCTGGCTCCACCCTTGCTTTGCCTCCTTTCTCAAACCCACTAGCAGGTTCCTGGGCTTCCAGATGGGACCCTCCATGACCCTTTCCCAGTTCATCCGCCCTGCCAACACACCCGTGTATATGCTCACCGATATGTGCACTTGGTGTCCACCGCAGTTGCCGCTGCTGGTCACCAGCCGGCGCTATTACACTACATATGTACGTGTGGTGAGGTTCTTTTGCACGATACCGTGCAAATAGGAGTTGCGTACCCACCTACTCCAGTCTACCAGCAGCCAGGAAAATCTTCAGTGAGAAATTATATGTATTTATTTTTAAAATTCAATTTGTAATGCGCCACCGCACACATTGTTCGGGAAAGACAGCCGGACACGGTTACGCCGCCGCCAAATGTCTCCCCAGGCTCTGCGGTCCTCACCGAGCGTTCATACGTGCGGGAGGAAACTCGAGCACCCAGAGGAACTCACGCACGCGAAGGGGTTAACCTATCCCGTACCTTGCTGATAAACCACCACGCAATCCCCGGTCATCCGCGCAGCAGCGACTTTTGGCTGGCATCGAATGGAAACGGTCACTGCATCGCGCGCTTTCAGATGCGCTTCTGCGGCCGTCTGGAGCGCTCTTCCGATATTAGAAAGCCACTGGAGCTATTCACTTTTAAATCCTATATATTGACAAACTAATTTCTTTAAAACTGCTTTTTGTATTTAGTTTTTTTGCCCTTTCCTCCGATGAGCACGGGTGGCTCTGCACGGTGCGACAGAAATTCAACATACACACACACGGATGGAGTCCACACTTGCCATTCTACCTTGTCCTGACAAGCTAAGGTTACAGCACCTCCTCGAAGCGCATGAGAAGGGCGTTTCACAACATCCGCGTGATCCGCCAACCCTCGTTTCTGTCTCCGCCATGCTGGATTACGTAGCCACCACCACCGCCGCCGCCCGGCAAAATTCATCCCCGGCGATCGGTTCGTCGCCCTCCATGCCGTCCCCCCCCACCCCCGTGCGTGCAGTACAAGCGGCACTCCACGCAGGGCGTGTCGTACATGCTGTTCGCGCTGACCGTGTTGGGCAACCTGACGTACGGGCTCAGCGTGCTGCTCAAGAACCCGGACGAGGGCGACACGCAGGGCTGCTACTTCCTGCGCCACCTGCCGTGGCTCGTGGGCAGCCTGGGCACGCTCAGCCTCGACACTTGCGTATCCTCGCCTGCGGTGGAGCACGGGGGAAACCGTGCCGTGTGCTCGTTTTTCATGGGGGAGATTCTTCCGGCACCCCGCCCTCACCCCCTTACCTCACCGATCTCATCAAGGAGCGTAAACCGTCGTGCGAACTACGGTCGTACTCGCGCGGCGCGGCGGCGGGTGGCGGCTTTTGGCCGGGCATCGAACGATGACAGTCACACCGCGTTCAGATGCGCTTCTGCGGCCGTCTGGAACACTCTTGCTTCCGATAGCTAGTGGGAAGCCACTTTCTGTAGAACTGCTTTTTATGTTGAGTTTGTTGTGCTTCCTTCGCACTCCGATTAGCACGGTTGGCTAAGTACGGTGCGAAAGAAGTTCATCATACTACGTACATTCACGCGGAGCGGAGACGCGACGCGATTTACGACAAGGCTCTCTGCGATTTTGATGCCAAACTGTATTCTGTCCGCCGGTTAAAGTTCATTTTGGCAACCCAGTCCAATGAAGCAAGGTGGTGAAGCTGCGGTGGCCACTGCTCACAGATGCATTGAGCCCTCACCGATGGAGGGTTGATGGGCGCAATGACCTTGTGAACTCTGATCCTTGACCTTCGACCCTCAGATAACCATCCAGTTCATCAAGTACAGCAAGCCACAGCATGCCACACGACACGACGAGCGGGAGCCGCTGATTGGCTGAGCCACGTCACATGGTGCGATGGGAAGAAAATGGATGACAAAAGACGGAACTGAAAAAGAAATGGTTGTCATCGGTGCTCAAACTTATCCGTGTTGTCTTCGCAAGCTTTTATCAGATTTACACATTTTATATGATTGTTGATGTTAATCATATGTCACATTTATCAAAAATCAGTTATTTGCTACTGAAATGAGCATTAAGGCGGTGCGCATTTCCTGTTTTTATAGCCCTGAGCCCCAGGGGTGGTAATTCCACATTCCTATGACGGTGGTGAGTATTTCCATTGAACAATCACTGTCGACTTCCCCACAAAGTGGTACTCGTTTTATCGACCCTGAAGGGTGATAGGCTCCCAACTAGGATTTGAACTCGATTGTGGCAGGGCTGATTCTTCAAGGACAAGCACCCATAATCGCTGTAGGCGCAGGATGGCATGAGCACACCTGTAGTCACAATCCTCTTATAAGCAATGTATCCCTTACCTTACACTGGTGGCATGGGGGGGGGAAGCAAAGGGTAACTTTTTAGATCGGCCTACTGGATATAAGCGCACGTTTTATCTATAGTATTTGGAATGATTTTAAAGGCATGATTGTAAGCATTATTTTTTTATAAAAGAAATATAACGTACAGCCTATAGTCAATCCGAGACAAGTCGGTCGTGGTGGTTTTTACCATACTTCACCACAACTGTGAGTGTGCGGGTTGGTGAAAGGTGGGGTGGGCCGGTGACCTGGGATCGGTTCGGTATTGCCCGCCGCCGATGAACAACCATCGCCAAGAATCGAACTCGGGTCGCCAGGTTCTTCGTGCGGGGTGCTAACCGCGGCGTCACCGCTACCCCCACCGTATTGTTCGACTGCAGAATAAAATGTTTTTCGCGTGCAGCCGGCGTTGCAGTGCGCAATCACCGACTCGCGGGGCGCTTTGATCCACCGTGAGACGGCCGACGTAACTTGCTGCAGACTAGTGGGACGGCAAACCGGGAGTGGGCACCGCTTGGGAGTTGGAATATAAATGTGCTCTAACAGAAGAGGGCCGTTCGGTGAGGTAGTGGTGTTTAGGTGTGGAGTGCGCAGGCGTTAGACTGCACCGGTGTCCAGGGGCAAGGACCAGTGCACAGGCAGGAGGGGCCCAGGCACCGTGGCCACCAAGAGGGCAGGAAATCGGCTGGGGTGGAGAGGATGGGGCATTTAAACTAAAGCTATAAACTGAGCTTTGTATCTTCAGGTGAAGATGATTGCTTGTGTTGCGATCGAAACGTCCTGATATTGTTATTATTTTGATTATTTTTTCGATCTACGTGGCTTTACCTAAAGACCCAAAGAATATTCATTCCTGCAGTCACGAAAGCTTTAAATCAAGATTTAAGCCTTGTGTTTTAGTAGGTCAGGCCCACTGAGCGATATGGCTCTTTCTCAGAAGGGACCTGGATATCAAAAATGTGGACATTTATAGCAGCCCAAATGTTCTGAACGCATGACGATGATTCTAAATGTGGAGAGAAATACCCGGAGATAAAATCCACGCGACCACGGGGAGAACATGTAACCTCCAAATATACAGACGTCGGGGTCGGGATCGAACCCACCACCTCCCGTATCACAGGCGAGGTAGTCAACATCTCGCAACCGCGGCGTCGGGGCCCATAGCAGAGCGGTGCCGCGCGAGACTTTCATCACGCTGCCCAGTTAACGTGCATCGCATTCGTTCGGCCAACAGATTCCAAGCATAATAGAGATTCCAACCGCACGCCAGAGTCGGCCCCAACCGCATCGGCGCGTTAACCATAGGAATCGAAACCGGGCTGTGCCCCCCCCCCCTCCGCGTACCGGCGATGCCAGGCCTGGCTGCAACGGGGACCGCCGTTCAAATGATGATTGCGTCGTTGCTGCAACGTTGGCCCAACGTTGGCGTGCTTGCTGGGTTAGCGGTATAAATGTAGTGCATGACCGCTCGGGTATATTCGCGAGGATGCGTTTGCGTGTTTTGTTTTATTGCATTACGATTGTCGCATCGGCGTCGTGTCGCCAGGCGAAGGTGCCTTCGAGGTGTCTCGCGGCGCAACGACGCACCGCCCAGTGCGTTTGGGAGAACGTCCTGTGGAAGAGGATTACTCAGAACTGCTTCCGAGATATTTTCTCAAGCGACCCTCTTTTATCTCTGCCGCACTCAGGATGCTGAGCACTTTTTTCCTCCGCGAGACTCCGCGCTGTGGAGAGATGATTTTGTCGCGTGCCGATCCAACTGAAATTCTTGCCAAAATTAAGTGAAAACCAAATTTTTTTTAATTTTTTTATGTGTGTATGTCGTAGGCCTCGGCAAGGCAAGGTAAAAGGTTAAAGCAACGAGCCTACCTTTTACCTTACCACAATACAATCACTCTACCCTTACCTTTTACCCTTTAGCAAGGTAAGGTAAAAGGTCAAAAGCAACGAGCCTACCATTACCCTTTTACCCGGTAAAATGGTAAATTACCTTACTTGCCGAGGCCTAGTGTGTCGTGGGTGAACGCACCCCGACCGTGATCATCACCTGGATTGGAACCCAGGGTGCTTGTCCAGTAAACGCGGAACGTTGGGCCAACGCTGGTCCAACGTTGTCATGTTTACTGGGTTGGCTTGTACCGGCTCGGTGTTCCGATGTGAACTGCCCACCGGGTCTGTGTGCTGCGGTAACCTCGTGCCACGCAGGGATGGTTGCCACCGGGTGTGCCCCGGCTAACCGGACTTGCCGTAGCACAAGTGCGAATTGCCCGATGATGCTGGGTGCAATTACCAGCGAAACGTCGTACTCAAATTGTAAATGTTGTGGTTTCACGCTTCAACACACCGGTGGGCTAAAGCAGTGAACTATTTGTCTTTTGTCAACTTGACACTTTTTTACTGATTGGCCGTGTCGGGTGGTGGAGGGTTACGACACATTTATAAATAACGCGATCTAAACCCAAAAACGTTGATTATGAATAATATTGGTCGCGAAAGCCGACGTCTTAAATCCTCGTCCTTAAAAAACACACTTGTAAAGCCACTCGAATTTCAAAACGGTTGGCTTGCTCGTTTCATATATAGACACCGTTCAGTAGCCAGCAACGGTGGGCGGGTTGCGGTCCAACTTGTTGGTGTGCGTGTAGGTTTTGCGATAGGTCGCGGTTTTAAATGGGGTGGAGGGGAATGAATTTAGTAACACTCTCCTGCGGAGGGAGCTGGTAGGGACGTTGGGTTGCTCGGTCAATGGCCAGGGTCAACGGCGGCGTGGTGTATTCCGCAAATATGCCCGACTGTGAGGGCAGGCACAAGCCGGCGTGAGTAGGTTAAACGTTGAGTTTTAAGGGCACCACGGGGTGACCAGCCCCTCCCCACCCAGCCCCCCACCCAGTCCCACCCTCCCCACCCAGCCCCTCCCTGCACGACGGACGGACGGACACAATAATCCCCTGTGGGCTGGTGTAACCAGGAGGTTCCTACCAGTAAAACTCTTTACGTAAATCCTCCTGCGTCGGTTTTTCCTCTAGTTGCGTCGTCCAGGCGGAAGTGAAACGCCGAGACGATCGCTGTCAACGAACCGGGTGGAGCGCTACGGGCAGCCGTGCCACCGACACGAAGCTTTCGTCGTCAGCGGTCACAACTCCGCCGGCACTAAACTTAACGAAAGAAAACGCAGCAGATGTTTTTGTATTTTACCAGGTAAGGCTCCACTGAGCTACGTAGCTATTTTTCGGAAGCCACCTGCCCTGGATTGATGGCTCAACGAGAAGGGGCTTATAACTGTGGACATTTATTGCAGCCATATACTCTCAACACGTCCTGTTCATTCTAAATGGAGGGAAAAACCGGAGGACCCAGATAAAAAAAAATCCATGCGACCACGGGAGAGAGACATGCAAACTCCAAATATACAGCAGGAGTCAGGGTCGAGATCGAATCTACGATCTCCTGCACACCAGACGAGGTCGTTAACATCTCGTCACCGTGATGATGATGAGAGAGAGACACGCAAACTCCAAATATAGCAGGTGTCAGGGTCGAGATCGAATCTACGATCTCCTGCACACCAGACGAGGTCGTTAACATCTCGTCACCGTGATGATGATGAGAGAGAGAGACACGCAAACTCCAAATATACAGCAGAGGTCGCGATCGAATCCCACTGCCGCCTGTATACCAGGCGATGTAGTTAACCTCTCCTAGCCACCATGGCACCACCCTCGTCTTGTTAATCAAATCCACTTATTGCTGACCACCCACGTCTTCTGTCGTCAAGGATCAGATGCGCTTCTGTGCCGTCTGGAAAGCTCTTTGGATAGGAATACCACTGGAGCTCTGCACTTTTAAATAATCTCGATTTAAAACGCATTTCTTTAGAATGTCTTACGTGTTTGGTTGTTGTCCTTCCCTCCGCACCTCCGAATCGCGCAGTTGGCTACGTACGGTGCGAAAGAAGTTCAACATACAAAGACAAAGATCCCCTGTATAGCCTTAACAGACTGCTGGGGCAAGTGCTGTTACTGAGCACCTATGAAGGCCGGCACGGCACACGTGGGCGTGGGTGGCCATCACCACGCCCGGCCGCCTTTGTCTCCCCAGTGGCGATGTTTTACGCACCGCACCAGGTGCTCATTTGAGGATGAGTCGACCTAGGGGACGCCCAGGACCGGTTCATATAATCGTCACTGGTTGTTGGCCGTGAGCGGCAATCGAATTACCAGCGGAACGTCGTACTCAAAGTGCAAATGTTGTGTATTTACTCTCTAACACACCGGTGTGCCACAGTCGTAGTTGGGTAGTGGCGGGTTTAACGACACACGCTCACGCGATTTTCCCAACCAGATTTAATTCTCACGGATTGCCGCGAGGTGGCGGCATCGACCACGTGACCCGAGGCACGTGGTCGTTCAGAGAGACTTTGGCGTGTACCTCTCGTCTCCCTGGAGCCTTGTCTATCGGCAGTGTTGGGTTCTCGACGGTGCGGATTGTGGCGGCCCCTCCATGTTCAGAGGCCGATCTCGAAACTTCCCGCACCTCCGGTGAGCACGACTGGCCACGTACGGTGTGAAAGAAGTGAAACGTCCACAACGGGTAATNGGGGGGGGGGCACCGTCGGAAAATTCCATAGTTGAACAAAATAAATGTACTGTATTTTCTCTGGTAAATATCACTAAAATGTCAACTTTCTGGTGCCCAATTATATTTATTATTATTTTTTTCCACCCAGGGTAGTAGGCTTTCGCGACCAATCTCCATGATGCAGGTTTTTTCTGGGTTCAATCGTGTAAATAATGCATTGTTTAAACGCATGCCTCTGTAGGTCACCACACTTCAATAGGGATTACCGTTGGTACGGCTATTTCTAGTACACAATCGACAGGAAGTACAATAACAATAGGCTTGCATTACCATATAAATATCCTAAACGGCAATTGATACCCATAGTACTTAATGTGCCTTCATTAATCCCACCCCCACTTCGCGCAAGAAGAGCACACAAGTGACGTCATCGCGTCTATCCCTCTAAGGAACGAAACGGGAGGATTTCTCCACAAATCTGGCTGTCGCCTGATGAAGCTGGTTGTAATTCCTGGCGAAACGTCGTGCTCAGATTGTAAATGTTGTGGCTTGGCTCTCCAACACACAACCGGTGTGCTGTAGTCGTGACGAATTGGCACGTTCTGTAACCTTACTTAGTTGGCTGTGTCGGGTGGTGGCGGGTTTAACGACACATTTATATATTTACGCGATCGAGCCAAAAAAACTGTATTATGCACACTCGAGTTGTAGGACTCGCTTTTGGGAAGGTCCTACGTTGTTGTTTTTTAAACTCCAAGACGTTTTCAAGAAGTGGGAAGGACAGGGAACATGGGANGGGGGGGGGCAACGCCCACCTCCACACAGATGGGAAACAGATGGCATTGAGTCCACACTTTGCTGTACTGCATTCTTAAAGTCACTTTATTGTCAAGTGTGTTACATGCATGACATACAACACAGATGAAATTACAGTCCTCTCTCTTGGTCCCACGGTGCAACCAAGCAATTAAAAAATTAATCACAATTAACAGACATAAATAAACAATAAACAATCGGCGATCAACACAAGATAAATAATCAAAAATGTAATACACTTAAAATAAACAACAGTCAAGAATTTTTAAAATGTAAAATATTATTTAAAAAAGTATTTAAAGAAATAAGATATTTAAACCAGTGTGGTAGTGCGATGTAGTGCAATGTGCAGTCCAGAGATCAGGATGTACGAGTGAATGTGTGTGTGGGGGATGGGGTCAGGGGGCAAAGGGGGTGGGTGGGCAGAGGGGGGAGTGATGGTAGAGCAGGGAGGGAGTTGAGTCTCCTGACCAGAGGTGTGGACTCGAGTCATGTGACTTGGACTCGAGTCAGACTCGAGTCATGAATTTGATGACTTCAGACTCGACTTGGACTTGCATAACAATGACTTTGTCCCACCTCTGAGGTGTGGACTCGAGTCATGTGACTTGGACTCGAGTCAGACTCGAGTCATGAATTTGATGACTTCAGACTCGACTTGGACTTGCATAACAATGACTTTGTCCCACCTCTGAGGTGTGGACTCGAGTCATGTGACTTGGACTCGAGTCAGACTCGAGTCATGAATTTGATGACTTCAGACTCGACTTGGACTTGCATAACAATGACTTTGTCCCACCTCTGCTCCTGACAGCCTGGTGAAAGAAACTGTCTTTGAGCCTGCTGGTCCTGGCTGGAAGACTCCGCAGTCTCCTCCCTGACGGCAGCAGACTGAAGAGGCTGTGAGATGGGTGGGTGGGATCACCTGCAATCTTGATTGCTCGCAAAGGGTTATGGGCACCTCGACGCCCCACCCACGAGAAGGGAGTTTCACACCATCTCTGTGTGATCCACCAGCCCTCTCGCTGCTGCCTCTAACAGCGCTGAGTTCCAGGCCACGTGTCCATGGTGGTGGGTGGTTGGGTGAGATGTTAACTACCTCGCCTGGTATGCAGGAGGTCGTGGGTTCGATCGTGATCCTAACGCCTGCTCAGTATTTGAGTGCGGTTTTCTCTCCGTGGTCGTGAGTATTTTTCTCCGGTCGCCCCCCCCCCCCACATTTATAATCAACATGCCTTGCGAGTGTTTGGCTGCTGCTATCCACACGATGATAAGCCACTTCGTTGAGCCATCATTCATGTTGGCCAGGTCGCTTCTGAAAAATATCCACACAGCTCAGTGGGCCTTACCTGGTGACATAAAAAGTTTTTTTTGTTAGTTTAGTAACGGAATAAGTATTTGGCGATCGTGCCACCAACCATAATTGTATCCCTCCAGCCAAATCCCCACTCAATCGTCTCGTGTTCTCCCTCGGAGTCGTTATGGTGATGTCACCCACTCAAGCATGCACCTCCTCTCTCTCTTTCTTACGATCAGAGGAAAAGAAGATGCTCGGTGTAGTCGCAGGGGCGGTTTCTTCATTACGGCGATTGGGCGACGCACCACCAATGTCATTGAACCACAGAGTCACGCTAGCCGTACTGTGCCTCTGGATATAGTCCAATCAGCGTCATGTCACGTTTGTGGAGTACCGCCTCTTTTTGGGCGATTTCACTCCGGCTGAGAATCGCCCAGAGTGTTCCCATAGACTTACATTCAAAGATGNTTTTTTTCGAACGGCGGGCGCTCCAATGCATTCTCTGGCTTCCGGGAGGGCTCGCACTAACGTGCTTACGTCATCATACGTAAGCACGTTTCAGTCAACAATATTATTTGTCGCCACCTAGTGGAATCTTTAATAAATAAACTTGAGTGGATTGTATTCATAGTGAGTATAGAAACAAACAAGATGTATTGTAAGAGTCACTTTATTTTTCATTAATATTAAAGAAGTGAAGTTGCCTTTACATGCTTAAGCTGTTAATTTATCCATTGCATGGGTGGACCTTGCCCTTATCAATCATCCAGACATTTCCCCCCTGAGAGATTTTGCAGGAGCCGCCACTGGTAGTCGGCACTTTGCTTCGTTCATCATTTCGTTTTTTTTTCAATGCTTTGCTTTATGTGCCCCCCCCCCCTTTCTTCTCCCTCGCTCTTCCTTCTCTCTCACAATCTCCCGTAGCCAAACGCGGTGACCTCCAGTGATGGTTGGCACACTGCACGTTGCCATTGGCCGTGTGGCTTAGCCGAATCTCTCCAGGGGTAACAGACTTGTGCATGTCCTGCGGTGCCAGGGAGGATCTGCCCCACCAGTACTTACACTGCCAGCGGCTCAAACCAATGTTCCGCCTTTTGGGGACATCTTCAGGAAAATGGGGTACCCTTCTACAACAGCAGCTTCGTATATGGGGTTTGCCTGGCTAACCCACGCTCGCCAACGAGTAATAAGTATAACCCGTAAAAACAAAGTTTTTCACTATAAATCTTTATATGCGTGGCGGCTAGAGTCCTCTTCTTGGCTTGAGATGCTGCCACCTATGGGTCAGATGATTGTCTAGTATAAGCAATTGGTAATTAAATATTTAATTTGTTTTCCCTAAACAGTGTAAAATTTTGGAAAAAGAACATTAATTGTCTCGCACAACGAGNTTGTGTGCAAAATGTCAGCTGATTGCGAAGTGGTTAAAAAACGACCGAAAGATTTGCACGGTCGTAAGCAAGCAAGCACGCAAGCAAGCGACTTAATATAAAGATTTAAAAAATGCTGGGGGTGACACTGACGGCTGCTCTGTGCTTCCAGTGAGGCCTGCTTAAGGCGCGGCTCCGGCTGGAGCACGCCATGTACACACACATGTCGGTGATGTGCACATCTTCTTCGAACGCTGGGAGCCGGAAAAGCCCTCTCTGTACCAGCGTGGACGGCACCCTCGTGGTGTGCACCTTCTGAAGCGCTCGCTCGTCACCGTGGTGTGCGCGATGACCACACACCACGTGGCTTTTCTTTCGTGTTGTGCGCGGTGCTTTTAGCGCCACAGCTCGTCAATTTGTAGCGTTTATTTATTTGTTTGCTGGTGACTGTGTATTTCATATCGAAATCGCCTCCAGTGCTTTTGCTGCTGGCGGCAATAAAAGTTGTTTAAAAGTCAAAGTCTCTCACTCTCTCTTTCCACGCTTCGTTGCGCACTTTAAAACCGGAAGCCGTGGGCCTTCATTCAACGTACATCTGGCCCCGGTTATTCTATTGCTGTCGTAGTTAATATTATTACAAGTGTAGAGGAACTTGAGATGGTTAAGCAGGATCTTCATTTCCACGCAACTCACACCGTACTTCCACTAATCATCGAAAACTCACCTCCAACCCCTCCAACTTCTCTCCCTTGTGTAGCCCGTCTCCCGCCCTGTTTCACGTTCCCAGAGTTTTCTCTCCTTTGACAATCCTTCTGGGCCCAATCCCATCAAAGGGTCCTCCACTCAATAATAATCGGATTGCGCGTCGTACACGGCAGCACTCCCGTGACCCTTCACCCCGTGGTTGTGTGGCGTTTGTGTGCGAGGATGTCTCGAACATCCTCTACACATGTATTTGTGCGGTCACACAAAACCCATGACTCGCCACTCACCTGGTCTCAACTTTTTTGTTTCACCTCTACCTCCTACAACAACAAAAATATCCCGCAATTCCAGGACACCAACAGCAAGTGGTAGGAAGAATGATGGCTACACGGTGCTGATGAGTCATGAGGAGGAAAAACCGATGTACTGCCCAGATGCCGTCTTGGCTACCTTGTAAAGCCGAAGAAATGGGCGCCACGGTGGCGAGATGTTAACTACCTCGGCTGGTACGCAGGAGGACGTGGGTTCGATCCCGACGCTGCTGCCTGTATATTTGTATTTGCTTGTTCTCCCCGTGGTCGCTTGGATTTTCTCCGGGTCCTCCGGTTTTTCCCTCCACATTTAGCAATCTGCGTTTACAGCATTTGGCTGCTATAAATTTGCACATAATGAGCTACTTTGTCGCTTCTAGAAACGACCTATATATCTCAGTGGGCCTTAACTCGTAAACTAAAATACAATTCTAATTTGAAGCTTTCGTGACTGCAAGGATTCATACTCTTAGTTCTTTCGGTAAAGTCACGTAGGTAAAAACAATAAAATCACGACGTTTCGGAGGCAACACAAGTCTCCGTCATCAGGTGGGACAGAGACTTGTGTTGCCTCCGAAACGTCGTGATTTATTATTTTTTCTACCTACGTGACTTTACCGAAAGAACTAAGAGTACAAAATTAAATTGTTCAGTTAAAACCATGAACAGCCTCCATCTCGGGCCCCTGTTCCAGCTGATGGCCACCGCGGGTCTGTGTGCGAGGGGATGATGATGTCCATCTTGATATGCACAGCATGTCGGGATGCCCTGCGCCAGCGTTCTTCATGGCAAGGCCCAGCGGGTTGTCACCTGGTGGCCTTTAGTGCGGCCCCTGACGAGTGGCAACACCACATTCCCATCTTCATCATCAGCGTGCTGCTGTCAAAGCCCCAGTGGTGTCAAATGCGTGGCGGCCTCTCACACTGGCGATGTCTGATCTGCGAAAGCGGGCCCTTCACCCCGCCGCAGCCGCTATGGAAATTAGTGAAGAACAACTGGGAGTGTAGATTTCGTTTAAAGCTTTCGCGACTGCAGGGATTCATATTCTTGGTTCTTTCGGTAAAGTCACGTAGAAGGGAAATGATAAAATAATAAAATAAAACAATACAATTCTCACGACGTTTCGATTGCAACACAAGCAATCATCATCAGGTGTGAAAACCACAGCAATATTTTTTTTGAAAAAAGTGGCGGTGGTTTTCACACCTGATGATTGCTTGTGTTGCCATCAAAATGTCGTGAGAATTTATTGTTTTATTATTATTTTATTATTTCCCTTCTACGTGACTTTACCGTTGTCTTGTGGTTGTTGTTTGTCTTGCATCCCACTGGGATTTTTGCACAGTGTTGGTGTACGGTGCTTTTTCTGCAATATTTTGCTGTCTTTTCTTGGATTTTCTGTTTGCAGTCACTTTAAGATGTTTTCTTGTTCATGTTTTTTTGNTTTTTTGTTTGTTGCGGTTGCACCCGATTCAAGAGCCGAATGGCTCACAGGGCTATATACCGAATACATGAAACTTGAAACCGAAAGAACCAAGAACTGGGAGTGTGTGTTTGGTGTTGGAAACAGCTCGTTTTGTGGACGACACGATGCAGACGGCACTGTGCGTGACATGTTGATCCTGTTCGCGAGGAGGATTTGTCTTTTTTTTTTCAAAGACTCACCATTTTATTTTCCACAATAGCGATTTTGCCACCGTCACCTCGGTCAGAATAAACGGCACAGTCTTTTTCACGCGAAAGTGGTGACACGAAAACGTGCCGGTATTATATGCACGGTTGGCTGTGTACGGCGCGAAAGAAGTTCAACACAGTCCATACAACACTACCGTAAGCCTTCTCCCATTGATCAGTACCAGGTCGACACGTTCAGCCCGAGCCTCTGTCAATCCACTGCTGGATGAGCCCCCCCCCCTCACGCCATCTCTGATCATGCCTCGCCGCACAGTACTGGCTGGTGACGGCGTGGGAGCATAGACGTACGGTACAACAATTGATTGAATTCCGTTGCACGGCTCCTCTGCTACTCGCAACGTAGCCCGCCACATGAGTACATCAATCAGCGGGTAAAAGGATCAGTTTAATATCTTTACCAGACGGGGTTGCATATACGGCGTGAATCCACACAGATGTATTAGAAGTTGGGACTGCAATTGCGTACACCGTGGACGCTGATGAGTATTACCTTTAAAAAAAAAAGAAGAAAACTTCTGATGACCGATTGTTATTTTACAAGAGAAAGTTTGTCGAAACGTTCACTTGGTGATGAGTGATGGACAGGGCCACACTGGCTCGCTCGTGCCGCGATGCGTGATCTGGACCGTGCAGTAACCTCACTTGGGGTTCGCCCTCCTTCAAAGCGACACCGACTCCTCTCCGCTGAAGCCCTCCGCCGTGGCCAATGGCAGCAGCAGAAGGAACTCGACATTGGCATCGAGCTGCTGAACGCATTTGCCGTTACCATGTGCCAGTTGGTACCGACAGTTGCCCGTGATGGCCACTGACATCGCCAATTGCCCACGCCGCTTGCATGGCAAAATTCCAGGTGTGCCACGCACTCTCCTGCCTCTCCCCTCTCAACTCACTCTACTCCCTCCACGCACTCTCCTACTTCCATCTCACTCTACTCCCCTCCACGCACTCTCCTCCTNTCCCATCTCACTCTACTCCCCTCCACGCACTCTCCTACTTCCCATCTCACTCTACTCCCTCCACGCACTCTCCTGCCTCTCCCTCTCAACTCACTCTACTCCCTCCACGCACTCTCCTACTTCTCATCTCACTCTACTCCCCTCCACGCACTCTCCTCCCTTCAACTCACTCTACTCCCTCCACGCACTCTCCTGCCTTTCAACTCACTCTACTCCCCTCCACGCACTCTCCTCCTCTCCCCTCTCATCTCACTCTACTCNCTCCCACTCTCTCCCTCCACGCACTCTCCTGCCTTTCCCTCTCAACTCACTCTACTCCCCTCCACGCACTCTCCTGCCTCTCCCTCTCAACTCACTCTACTCCCCTCCACGCACTCTCCTACCTCTCCCTCTCACCTCACTCTACTCCCTCCACGCACTCTCCTCCCTCTCAACTCACTCTACTCCCCTCCACGCACTCTCCTACCCTCCCCATCTCACTCTACTCCCTCCATGCACTCTCCTACTTTCATCTCACTCTACTCCCCTCCACGCACTCTCCTGCCTCTCCCTCTCATCTCACTCTACTCCCTCCACGCACTCTCCTGCCTCTCCCTCTCAACTCACTCTACTCCCCTCCACGCACTCTCCTCCCTCTCATCTCACTCTACTCCCTCCACGCACTCTCCTGCCTNTCATCTCACTCTACTCCCCTCCACGCACTCTCCTTCCTCTCANCTCACTCTANTCCCCTCCACACACTCTCCTGCCTTCCCCTCTCAACTCACTCTACTCCCTCCATGCACTCTCCTAGTTCTCTCATCTCACTCCACTCCCTCCACGCACTCTCCTACCTCCCCCTCTCAGCTCACTCTACTCCCTCCACACACTCTCCTACCTCTCATCTCACTCTACTTCCCTCCACGCACTCTACTACCCTCCCTTCTCATCTCACTCTATTCCCTCCACGCATTCTCAATTTCTTCGATCACAGAGAAATCGAGAGTTTGTGAATAGGAACAAAAATAGTGAACACGTAAAAAAAAACTGTCTCTAAAACCGTAAGTGCACAAGCCGATTGAATATGCATCCGCGTGTTATCAACACAAATCTACAACTCTTGAGCAAAGGTCTTGCCACTGTCACGCGGGAAAATCGGGGTCACAGGTCACATGTACACACACACATGTACGCACACACACATGTACGTGTGGTAAAGCCTGGTCACATACAATAGCGGAGCCAGGATTTCAGGTAGGGAGCAACCCTCCAGCAATGAAAAATGATAGGAGTTGTTAGTAAGCAAGGAGTTGTGAGTGAGTAAGGACTTGCCCTTGCTTTTTATTCGACGCGTGTGCGGCGATGACGCAGCCATCGATCGGGGGTCGAAATGGAACTGCGTTGTGTGATCGGCATCGCGCTCGCTGAAGGTGTCGATGTCTTCAGTGAAGTCGTGTGCTGTAGACGCGACTGTGCACAATTCTGTGAGTCACTTATAACTGCTTTGCCGTTACTTATTGCCAATTATGGACTATTATCCTATCATCTCATATAGTCCCTGGCACGTAATAATATGCTACAAAGTGGCAGTGGGGGGTCGCAAAATGCCGATGTATTACTAATAAACACCAATTATCCGATCGAAATTAGGGATTGCGATCGGATCATTGGGGGGCACGTGCCATTCCCCCCCCCCCCCCCATTGACTTGGGTCTGGTCAGTACACGTCATTATAATACTTATCCAGCAAAGCCACATTGAGTCCAAATATTTTTTTTTCGTGTCGCCATAAGGGTCCTGGCTGCTACATTTGGGTGCTTTTTGTTTAAGATGTTTTCAGGCCAATTAATGGGGAGTTGTTTATTCCGCGTGGGAGTAAACCGGAGCACCCGGAGAAAAGCCACGAGCGTGGCAGCGTGAGAAACACTCTCTCCCCGTACAGATGGACATTTATTTTAAGATCCACTGATGGATGAAAGCCTTCCTATGACCACACTTGACCATGCTGGTCAGTGTGAATTAGTGGAACGGGGTTCTTGGGGCCGGGGAGATCAGGGAAGGTCAGCGGAGGGCATCGGACCATTGCGGATACCCACTCACCGCTGACATTAGCCGTGGGGATGCAAATCAAACTCAAGAGCTCTGGGTTCAGTGTGCTGACCACTGCGCCACTGTTCCCCCCCCCCCCCCCGAAAAAAAAAATTAGACACATTATCGTCTGCAAATAATTTGCAATTGCAAATGAGCCCCTCTCACGCGGATAATTGATTTTTGGCGATCGTTATCGCAAACTGATCGCCAAATCGACGTTCGTGAAACAGCCCATTCCACTCAGCTCTCGCTGCAACTAAAAACTTGTTCTACCAGGTAAGGCCCACTGACCCCGTGTAACTCAGAAGCGACCTTGCTGCCACAGATGATAGCTCAACGAAGTGGCTTGTCATCATGTGGAAATGTATAGCAGCCAGATACTCTAAAAGAGGTGCTTTTAATTCGAAATGTGGAGGTAAACAGGGGGCCCCGGAGAAAAATCCATACGACTACGGGGAGAGAAAGAGAGAGAACACGCAAACTCCAAATATACAGCAGCAGGCGTCACGGTCGCGATCGAGCCCACGACCTCCTGCTTACCAGACGAGGTAGTTAACATCTCCTAGCCACCGCCATAACAGCAGGAGGTGTTTGCTACTCAGTGATGTGCCGGGGGTGTGAACTGTGCTTTCTGGTCGCTGCTCGACTGGAGTAGGTGGTCCCCACGTGAGTAACGACCCCAGCCGTGGCCACGTAGCCATCGGTATACTGGATGTGGTGTTTGGGACGTTGGAAATATTTAGTTTTCCGGGTCGGCAAACCCAAACGGACCCAGGTGACATTAAGCCCCGGTTCTTACCAATTCCGCTTAATTCATTGGAATTTTTCTTTTACAAACCTCCGCGGTAATTCTCCCCACCCCACAATCCGGCCGCCAGCCGATCGGGGTTTCCCGCGGCACCGCCACCGTCACCGTGCCGGTGGTGGCCACGCGCGTGTTGCCGCCCGTGCCGCTTGCTGTGCGGGTGCTCCCACTCCCTCCGGGAGGAGTCCCCGCTCCGCCTGCACCGCCCACGGACGCGGCCGCCCGGTGCCGTCGTTCGGCCTCTGCGGGAACAGCCGGCGGGTCGGACCGCTCGCCCTCCGGAGCCGGCTGCCTCGGCCCGGCTTCCGATTCGCCGCCGCCGTGAGCCGCGCGCGGCTCCGGGTCGCGCGGCAAACCGCGCCGGGGCCCGTCGACCGCCGCCGCCGCCTCCTCCTCCTCCGGCTCCGGCTCCGGCTGAGCCGCCGATCCGGCCATGGAGGCGAGGAGCGGGTCGGCCCCGTGGGCCTCGCCACCCCGCCACCTGCGGTGGCCGCGAGCAGCAGGTGCTGCTGGCCCCGCACGCCTGGCACTCGCAGCGCAGGATTTTCTCCACGAGCTTCGTGACCTCGGGTGACCCCTCCGCGCCGTCGTCGTCCGCGTCAACGCCACCGCCGCCGTAGTCGTCGCCGCACTGCAGCGTCACCTGGGGGGGGGGGGCGGGGGGGGGGGGGCACGTGACGGAGCTTTGCGAACCCGGGTGGGCCAGAAGCGGTCCGCTACTCCACCTCAGGGTCATTGTTTGGCCGCTTGCTCTACATTTCCGCGTGATGGGAAGCCACTTTGGTTGAACGATCATTTTTTGTGGCCAGGTCGCTTCGTAATAAAACAAAGAGTGATGTAGCTCAGTGGCCTTAGCTGGTCAAATAAAAAGGAGTAGTTTTAGTTTATTTTCACTTTAGACCGTTTTTTTTATTGAAATTAGGGGAAACGGTAACCGTTTCCAGTGGGTGTTTTGTTTTTATTCTTTGGGTCTTTCGAAAAAGTCACGTAGATAGGTTAAACTACGACGTTTCGATCGCAACACAAGCGGTCGTCATCGGGAAAAGGGGATTAGCTTCTAAAGTGAAACTGTTTAAAGATCTAATTGCCGTGCGGAAACCCTCCCCGGAGAGGCGGTTAAAACTTGACTTAGAGCTTTCGTGACTGCTTTAAGTCCAAGTGTTTTGTTTGTCAGGAACGAGAGGACTCTATGAGTCTCTTTGTAATTCTATGAGTCTCTTTGTAACTCTATGAGTCTCTTTGTAACTCTATGAGTCTCTTTGTAACTCTATGAGTCTCTTTGCAACTCTATGAGTCTCTTTGCAACTCTATGAGTCTCTTTGTAACTCCATGAGTCTCTTTGCAACTCCATGAGTCTCTTTGTAACTCCATGAGTCTCTTTGTAACTATATGAGTCTCTTTGTAACTCCATGAGTCTCTTTGTAACTCTATGAGTCTCTTTGTAACTCTATGAGTCTCTTTGTAACTCGATGAGTCTCTTGTGTAACTGGATGGCTGTCACAAGTGGCTATATCACGTGGAAATGCAGAGCAGCCAAATACTCAAAACTCGTGATGCTGATTCTAAATGTGGAGGGGACAAGCGGAGGATCCGGAAACAAAATCCACGCCACCACGGGAGAACAAGCAAACTCTACATAAACATAATATTGTTTGCACTTTCACCGCGTACTGTGTGTGGTTAATGCAGACTTGATTCCTTGCAAAAGGTTTCTATTTGATCCATGATATAGTTTTTTTTGGGTTAGATCGCGTAAAAATATAAATGTGTCGTTAAACCCGCCACCACCCGACACAGCCAACTAGTAAGGTTTGTCACGTAAACAGAACGTGGCCAATTTGTCACTGGTACAGCACTAACCGTGTGTTGGAGAGAAAATCCACAACATTACAACATTGGATTTTGTTGTAATGATGTGGATTTGTTGTAATGTTGTGGATTTTGTTGTAATGATTGGATTTTGTAATGTTGTGGGATGTAACGACACGTTTACAAATTTACGCGATCTAACAAAAAAAAACCTACATTACGGACGACATTGGTTGCGAAAGCCTACTACTCTACGTGTTAAACTTTCGATTTGCTGTCTGAACATCTTAACGACTCCTGTTTTATTGCCATAAAGAGCAAACACCTCTTTATTTTTTTCACGTTTGGGAAGAGTCTGCGATCGTGCAGGGGTAGTGGGGGAGGGGGAGTTGTGAGCTGTTGTGGGGCCACCACTCACCACGTCCCACGTGGTGTCGGAGGGGGTGCACGAGTCGCAGTGCAGCAGCGACTCCGAGGTCTGGGGCAGCGTGTCGGGCACGCTGTAGCTGTAACACTGGCCCAGGCACACGCTGCGCGACAGGGGGGGACCAGGGGGGGGGAGGTGGGTGACGGCAGACACAGGGGCACGGCCAGAGGTCAAAAACGGGTTTTGATTCCTTACCCCCCCGTACCGGCCGCACCAGGGTCGCAAACGGGTACCCGTACCCGTACCGGCCGTACCCGTACCCGTACCCGGCCGTACCCGTACCCGTACCCGGCCGTACCCGTACCCGTACCCGGCCGCACCAGGGTCACAATCGGGTACCTGTACCCGTACCGGCCGTACCCGTACCCTACCCGTACCCTGCCGGGTACGGGTAGGGTACGAGTATCGGGTACCTGATTGCGACCTCTGGGATGAAGCCATGTTGCAGGCGCGGGTGGGTTGATTCTAGGAACTTGAATTGTGAGAAGAGACAAGACGTTGGGAAATGAGTGACAAACGGTTACTCACCAGTGACTCACGATCTACCCGTACCCGTACCTGGCCGCACCAGGGTCACAAACGGGTACCCGGCTGGGTACGGGTAGCCGGGTATCGGGTAGGGTATGGGTATCGTGTACCCGGTTGCGACCTCTGGGCACGGCCGCCCGCGCCGAGGCAATTCCGTAGAGATTAGGCGTCAGCAGCTGGGAGCAGCGGCGGATCGCAAGGAGCTGCGGCCGCATCGAGTCCGGGATCGGGGCAGAGCAAAACAACGTCACGGCCGCACGCGTCGAGACAATGGAAAGCCCACGACGTGTTCAACTGGCGCGATCGCACAGAGATTGACAAGAGCGGGGAGCGGTAGCGCCTTGCCACCATCGAGCCTCGGGATCGGAGTCCATCGGCCGAGCGTACGTCACCACCGCTACGGGCCACGTGATGCGACTTCTGTTTTGTCATCGTCGCTTTGCTTTCGACGGAGGAGCCAAGAATGATAATTGGATAGAAGAAGCAGAAGACGAGGCAGTGCGGGTTCTTCATGCGGCGTCTCGATGCGAACTCAAGATGCCGCTGCAGAAACAGCGGGTCGTGTCAGTTTCATCGAGAGAGAGAGAGATGGACGGTCAGTAATAACGCGTCATTATTTTAACGTGCAATTTTGTTTCGATTTAAAGCTTTCGTGACTGCAGGGATTCATCTTCTTGGTTCTTTCAGTAAAGTCACGTAGAAGGGAAATAATAAAATAATAAAAATAAAACATCAAATAATTCTCACGTTTCGGCAGCTTCTGGAATTTCAGACGCTGTCTTTCCGACAGACCTGTTCTTCACCTGAGGACGGCTGCTTGCGTTGTGGCCGAAGCGTCGTGATAATTATTGTATTATGTTTATTTTATTTTATTATTTCCCTTCTACGTGACTTTACCGAAAGAACCAAGAAGATGCAATTGTTGTCTTGGTGTGGTCTGGGACTGTTTTTGCTGCCTTGCCCAAACTTGGGAATTGGTGTGCGTATGCAATTTAAACTTATATACTTTATTACGTATTTATTTTTAGTGATTTACTTACCCGTCCTACGCTCTATTATGTTTTTGTGTATTGTTGTAACTTTCTGACCGGCCCACTGGACGTCTGTGAACAAGACCTTCATAGCTCGTCGGATTTTCTCCAGGATAAATAAAGTTTCTAATTCTGATAATCATCATCATCATTTCAACTTGGAACGTGCCAACAGCCGGATAGCGCTCGCTCGCTCACTCTGCCAGACAGAGGACAGCTCAGAATCGGAATATGTATTTGTACTGGGGAATCCGATGAGCTATGAAGCTCATTTTTAAAAGTGTGGGGCAGAAAATTGCAACAGCAAACACCGATAGGAGTGCAAAGTACAGGGGAGGTAAGCAAGTTCACTAACAAGTATAACCCGTAAAAACAAAGTTTTTCACTCTAAATCCTTATATGTGTGGCGGCTAGAGTCCTCTCGTCCTCTGGCTTGAGATGGCTGCCACCTATGGGTCAGATGATTGTCTGCCAGTATTAAGCAATTGGTAATTAAATATTTAATTTGTTTTCCCTAAACAGTGTAAAATTTTGGAATTTTTTTTTCACGAACATTAATTGTCTCGCACAACGACTCTGTGTGCAAAATGTCAGCTCGATTGGATCACGGAAAGTGGGTTAAAAAACGACCGAAAGATTTGCACGGTCATAAGCAAGCAAGCAAGCACGCAAGCACGCAAGCAAGCGAACTTAATATAAAGGATTTAAAAATAGATACGAATACAAAGTAGACGTGTCAGTGCTAATGGCAAGAGTACACATCCAATCCTGCCGATTTGTCAACACTACATGCAAGCTCGGGCAAGGCAGCAAACAACAACAACAAGGGCCACCACAGCCCCCACGCCCCTCCATCCCCCCCCCCTCTCTCCATCCCCCCCCTCTCTCCATCCCCCCCTCTCTCCATCCCCCCCTCTCTCTCCATNCCCCCCCCTCTCTCCATCCCCCCCTCTCTCCATCCCCCCCTCTCTCCATCCCCCCCTCTCTCCATCCCCCCCCCTCTCTCCCCCCCCTCTCTCCATCCCCCCCCCTCTCTCCATCCCCCCCTCTCTCTCCATCTCCCCCCCCATCTCCCCCCCTCTCTCCATCCCCCCCCTCTCTCCATCCCCCCCTCTCTCCATCCCCCCCCTCTCTCCATNCCCCCCCTCTCTCCATCCCCCCCTCTCTCCATCCCCCCCCTCTCTCCATCCCCCCCCCCTCTCTCCATCCCCCCCCTCTCTCCATCCCCCCCCTCTCTCCATCCCCCCCCTCTCTCTCCATTCCCCCCCCCCCCCCCCCCTCTCTCCATCCCCCCCTCTCTCCATCCCCCCCCTCTCTCCANCCCCCCCCTCTCTCTCCATCTTCCCCCCCCCCTCTCCCCCCCTCTCTCCATCCCCCCCTCTCTCCATCCCCCCCCCTCTCTCCACCCCCCCCCTCTCTCTCCATCTTCCCCCCCCCATCTCCCCCCCTCTCTCCATNCCCCCCCTCTCTCCATCCCCCCCCTCTCTCTCCATCCCCCCCCTCCATCCCCCCTCTCTCCATCCCCCCCCTCTCTCCATCCCCCCCCTCCATCTCCCCCCCCTCTCTCCATCCCCCCCCTCTCTCCATCCCCCCCTCTCTCCANCCCCCCCCTCTCTCCATCCCCCCCCTCTCTCCATCCCCCCCCTCTCTCCATCCCCCCCCCTCTCTCCATNCCCCCCCTCTCTCCATCCCCCCCCCTCTCTCCATCCCCCCCCCCCTCTCTCCATCCCCCCCTCTCTCCATCCCCCCCCTCTCTCCATCCCCCCCCTCTCTCCATCCCCCCCCTCTCTCCATCCCCCCCCTCTCTCCTCCCCCCCCTCTCTCCATCCCCCCCCCTCTCTCCATCCCCCCCCCCCCCCTCTCTCCATCCCCCCCTCTCCATCTCCCCCCCCCTCTCCATCCCCCCCCTCTCTCCATCCCCCCCCTCTCTCCATCCCCCCCCTCTCTCCATCCCCCCCTCTCTCCATCCCCCCCCTCCCCCCCTCTCTCCATCCCCCCCCTCTCTCCATCCCCCCTCTCTCCATCTCCCCCCCTCTCTCTCATCCCCCCCTCTCTCCATNCCCCCCTCTCTCTCCACCCCCCCCCTCTCTCCATCCCCCCCCTCTCTCCATCCCCCCCTCTCTCTCCTACCCCCCCCTCTCTCTCCTACCCCCCTCTCTCTCCTACCCCCCCTCTCTCTCTNCCTCACCCCCCCTCTCTCTCCACCCCCCTCTCTCTCCACCCCCCCCTCTCTCTCCACCCCCCCTCTCTCTCCTACCCCCCTCTCTCTCTACCCCCCCTCTCTCTCTACCCCCCCTCTCTCTCCTACCCCCCTCTCTCTCCTACCCCCCCTCTCTCTCCTANCCCCCCTCTCTCCCCCCCCCTCTCTCTCACCCCCCCCTCTCTCTCCACCTCCCCCCTCTCTCTCCANCCCCCCTCTCTCTCCTCCCCCCCCCCTCTCTCTCCTACCCCCCCTCTCTCTCCATCCCCCCCCTCTCTCTCCTACCCCCCCTCTCTCTCTCCTACCCCCCTCTCTCTCCTACCCCCCCTCTCTCTCCTCCCCCCCCTCTCTCTCTCCCCCCCCCTCTCTCCTACCCCCCCTCTCTCTCCTACCCCCCTCTCTCTCCTACCCCCCTCTCTCTCCTACCCCCCTCTCTCTCCTACCTCCCCTCTATCTCCACCCCCCCCCTCTCTCTCTCCTACCCCCCTCTCTCCTACCCCCCTCTCTCTCCTACCCCCCCTCTCTCTCCTANCCCCCCCCTCTCTCTCCTACCCCCCTCTCTCTCCTACCCCCCCTCTCTCTCCATCTCCCCCCATCTCCCCCCCCTCTCTCTCCACCCCCCCTCTCTCTCCTACCCCCCCCTCTCTCTCTCCTACCCCCCCTCTCTCTCCTACCCCCCCTCTCTCTCCTACCCCCCCCTCTCTCTCTCCTACCCCCCCCTCTCTCTCCTACCCCCCTCTCTCTCCTACCCCCCCTCTCTCTCCTACCCCCCCTCTCTCTCCTACCCCCCCTCCCCCCCCTCTCTCTCCTACCCCCCCTCTCTCTCCTCCCCCTCTCTCTCCTAACCCCCCTCTCTCTCTACCCCCCCTCTCTCTCCTACCCCCCCTCTCTCTCCATCCCCCCCCCTCTCNATCCCCCCCCTCTCTCCCCCCCGCCGCCTCACCGATTGTCGATCTCGCGGCTGGCGCAGCCGGCGTGGCTGACGATCTGGGTGATGTTGCGCGTCTCGCACCACGCGGGCCGGTCGGGGAAGAGGGCGAGCTTGCTGACGGGGCCGCCTCCCCCCCACGGCGTCCCGGAGCGCGCCTCCCGCGGCCCCTGGGGGAGGCGCTCGCCGCTCGCACGGCGCCGATGGAGAGGAGGGTAACGAGCAGCGTGGGCGCGCAGATGAAAGGCCGTGGGACGGACCGAGACGGCCACCTGGGGTAAAACAAACAAAGATGCCCACCACCACCACCAGCAGCAGCAGCAGCGCGTAGCTTCAGTTTCAGTTTCATTGATTAGGTACGAGCTTTACTACCCCGGCTTCGCCCGGGACTTTGATTCACCACGCCCGGCCGCCTTTGTCTCCCCAGTGGCGATGTTCACACCACACCAATTTACTCGCTTGAGGCTGAGTCGACCTAGGGGAGGCCCACGACCAGTTCAAATAATCGTCACTGGTGGTGGCCGTGAGCGGGATTGGAACTCGGGTCACCGGGTTCGTAGCACAGCGCGCTAACCACTACACCACCGCTCCCCCACACACACAGACAGCGCGCTAACCACTACACCACCTCCCCCNCACACACACACACACAGACAGCGCGCTAACCACTACACCACCGCTCCCCACACACACACACGCGCGCACGTGCGTCCATCGGTACACATACACGCGCTTGCTGCAGACACACACAACTCTCAGGGTGCGCACGGCAGTAAACGACTGAAATAATAAAGCAGCAACGCTGCGCGAAGGAAGCCTTAGACCTGCAACACATTTGTACGGCACTTTACCCACAGAGGGTTGGGGTGACATCGGCAGGCACACTGCGTTACGTATCCGCATACGGGTCACATGACAGATGTGACGACACAGCTCACTTGCCATGCAAAATATATGCATTATTGCGCCCCCCCCCCCCCCCCAAAAAAAAACACAAAAGTCTATTTTTATAATGTTTGCATGGTGTACAGTCTGGAAAGTACCCACATGTCAAATTTCATGTTTGTTGCATGTCGGGAAGTACGCTAAACATTTGAAACAGACACACATATTCACAAATTTCCTTTTATATATATAGAGATAACCCTGTGACTCATGCGGCTCTTGACTCGGGTGCAACAAACAAAACACGAACAAGAAACATCTTAAAGTGACTACACGCAACAGAAAAATCCAGGAAAAAACAGCGCAGGGCGAAGTGCATGTCAGCAAGCAGCACCTTTTGTCGGAAGCGAGCAGGTCGCAAATGACCGTTCAACCAAGTGGCCATCAAGTGGAATTGTATAGCGGACAAATACTCCTAAACGACGCGTGATGTTCATTCTCAACGTCGAGGAGGAGGAGGGGAGGGTGGGGAGAACCCGCAGGGCCCGGAGAAAAATCCACGCGACCACGGGGAGAGACACGCACACTCCAAATATACAGCAGCAAGCGTCGTCCTCCTGTATACCAGGCGAGGTAGTTAACATCTCCTAGCCACCGTGATGATGAGAGAGAGAGGAGACACGCAAACTCCAAATATACAGCAGCAGGCGTCAGGGTCGGGATCGAACCCACGATCTCCTGTATACCAGGCGAGGTAGTTAACATCTCCTAGCCACCGTGATGATGATGAGAGAGACACGCAAACTCCAAATATACAGCAGCAGGCGTCAGGATCGGGATCGAGCCCACGACCTCCTGTACACCAGGCGAGGTAGTTAACGCCTCGCCACCGTGGCGCCGATGGGTGGGTAGTGTGTGGTGGTGGTGGTGGTGGTAGTGGTGGTGGTGGGTGGTGGTGGTGGTGGTGGGTGGAGGGTGGTGTGGTGGGTGGTGGTGTGGTAGTGGTGGTGGGTGGGAGGGTGGTGGTGGGTGGGTGGTGGTGGTGGTGGTGGGAGGTGGTGGTGGTGGGGAGGGTGGTGGTGGTGGGTGGGTGTGGGTGGGAGGGTGGTGGTGGTGGTGGGNGGTGGGTGGTGGTGGTGGTNGGTGGTNGGGGTGGTGGTGGTGGGTGGGTGGTAGTGTGTGGTNGGTGGTGGTGGTGGTGGTGAATGGTGGTGGTGGGTGGAGGGTGGTGGTGGTGATGGTGGTGGGTGATGGTGGTGGGTGGTGGTGGGTGGGTGGTGGTGGTGGGTAGGTGGTGGTGGAGGCGAAGGTTGAGAGGCAACGGATACCGAGAAAGGATGGGACGACGAAGATGCCGTCAGCGACATGAAGTGTGGGTGGGTTGAGTTGGCGCAAATCGCAATCGTGGCATTGGCGAAGTGACGACGTATTTGCGAAAAGACGTTAAAGTGGTGAACGTAAATCGGGGCTGTTACCGTATTAAACTCACTAAAGTTTCAGTGTGAATGTAGTTTGACACGAGAATTGCTATAATTGCGTGTTTTTGTATTCATGCTGTAATTGTGAAACGCTTTGATGCGTGTACGTACATCGAACTTCTTTCGCACCGTAGTGGCCCACCGTGCTAATCGGAGGTGATGTTGTCTGACGGCCGAATCGCAGCCTTGATTAAAGAGCTTCTTAGCTCTACGGGTTTCACTCGGCAAAATACATTTCTGCTGGCTCTAGTACTGTATAAAAAATTAACCCGTAAAAACAAAGTTTTTCACTATAAATCCTTTATATGCGTGGCGGCTAGAGTCCTCTCGTCCTCTGACTTGAGATGGCTACCACCTATGGGTCAGATGATTGCCTGCCACCATTAAACAATTGGTAATTAAATATAATTTATTTTTTCCTAAAAAGTGTAAAATTTGGAAAAATTTTCACGAAAATAAATTGTCACGCACAACGAGTCTGTGTGCAAAATGTCAGCTCGATTGGATCACGGTCGTAAGCGCGCAAGCAAGTGAACTTAATATAAAGGATTTAAAAATAAAACACATTCTCACGCGTTCCCAAGTTGTGTGTCCCCCACCCCCGCTGCCAATATCTCCCGTTGTTTAGTAAACACGCGGCACGAAACTTTTATTATTACACGTTTTTATTTAACTGTCTGTTGTCGTATTCTCAAATCTTGTAACTCAATTTTAACCCACTTCCCAATGTGGTATCGACTACAAACTTGGTATACTTATGTCATACTGATGACAATACCATATTCTATCATAAAAAATAAACAAAAAAATGTTAAACTATCTTTTTACACGCTTTCTATGAACTCACTCTGTCTGTTGTTGAAGTATCCTCAAATCTTGCAACTCAATTTTAACCCACTTCCCAATGTGGTATCTACTGAAAACTTGGTATACTTATGTCATACTGATGACAATATTGCATTCTATCAAAAAAATAAGAAAAATATGTTTTAACATTCTTTTTTATGCGTGATGTTTCGGCATGGGTCTAATTGTCCACGCTCAACTGACGTTGTCTGTAAATCACCATGGCCCTTCACGTTGTGGCAAGCTTCGGGGCCAATTCCTGGAGTCGTGGAGTTCTGCCATTACTAGTAGAGTACATTTCATTAAAGCGTGTTTTAAAAAAAGTGTTTTTAAATATTACTTCTTTTATCCACAAAACATCGATCCTGAGATCAACTATCCAGCTCTCTCTCTCTTCGCTGAGCACTTTCAGCATTTCCCGGCGACCCGAGTTCGATTCCCGCTCACGGTCAACGGCGATTTTATCTGAACCCTCCTGGCCGCCCTTAGGTCGACTCGGCCTTAAACAAGTAGCTGATATGGTGTGTATTGAAATCATCGGCACTGGGGAGACAAAGGTGGCCGAGCGTGATGTTTCGTCACCCCGCACCGCCTTGCCGGCCTTAATAGGTGCTCGCGAACAACAACACTTGCCCCAACAGCCTGCTAAGGCTACACGGGGGGGGGTGGGAATCTTTATCTTTGTACGCGGCGTGTGCAAACTTACATTTTTGATGGGCTGATGGTTACTCCCGGAGTTTTTCGCAGTTGAGATGTGTTAAGATGTATTTCTTGAGATGTCCTCAGATGTATGTCGTGAGCTTTCTATTGATTTGGCACGCGCACACACACACACGCGCGCGCACGGCTCTGAGACTCGGGCAGGCACAGAGAGGCTGGGTATGTGGAGGAACACGCCAGCTACTCCTCCTCGCCTTATGTAACTCGTAACGCAGAGGAGCTGGAGGAAGGAGGAGGAGGAGTTGTTTCTGGGTGGTGAGTCTCCCTATGAGTGAGACTCGTCTGAAATTCAGCTGTGACTGCCCCTCCCACAGGCACGCGCAGCCGTCACAGATCGAACTCCACGGAGGGAGATGCAGAGACACGGAGGGAGATGCAGAGACACGGAGGGAGATGCAGAGACACGGAGGGAGATGCAGAGACACGGGGAGGGAGATGCAGAGACACGGAGGGAGGTGCAGAGACACGGCGGAGATGCAGAGACACGGAGGGAGATGCAGAGACACGGAGGAGATGCAGAGACACGGAGGGAGATGCAGAGACATGGAGGGAGATGCAGAGACACGGAGCGGGAGATGCAGAGACACGGAGGGAGGGAGATGCAGAGACACAGAGGGAGATGCAGAGACACGGGGGAGATGCAGAGACACGGAGCGGGAGATGCAGAGACACGGAGAGGGAGATGCAGAGACACGGAGGGAGATGCAGAGACATGGAGCGGGAGATGCAGAGACAAGGAGAGAGATGCAGAGACACGGAGGGAGATGCAGAGACACGGAGAGGGAGATGCAGATACACGGAGAGAGATGCAGAGACACGGAGGGAGATGCAGAGACACGGAGCGGGAGATGCAGAGACACGGAGAGAGATGCAGAGACACGGGAGGGAGATGCAGAGACACGGAGGGAGATGCAGAGACACGGAGGGAGATGCAGAGACACGGAGGGAGATGCAGAGACACGGAGAGGGAGATGCAGAGACACTGAGGGAGATGCAGAGACACGGAGGGAGATGCAGAGACACGGAGGGAGATGCAGAGACACGGAGCGGGAGATGCAGAGACACGGAGGGAGATGCAGAGACACGGAGGGAGATGCAGAGACACGGAGGGAGATGCAGAGACACGGAGGGAGATGCAGAGACGCGGATGGAGATGCAGAGCTGTCTGCACCACCTTTGCTGCACACTGCTCATTGTCAGTGTGCGCGCACGTGTCTGTGTGAGTGTCTGTCTGTGTGAGTGTGTGTGTCCGTGTGCGTGTGTCCGTGTGTGTGTGTCAGTGTGTGTGTCTTACGGGCGTAGCACTACACTACCGCTCCCCACACACTCACCACTCACACAACAACAACCGCCATTCACCACTAACTGGCGGTGACGTCACCACGACGCTTGTGCCATGCTAGGTGCACGTTGAGGCCACGTGAAGTGTCGAACGCTCGCTGACTGGAGGTCACGGGGCAGACCCAGGTGCCACGGGTCGACTGACTGAGATGACTGGTTGATGCACCACCTGTGCCCCCTACTGTGCCAACTTGCTGTGCTTTAGCCACCCGGCGCTCCGCTCGTTGTTGTGAGCGTCGCTCCTCCGCCCTCCGTTGTTGCTGGAGGGCGACTGCCTCCAACTGCCCAGTAGCGTCCTTCACGAGCCGCCTCCACAGAGGCCGATCTTGACACCGCTGGTACCGGTCATTGGCAAGTCCACTCAGCTCCACGTCCTCCTGTACCACATCAACTCCATCTCTTCTCTAGCCCGTGCCGCGCCCGTTTAACCCCCTCGATTCGGCCGAACAAAAGCTGTTTCCGCATGCGGTGGCTGGGCATGCGGTGGCTGGGCATGCGGGCTACATGACCCAGCCAACGCAGTCTTGCCTGCCGGAGGAGCTCACCGATGGGACTTTGCCCAGATATTTCAAGGATTGGTGAACTCCTCACACAATCCAGCCTGGTTAAACCCAGGATGGATCGTAGGCAGGCCAGCCTAAATATTTCCAACCAGCGAAGATGCTCTATTAGGGGGGTCCACGTTTCGCAAGTGTAGAGAAGGGAGGGAATGACTGTGGCCGAGAAGACTTGAAGCTTCGTGCGAAGCGACAGACCAGGTAGCTTCCACACAGCGTTACGCAACCGATGAAAAGATATTGCCGCTCGATTGATTCGGAGTGAGACCTCTGCTTTTAAACTGGAGCCGTTTTGCCGGACACGCACTCACTCACACACACACTCACTCACACACACACTCACTCACACATTATAAAACACACTCACGCACACACTCACACACTCACTCACACACACATGTATAAAACACACTCACGCACACACTCACTCACACACACATGTATAAAACACACTCACGCACACACTCACACACTCACTCACACACACATGCATAAAATACACTCACGCACACACTCACTCACACACTCACTCACACACACATGTATAAAACACACTCACGCACACACTCACTCACACACTCACTCACACACATACATGTATAAAACACACTCACGCACACACTCACTCACACACTCACTCACACACAAATGTATAAAATACACTCACGCACACACTCACTCACACACACATTATAAACACACTCACGCACACACTCACTCACACACTCACTCACATACACATGTATAAAACACACTCACGCGCACACTCACTCACACACTCACACACAAATGTATAAAATACTCTCACGCACACACTCACTCACACACTCACTCACTCACACATGTATAAAACACACTCACTCACACACTCACTCACACACTCACTCACATACACATGTATAAACACACTCACGCACACACTCACTCACACACTCACTCACACACACATGTATAAAACACACTCACGCACACACTCACTCACACACTCACTCACACACACATGTATAAAATACACTCACGCACACACTCACTCACACACTCACTCACACACACATGTATAAAACACACTCACGCACACACTCACTCACACACTCACTCACACACACATGTATAAAACACACTCACGCACACACTCACTCACACACTCACTCACACACACATTATAAAATACACTCACGCACACACTCACACACTCACTCACACACAAATGTATAAAATACACTCACGCACACACTCACTCACACACTCACTCACATACACATGTATAAAACACACTCACGCGCACACTCACTCACACACTCACACACAAATGTATAAAATACACTCACGCACACACTCACTCACACACTCACTCACTCACACATGTATAAAACACACTCACTCACACACTCACTCACACACTCACTCACATACACATGTATAAAACACACTCACGCACACACTCACTCACACACTCACTCACACACACATGTATAAAACACACTCACGCACACACTCACTCACACACTCACTCACACACACATGTATAAAACACACTCACGCACACACGCACACACTCACTCACTCACACATGTATAAAACACACTCACGCATACACTCACACACTCACTCACACATGTATAAAACACACTCACGCACACACTCACACACTCACACACTCACTCACACACACATGTATAAAACACACGCACACACTCACACACTCACTCACACACACATGTATAAAACACACTCACGCACACACTCACACACTCACTCACTCACACATGTATAAAATACACTCACGCACACACTCACTCACACACTCACTCACTCACACATGTATAAAATCACTCACGCACACACTCACTCACTCACACATGTATAAAACACACTCACGCACACTCACGCACACTGGGTGCCCTTCACACGCTACCGCGCACAAACACAAGCCGCTCCACACTTCACCTCGGATCAGTCTTCACCCAGCCCCCCCCGCTCTCTCTCTGCAATCAGCGACCACCGCCGCCAGCACCAACAAATCCGGCTCCCAATTTGTCCGCGGCCAATTTGTCCAACAGTTTCTCGGCGAACTACGGCGAACAATAAAAAGCAAACAAAAGAAAACAATTCTTAAATCAAAATTAACTGCCAAAATAGAAGAAATCCACTCATCCATACACAGTGTACGTGGAACACAATAGCCCGGCCAAACGCAGCGCGTCCGTCCACTGACCCCTTATTCGCTCTCAGCGGTGGTGCCGCTGTTAGCCCAGACGGGGGTGGTGGGGGTGGTGGTGGTGGTGGTGTGGGGGGGGTGTGTGGTGGGGGTGTGGGAGCGGTGGTGTAGCGGTTAGCGCGCTGAACCCGGCAACCAGGGTTCGATTCCCGCTCACGGCCAACACCCAGTGAAAATTATCTGAACCGGTCCTGGACCTCCCCAGGTCGACTCGGCCTCAAATGAGTACCCGGTGCAGTGTGTAAACATCGCCACTCGGGACACAAAGGCGGCAGGCATGGTATTGGCCACCCACCCCTTCGTGTGCCGTTTCGGCCTCCATAGGTGCTCGCTAACAGCACTTGCCCCAACAGTCTGTTAAGGCTATACGGGATCTTTGTCTTTGGTGGGGTGGTGGTGGTGGTGGGGTGGTAGTGGTGGTGGGGGTGGTCGTTGGTGGTGGTGGGGGTGGTCGTTGGTGGTGGTGGGGGTGGTGGTGGGGGTGGTGGTGGGGTGATGGTGTTGTGAGGGTGGTGGTTGGTGGTGGTGGGGTGGTGGTGTTGTGAGGGGTGGTAGTGTGTGTCCACCCGGACACCATGGGGTGTAGCACCACCAGCCCTCGTGGGGGCTCTTGGGTGAGCGCTGGTTCAGCGCGGCGGGACTCCCGTTGAGAGAGCGAGAGTTTCAGCCAGCTCGGGTTTGGGGCCGTCCATAAATGACGTCACGCATCTGGGGGGCGGGGTCAGACATTTGTGACGATGTGTGACGAGGGGGGGGCGTTTGAGAAATGTGACAGCACATCAAAATGCGCAACTTTAAATCAATATAGACAACACGTTCTATAACATCAGAGTGCAGCGCCACATTAAATAACGCACTACAATGACAATATTTTAAAGCGATTTGAAGCATGTTTTTTTAAGGGGGAGCAGAGCTTCGTGACGTCATTTTTGAGGGGGGTCTGACTTTTTGTGACGCCGTGTGACGAGGGGGGGGGGTCAAAAATCGTCCAAAATCGCGTGATGTAATTTTTGGGCGGTCCCTTACGTTGGGGCATGATACTCTGGCTGACCTGGGGACACGTGACCGGATGATACTGGAGTGGCGGGGTCACCGGTGGAGGGGGCCAATGGGTGGTCACGTGGTCCGGGAAGAACTCTCGAGAGCCTTCGGGCAAGGGGCGAGAGAGTTCGAGAAGGTGGGTGGGGCGAGAGGCGGAGCCAGCTCCAGCCCGGCCCGGTATAAGGGGGGGGGGGCTGTGAGGGGCTCGGGGTTGTTGCTGTTTGAGAGGCAGCAGATCCACGTCAAGCTTGAAGAAGCCTCCAGCCACGCGGTCCGGGACCCAGCTTGTGGTCCGGACCGGGATCACGGAACCGTGTCTAGTTCTGCCGTAGCGTGGTTAGTTGGGTGGTCACCTCCCGAGTGTGTGTTGTGTTAATAGCCTGGGGAGTATGTTGTGCAAATACAGGCAGTCCCGACTTACGAAGGAGATGCGTTACGACGACCCATCGTAAGTCGAAAATGGCCTCGCTTACCCAGAAGTCTTAAAGAATGGTGATAATTTAGCAAAACAGAGCAATGCACAGTACCGTACTGTATGAACTATATACCGTATGTATTTATTAATTATAATACTGTATTACACAGTGAAATTTAAAGTAAAAAAACAAGGTAAATTCTTAGCCTACCTATATGAACTGCAATTTAATAGACAGTTTTTTCAGGAAACAATCCTATCTGCCATAAAAAAAACTTTTAACATGCATTGAACACCGAGACAACTTAACTCCGTCGACCGCTGGTGAGATAGAGGCATCACCACACAAGGCGGGAGATGCGTTCAGTACATCCCGGCAGCGTCCCAACGTACGGCATCGTACCTCGTACGCTTTTGCCTGCCGCGCGAAATGTAAAATATTTAACAATTTTGTCGTATCGCTATCGCCATCGTAAGATCGAAATATCGTAAGTCGGACCATCGTAACTCGGGAACTACCTGTAGTTTAATAAAAACGTGTTGCTCCCTAAGAAAACGTCTGTGACTCCGTTGGACTCACTAGACGTACGCATGGAGGGGGGTTAACCCAAGTGCGTGGCTTGCGTATGGGGGGGGGGTCTACTGACAATGTACGCATAGGAAACGGGGGATGAAGCCTCGATAATAATTTTTCTTCATTGGTCTTCAAATGAGCCACAGTTCAGTTTATCTAGCTGTCAGACAACAAGTAGAGAGGTGGGATTATTCTTTGTTTTTTTTCGGTAAAGTCACGTATAAAGATAAAATAATAAATTCAATAATAGAATACGACGTTTCGATTGCAACACAAGCAATCATCATCGGGTATAGTGAAATAGCGACATAAAATCTAACCAGAAAACTATAGACAGACATATAAGCAGACAGATATCACCAAGATACATAGATCGAGCAACACAGACAGAGGGGGCGGAGGCAGAGAGAGGGAGGGGGTTAGAGAAAAAATGTACATGTGGGAGAGGTGTCACTTCGTGTGCCACCGTGCACCTGACTGCAGCTGTCACGCAGCTCAGCAAAATAAGTGGCCAAGGTACGCGACTTAATTATTTAATGCAGCCGGCAGTGGACTATCTGTTGGGGTCGTGTGGGGTGGTGGGGGTGGTTGTGGTGGGGGTGGTGGTGGGGGTGGTGGTGGGGGTGGTGGTGGGATGTTGGTGGTGGTGGTGGGGTTGGTGGTTAAGGGAGTGGTGGGGGTGGTGGTGGTGGGGTTGGTAGTGAGAGTTGTGGGGTGGTGGGGTGGTGGGGGTGGCTGTGGTCGTGTGGGGTGGTGGGGTGGTAGTGGTAGTGGTGGGGGTGGTGGTGTGGGTGGTGGTAGTGGTAGTGGTGAGGGTGGTGGTGGTTGTGGTAGTGGTGGGGTGGTGGTGGGGATACAAGGCAGAACTTGTTTTCGAGCAACACCCTGCTTTACAAACTCCCAGTGAGATGTCAAGAAGGAGGAGTTCGAGACGGGAGACTCGAGGTGTTGACAGAATAGAGACGCAGATGAGACAGGGAAGAGGATGTAGTGAGATGGGTGCCACGGTGGCTTGGAGATGTTAACCACCTCGCCCCGCTGTCTCAATGTTGTAGCTGTATACAAACTCATGAAACTCGCACGTAAGCGGATTGAATAGAAATGTGTGTTAGTCCATCGGTCTATTGACTTTTCAGACCAATATTAACCAGTAGCACGCGGCTCATCTTGATGGTGGCGCATTATGTGCCGGTTTAGATCTTCTGGGTCTCATCAGCTGTGCTTAAAACAAATGCCGCCGGGTTACCCTGTCTACGATGGGCCACCTGTTTAACGCAACATCACTGAGCCCACGGAAACTAAACGATTTTTTTTACTGGTAGGAACCTCCTGGTTACACCAGCCCACAGGGGATTATTGTGTCCGTCCGTCGTGCATCAAAAAATGGGAGGGGTGGGGCTGGGTGGGAGGGTGGGGAGGGTGGGGAGGGGCTGAGTGGGAGGGGCTGGTCACCCCGTGGTGCCCTTATAAACTCAACGTTTAACCTACTCACGCCGGCTTGTGCCCGCCCTCATAGTCGGGCATATTTGCGGAATACACCACGCCGCCGTTGACCCTGGCAATTGACCGAGCAACCCAACGTTCCTACCAGCTCCTCCGCAGGAATGTGTTGATTTTTCCAGGACAGGCCCCACTGAGCTATATAGATATTTTTCATAAGAGACCTGCAGTCACTAACGATAGCTCGGCGAAGTGGCTTGTCATTTCAAAGTTTAAAACAGCCAAACACTCTAAACGCGTGATGTCGAGTCTACATGTCGAGGGAAAAGCCGGAGGACCCGGGGGGAAATCCACGCGACCACGNAGAGAGAGAGAGAGCGAGAGAAGCAAACTTCAAATATACAGCAAGCGGCCGAGTCAGGGATCAAACGCCACGTGCTCCTTGCACACCAGGCGAGGTGGTCGACATCTCGCCACCGTGGCGACTTGGGCCAGCCAGCTTCAACGTGAGAGGAACGTGGGGATGAGAGGGTGGGGGGTAGAGGATGGAGATTTGGGTCGAGGTTTGGGAGTGGGGGGCGGTGTGTGGGGGAGTGGGCAGATGATTGGATTGCTAATTGGAAAGTGTGGAGGAGGGGGGTAGCAGATGGCGCTCTACACTCCGAACCAGAGTTCGATTCCTGTTCACGGCCAACACCAGTGACAATTGTCTGAACCGCCCTTCGGCCTCCCCTAGGTCTACTCAGCCTCAAATAAGTACCTGGTGCAGTGTGTAAACATGGCTACTTGGGAGACAAAGGCGGTCGGGCGTGGTGCTTGCCACCCACCCCCTCGTGTACCGTACCGGCCTTTATAGGTGCTTGCTCACAGCACTTGCCCTAAATGTTAAAGGCTATACGGGTGATCTTTGTCTTTACGTCTTTTTTGTTGTTAAATCGCACTCACTGTCTTTGTAACGATGAGTGTGTCTGTCCATCTGTGTATATAACTGTGCCAGTGCGTGTCTGTGTAACCGCATACACGTGTCTCTGTGCGTGTGTCTGTGTGATCATGAGCACGTGTGCCTGTGTCCGCACGCCATGTGCTAACATCTGGATTTTGGTAAATCTGGCACGTGCCTCTTGGCATAAACACACGCAAAGACAAAGATCCCCCGGTAGCTTTTCACAGACCGTTGGGGCAAGTGCTGTTAGCGAGCACCTATTAAGGTCGTCACTGTGCACGTGGGGGTGGTGTCGTTAGCACCACTCCCTCCCACCCGCCTTTGTCTCCCCAGTGCTGATGATGTTTACTGTGCTCATTGCAGTTTGAATCGATCTTGGGGAGGCCGGTTCACATTCGCCACCGTTATCGGTCGTGTTCAGGAATCGAACTCGGGTGGGTGGGTTAATCATGCAGTGCGCTTAACCACTGCGCCACCGCTCCCCACATACAGACAAGCACTCACTTGCTCACACACACGCCATACAGACACACCGATACAGGGTTACATTGACACAGACACAGGTATAAAGACAAAGATCCCCCGTATAACCTGAAAACAACTGTTGGGGCAAGTGCTGTTGTTAGCGAGGACCTCTGAAGGCCGGCACGGCACACGAGGGGGTTGGTGGCCAGCACCACAATGTTGATGCTTTAAACACATCGCACCACGGTGGCTAGATGTCAACTACCTCGTCTGGTACACAGAAGTGGCGTGGGTTCGATCCAGACTCTGACGCCTGCTGCTGTATATTCGGAGTTTGCGGTGTCTCTCTTCTCGTGGTCGCGTGAATTTTTCTCCAGGTCCTCCGGTTTTCCCCTCCACATTTAGGATCGACATCGCACGTTTTGGGCATGTGGCTGCTATAGATGCCCACGTGGTAAACCATTTCGTTGAGCTATCACTTGCGATAGCCAGCGCGCTTCAAAAAATGCAGCTATATAGCCCAGTAGGCCTTACCTGGGAGGAAAAAAATAGTTGTATAATTGATTTAAGGTTGAGTCGACCTAGGCGAGGCCCAGGACGGGGATGGGACAAAGAGAGAGAAAGAGAGAGAGAGCCTCCACAACATCGTCCGAGTCGAGACGTTTCCTTTAACTCGCATCGACGTGAGTCTTGCCGAGAGGATCGCTAATCGGGGTCAGGCAGCCACCCACCCCTCTCGTTCTCCCAACTTCCTTACTTGCTCCAACAGCCCCATGTCACCTGGCCAAACAGAATCCATCAATAATCTTCTCTGTCTCCCACTCTCTCCCTCTCTCTCTCTCTCCTGGGATGTTAATTATAGAATTTGGTCAGGGCTGGCTCCCTCGTTGCATAGAACGTTTCGTGTTTACACCGAGCTCATGCCGCGTGCAATATATTTTCACTCGGCTCTGAATCACGTGATTCAAAATCTGCCGAAAGGAAACTTTGCAGAGGCCTAACAGATCCAAACATTGAACGGGGAGAAAATGTTGGGTTGTGATTTATCGAATTGCAGAGACAGGTTTGACATATTTGGATCTGATCGACACGGCATTGGGAAGCTTCCATACAACAGTGGGTCATTGGCTGAAACGTTTATGCTCAAAAGTCAAAATATGAAAATGCTTAAAACCTCCACTCAAAGCACACAACGTACTATGTGGGAGTTTAACCGCACAACGCAGGAACGTTCCAAGCTGAAACGGGTTGATTGCAACAAAATGCCTGGGGCATGTTCGTCTAGCAGTCTCCTTACTCTCTCTCCAACCCTTTGAAGCGGTGTAAATATTTATTTATTTATTCACGTCCTCGTCAATAAACCCCCGTAACAACAACAAAGATTCCCGAGCCGCAGATTTCACCTTGAGGTTACAAAACTGTAAAATCGCCCCCACCCCTTCCGAAAAGAGAGACCCCCCCCCACACACACACAAAGTTTATTGAAAACACGCGCAACATCTCCCCACATCCCAAGAGCAGCTCTCGCTTGCTCGCTCTCTCTGTCTCCCCCTCCGTCGTCCTCTCAATGTCTCTCCTTCCTCTCCAGCTCATTTCGTCTTCCTTCGCCGTCCACAGTTGTGTCCCTTCAACACTCTTCCGACACTTTATCTCGATCTTCACTCAACCACCCTCCTCTCCCCCAGTGTCATTTTCACCGCCACCCAATCAGAATCCAAGTGTGCCACCTGCCACGGGTTTTCTAACGGCTGTGTCCTCTTGTCGAGTCAGCCGCTGATGCCCTGGCCAAGCTATGAGTCTTCCCAGACATTTAAACGTCCGGGTTTTGTTTGTCAGTCGTGTAGTGATGATAATAACTCACTACTCAAGGGCGCCACGGTGGCTAGGAGATGTTAACTCCCTCGCCTGGTGTACAGGAGGTCGTCGTTCGATCCCCACCCTGACGCCTGCTGCTGTATACTTGGAGTTTGCGTTTCTCTCTCTCTCATCATCATTATCACAGTGGCTAGGAGATGTTATCTACCTCGCATGGTACGCAGAAGGTCGGGGGTTCAATCCCGACCCTGACGCCTGTTGCTGTATATTTGGAGTTTGCGTGTCTCTCTCTCTCATCATCACGGTGGCTAGGAGATGTTAACTACCTCGCCTGGTATACAGGAGGTCGTGTGTTCGATCCCGACCTGACGCCTGCTGCTGTATATTGGAATTTGCGTTTCTCTCTCTCTCATCATCATCACGGTGGCTAGGAGATGTTAACTCCCTCGCCAGGTATGCAGGAGGTCGTGGGTTCAATCCCGACCCTGACGCCTGCTACTGTATATTTGGAGTTTTCGTGTCTCTCTCTCATCATCACGGTGGCTAGGAGATGGTAACTACTTCGCCTGGTATACAGGAGTTCGTGTGTTCGATCCCGACCCTGACGCCTGCTGTGTATTTGGAGTTTGCGTTTCTCTCTCTCATCATCATCACGGTGGCTAGGAGATGTTAACTACCTCGCCTGGTATACAGGAGGTCGTGTGTTCGATCCCGACCCTGACGCCTGCTGCGTATTTGGAGTTTGCGTGTCTCTCTCCCCGTGGTTGCGTGGATTTTTCTCCAGGTCCTCCGGGTTTTCCTCCACATTTTTACAACATCACGCGTTTAGAGTATTTTGCTGCTATACATTCCCACGCGATAAGCCACTTCGTTAAATCTTTTGTTGCCAGGTCGCTTCTGNAAAAAGAGCTATATAGCTCAGTGGGTCTTACCTGGCAAAATAAAAAAATATGTTTTATAATATATAATATAGTAATTATAAAATAATACGTATACATATTATTGGTTCTTTCGGTAAAGTCACATATAATGGAAACAATAAAATAATACAAATATAAAAAATAACATAAAATGTTCTTGCTGTGGTTTTCACGCCTGATGATGATTGCTTGTGTTGCAATGAAAACGTGATAATTTTATTGTTTTATATTTTATTATATCATTGTTTCCCTTCGACGTGACTTTACCGAAAGAATCAAGAGTATGAATCCCAGCAGTCACGGAGGCTTTAGATCAAAATACATATACAGTAGGGTAAGTTCTCCACTCTCACCCACGTTGTGAGCGATGTTCCTTCCCTGTGATACGTCCCGGTATGTGTACCTCAAGAGGTGGCAACCCCGACTGGAGACAGACAGAAGGTGTTGTAGAGGCGTGTGTGCTACGCGCGGGAGATGGCGGTACAGCAAATAAAGCAATGGGATTTTTGAGTCTTGGTGGAGAGTTGAGGGTTTGAACTCCTTGGATATGTTGGTGGGTGTTTCTCTGAAACCAGACCATTCTGCTTCATAGATTTGGCCAAACATCCCAGTGCGATGAATAATGTTGAGACTCGGTGGGGTTGTATTATCGTGAACTTTATATCTAACCGTAGTAGTTGTATCCATAACAAAGGGTTTTTGTATTTTTTAGGTCTTTCGGTAAAGCCACGTAAATGAAAAAAATTTAAAAATATATCACGACGTTTCGACTGCAACACAACCAATCGGGTGAAAAAATATAGCGGAGAGTTGCTGAGGCAGGATGTTATAAAGGTTTGAGATGTGTGCAGCCCAAGGGTCAAAAGCGAAGTGGGCGGGGCTAGAGATGAAATTTGCGTGTCAATGTAAGATCGGCGAACTGAGCTACCTCCACAATGACGAAGCTGTGGAGGTGGCCATTGTATTGTGAGAGAGTTGCATGTCAATGAAGGAAAAACAAAAACCACCGCGAGGAAAATGAGCAACGGTGGCCGTGTCAGTGAGACATTTAGCCGGTTAATGTAAAGACATTTAACCTGGTAATGTCACTCAGAGAGTCGAAAATAACTGCTAACATCGGCAGGTAGGATGGAAACATCACAGCCAGTTATGACTTAAACTGGTTAATAACGTCCTTACAATGAGTGCTCAGTTTGTACCCATCTTCTCGGTTGAAATTGTGTCGTGTTTATATATCTGGATGGCTTCATGAACGAATCTTTGCTGATAGCCAGTGGGTTTGCAGAGTACCTTTGTCGTGGAAAAATCGATTTCGTGTGTGTCCAATGCATTAAAACAATGATCAGCCACGGCTGAGGTATTAGTCCAACCGTGTTTCAGATCTGGTTGTGTTGCGATCGAAACGTCGTGATATTTTATTTTTATTTTCTATCTGCGTGGCTTTACCGAAAGACCCAAATATTATTAATTTCTGCAGTCACGAAAGCTTTAAGTCAATGGGGTTTTTGGGTTAGATCACGTAAATATGTGTCGTTAAACCCGTCACCACCCGACACACAGCCAATCCGTAAGTTTGGTTGCTGGTACAGCACACCGATGTGTTGGAGAGTAAACCCACAGCATTCACAATTGGAGTACGAAGTTTGGCCGGTAATTAAATTAGCCTCATCACCCCCTCCCCCCTCTATTATGCATAATATTGGTCGCGAAAGCCCTGCTACTACTACTACAACGTGTTAAACTGATATTGAGAGGCGTTCGGATTGGAGAATCGCACACGGTTACAGGGATGAGGGAATGGGTGACCAGACCCCCCACAATCGGAAAATAACTTCCCCGTTACCAAAATTCGAGGGGATTTGTCTTATTCTCTGGGGTCTTTCGGTAAAGTCACGTAGACAGGTTCAAAGAAAAGAACAACCTTTCTTTTGAACCGATTACGTGACTTTACCGAAAGACACAAAGAATATGAATTCCTCAAGTCACGAAAGCTTTAAGTCAAGGGATTTGTCCTCACGGATAGACGGCGCGACATCGCCTGGAGACGCCCCCGATGGCAAAACGTCGAATGCTGCCATGTGACTGCGTGGCTGTGGTTGCTTGCAAGAGCGACCTGCGCGTAAAACAACAGATGTAGCCCACGTGATCTCCTGAACTCATCGTCTCCGAACTTTATATTTGTACAATTTGGTTTGCCTTTATTGTCATCGATTTACAGCAGAGGGACAGGGCGGACCGGCTACACGGGCAACGTTGGGATAACGTCGGCAAAAACGTCAAGCAATCTTGGCCCAACGTCAACCAACGTTGTCTCAACGTCGTCCCAACGTTGGCACCAACGTTTGCATGTTTGCTGGGTGTTGACAGAGCGTCTGAGTAGGAATAATTTTCAAACCATTCGCTTTCTCGGTCCGCTATTGCTTCCCCCCCCCCCCCGATGTTCAGAAGGCGTACGAGTCGTGTTTATTCCCCTGTTACGGGCGACAGCAAAGAGACCGAGAGACGGTGGAATGGGTGGTTCGGGGAGATTGCGACGGCTGGCGGAGGCGGTTGTGGTGAGAGGTGGCACTCGAACCGTGCATTTAGCCGACCACAATAATTCCAGCCATCCACGCCGCCCGACCCCACTTTAATGTCGCACCCCCCCCCCCCAATCGCAACAACGCCGCACGCGCGATGGATGGTCGGTGAAGAATAATCCTCTTGCATGGATTTTTAAACATCTCTGATTAAGTTTTGATTTAAAGCTTTCGTGACTGCAGGGATTCATATTCTTGGTTCTTACGGTAAAGTCACGTAGAAGGGAAATAATCAAATAATAAAAATATAAAACAATACAATTCTCACGACGTTTCCATTGCAACACAAGCAATCATCATCAGATTTCACATCTGATGACGATTGCTTGTGTTGCAGTCGAAACGTCGTGAGAATTTTTATTGTTTTATATTTTTATTATTTTATTATTTCCCTTCTACGTGACTCTACCGAAAGAACCAAGGATATCTCTTGTTAAGGTTTCATCATCGTTCTCATCGTCGTCATCATGGTCGTCGTCGCGGGGCCACGATCCATCCGCCGCTGGATGAAGTTCTCCCCAAGCCGCCGTAATCCCCGACAGCCCCTTGCGCCGTTACGTATCGTCCGTAGAACTTCTTTCGCGCCGTACGTCGGCGACGCACGGTGCAGAACAAGTCCAACGGACGTAAGCGAACGTCGCCACGACGTGCAACCCCACCCAGCACGTGGACGCGAGGTTGACGGCATCGCTCCATCGCAGTCGGTGGAAGGAGCTCTCGGTCGCGTTCCGCTCCCCTCTCTCTGCCACTCTCGTCACGAGTTGTGTTCATCAGTCGGCCGTCATTTCTATTGAGCCCCACGTGCTGTTTAAATACTTAATGGTCAACCCAACAGTGACGAATTCAAGGTGGACGGGCTGGGGGGGGGTAACTAACGGGGGCGATCCTCCCTCTCCCCCACCTTGATACCCCAAGACATTGTTTCTCTATTGATATTTAGCAAAAAAAAATGCATTGAATGTTTNAAAAAAAAATCATTATTAATGTCGGGTTCTGTTTGAAAGGCTTCAAATGTCACGGCAGCCCCGAACGCCCCCCCCCCCCCACCTTGAGAAGTTCCCACTGGTAGCCCCGCCCACTTGTACAACATCACAAAGACAAAGACCCCCGTATAGCCTCAACAGACTGTTGGGGCAAGTGTTGTAGCGAGTAGCACCTATTAAGGCTGGAACGGCACACGAGCGAGAGGGGGTGGGTGGCCAACACCACGGCCGCCTTTGTCTCCCAACTGGTAATATGTTTACACACCGCACCAGGTACTGATGTGAGGCTGAGTCGACCTAGGGGAGGCCCAAGACCGGTTCAGATAATCGTCACTGGTGTTTGCCGTGAGCAGGAATCGAACTAGCGTCGCCAGTGCGCTAACCGCGACACCACCGATCCCCATACGTAACCATGCCCAATTGTACAGCTTCATTCTCCACCTGAGGACGGCTGCTTGCGTTGTGGCCGAAACGTCGTGAGAATTATTTTATTACGTTTTATTTTTATTATTTTATTACTTCCCTTCTACGTGACTTTACCGAAAGAACCAAGAAGATGAATCCCTGCAGTCACGGAAGCTTTAAATCGAAATAAAAACATGGGTTTTAGTTGTTGTTATTGTCAACAAACGCTTCACTGGCGTGTAAAATGAAGATCGGAATGCCACGGGGAGACTCTCGGAGACATATACATTTGCCAGTACCAAAAATGATTAAAAACATTTTAAAAAATGAAAAACAGAAAAAAATGTTGAAAAACTAAAAAAATATGCCGTAAAAACTGTATCTTGATGTAAGCCAATACAGTTTCAAAGACAATGCTGTATTATCAGAGCACGTTTACGTGTTTTTCCACAACTCTGTGTTTCAAGCAGACTTTATGCCTTGCAACAAAGTATCTATTTTGTGTGTGGACATTTTAACACCTCCCGTATTGTTACCCGAAAGGGTGAAGCCAATGCTGATGTATGTGTAGATATTTTTATTTTTCCCATCAGACTCTCGGAAAGACAAACGTTATAGGGCCTCCTCACCGCATCCAGCCTCGACGGCCAACCACCCGTCTGGACATCTTGTGGTTCTCACGGGCCAACGTGCGCACCCATCTGCCCATAACGTCTTCACGCCAAGGTAAACGGAATTCCGTCTGGCCGAGTGGCTTTCGACCGCTGGAAGCGTTCCGCACCGTCGCTGCCATTCCGACTCCACGTGTTCCAAGTCCCACCCCCCGGGGTTTGTGAAGTAGTAAAAAACGACAACAACAACAACAACATGCAAACGTTCTTATTCTTTGGTTCTTTCGGTAAAGTCACGTATAAAGATAAAATAATAAATTAAATTAAATACTAGCATACGACGTTTCGATTGCAACACAAGCAATCATCATCAGGTATAAATTAAATAGAAACACAAATCTAGTATACTTAGAAAGGTAATGTAATACAACAGAGAGTCGGATAACATAACAGTCAACACCCTATCTGGTTGATTACGTTCTTCCTGAGAATGCTAAATTTGAGAGAGAGATTAAACACAGAACCAGAAACATAGACAGACATATAAGCAGACAGATATGACAGAGATACACAGAGAGAGAGCAAACATAGGCACAAAGAGAAACTACGCCTCTGTCGAGGCCTTATAAATAGAGAAGGGGGGCGGGAGAGAGGGAGGGTTAGATAAATTAGCATGTCAATGAGTAGCACGATGAGTGGTACGGTACGAAAGCTTGAAAAAATTTGGAGGCAGGGAGAGAGACACACTATCTATGTTTCTGGTTCTGTGTTTAATCTCTCTCTCAAATTTAGCATTCTCAGGAAGAACGTAATCAACCAGATAGGGTGTTGACTGTTATGTTATCCGACTCTCTGTTGTATTACATTGCATTTCTAAGCATACTAGATTTGTGTTTCTATTTAATTTATACCTCATGATGATTGCTTGTGTTGCAATCGAAACGTCGTATGCTAGTATTTAATTTGTTATTTTATCTTTATACGTGACTTTACCGAAAGAACCAAAGAATAATTCCCGCAGTCACGAAAGCTCCAAATTAAACATGCAAACGGTGTGGCCAATGTCGCGTTTTCACATGTACAGCGGGTATCGGGCGGCGTCAAGGTGAGGGCTTAACTTTAAGACGTAGATTCGAGCCGGGATAATAATTGATCAATTAAATAAGCGAATGTCAAAATGTGACCAACGTAGTGAGTAAAGAAAAAGGTTGCGCATAAACGATCTGGTGATGCAGGCAGTGATGAGAAAGAACACTATCACTGTTTGGACACACGTGTAGGATAGACAACAACACGACAATTACACGCGTGTTGTTTGGGGGAAATGGAAGGAATCGGAAAGAGAGGAAGGCCTCGCAGATAATGGCTTGACGACATAAGAGATTGGTGCCGGAAAGATGTGGCCACTACTTGAGAATATTCAAGTTCATGTATTAGGTATATAGCCCTGTGAGCCATTAGGCTCTTGAATCGGGTGCAACCGCAACAAACAAAACATGAACAAGAAAACATCTTAAAGTGACTGTGACTGAGTGCAAACAGAAAATCCAAGAAAAGACGGCACTACAAGACAGAGTAAAGTGGAAGACATCTACGGACTATCTGCCGATGGATATTGATGACGATGATGATTACATCAACTACTTTTGCTGTGGTTGATCACTCGAGCCACGTATGTTTTAAAGGCCCTGACATCCTGCCTCCTGAAGGCGGGAAACCCCCCCCCACAAGCCACACCCAGCGTGACGCGGCTGATGATGCCGACGAGTCACAAAGCCCTGCCCATAACCTCCCGTCCAGCGGCACACGTGCGTTTTATGACCGACCCGTGNTTTTTCCTCTCTCGCGTTATCCGTAATTCGTTGAGTATTCAAGCCAATAATTGATAGAGTTAAATATTGCATTTTTTATTATTATGCTTGTTTACCCAGGAGTCTTGTGATTTTTTGTCATGAGGGTCCTGCCAGGTTTTCGCAGTGGCGGATGGGGGTATTGGCAGACGGTGATGGTTGCTGTGTAGATTCCAATTGAGTGGCGTGCGAGTAATTTTTCAAATGGCACAAAATGGCCTAACCCTTGCGAATTACATCACGGGGTTCTTTAACGTCGCAGTCTTAAATCAAGAGTGGTTGCTGAATTCGAACCGTAAATCTCTGCAGAAAAATTGGGGCGGTGGTGGGGGGGAGGGGGCAAAAATGCGCTAACCGCTGGGCCGTATTCACTGCTCCCCGATGTTTCCAGCACTCTTGTCGATGTCAAGGAGACGGGAACGCGTGCTCGACAAGAGAGACGACCCTGGAGAGGGAAGGGAAGAAAACAAACATCCAAGGGCAGGTGGCAACGATGGAATTTCATCTTCCTTCGCATTTTCTCAAGCGTAGAGAGAAGCTCGATTAATCGATGCATCGGTGGACACCCAAGAGTATGAACGACGACTGTCTATGAGACCCTTGGCTTTTTAGCATTTCGGGCAATAATACAGGAGGTGTTAAGATGTACAAACATCAAATTTGATTCGGGTTTGACCCCAAGGGAGACCCAGGACCAATGTAGGTATTCATCACCGATGTTGGTGAGCAGGATTTGAACTCAGTCACCAGGATCGTGATACAGACGCTTGACCACTGGCACACGAACCATGGGTGGAAAAAACCCGATTTTTCCAGCGGCAGGCATCGGGTTTTTTCTTTAATACAATTAAACCTGATTTCGGGGAATTAAAACCTGGTTTAATGAATACAAAACTTTGATCCAAGGCTTAGGCTGCTTCCTCGTCGGTGCTGCTATCGTACTCGGGGGGCCGTCGGGCACGGGTAGTCGTAGAATGCGGCGGCAGGTTGGTCTTGATGAACACGAGCTTCTCCTCCACAATCGTGGGCGCCAGTGAGTTCCTTCGCTTGGAATGGATGAAGCCCATCGTTGAGAAGTTGGCGAAGTGCAGTTCTGTAATTAGAACCAATTAAACCGGATTTCTCTCAATCTCAGATGATCGGGTTTAATATAAAAAGACAATTAAACCCGATTGTAAAAACCCCGACTGTGCCACCCGTGACACGAACAGGTCGCTTCTGGAAAAAAAACTATAGATCTCAGTGGGTCCTTACCTGGTAAAATAACATAAACATAGTAAAGTCACGTAGAAGGGAAACAATAAAGTAATAAAAATACAAAACAATAAAATTATCACGACGTTTCGACTGCAACACAAGCAATCATCATCAGGTGTGAAAAACACAGCAAGAAATTTTGAAATTGTATTGTTTTATTATTTATCTATTGTATTGTTTCCCTTCTACGTGGCTTTTCCGAAAGAACCAAGAATATCAATCCCTGCAGTCACGAAGTCTTTAAATAAAAAAATAAAAATATTTTAAAAAGTTCACAACTTGACTGCCGTGTCACCGGCTCGGTGTGAGAGAGAAACCCCCAAATCGTGACATGTTAAGCAACTTCGTTACGAAACGGGCCCCCCAGATATTTTTCTGCCACTGCCGCCCGTATTTATTTTTATTCATTTGGCCGAAGTAACAATCAAAACAATGGGGGGGTGGGGCAAACGAACCCATCACGGTTTAGTCCTTCGTTTTTTAAGAAAGAAGGAATAAAAAATAATCGTGGCTTGCTCTTGGGCCGAGATCACACGAAGCGGGCTGATATTTTTTCGAGCGTCTCCATGACTCTCTAACCAATGTTGTGATCTCTGCGGGAGACTTTTGGCCAAAGTTTTTTTTTGGTAAAAAGAGTAAAATTTTTTTCCGTTTTCAACATCGCGGCTGTTTTTTTCTTCTTCTTCGTAATATTTTTTTCACCGCGCGCGCACTTTAGTTGACGCTCGCACAAAGACAAAGANCCCCCCCCCATCACGTAGCCTCGCGCAAGCGCTCTGGCGAGTAGCGCCTATGAAGGCTGGACAAACACGGCACACGAGCGGGTGGGTGGCCAGCACCACGCCCGGCCGCCTTTGTCTCCCCAGTGGCGATGTTGACTACACACCACCGCACCGAGTACTCATCTGGTGTTGAGTCAAACCTAGGGAGCCCCAGAACCGGTTCAGATAATTGTCACCAGCGGGAATCGAACTCGGGCCGCCGGGTCCATAGCGCATTGCTCTACAAGCTGCGCCGCTGCTACCCGCCAACGTTGCACAAAGATCCCCCGTGTAGCCTCAACAGACTTCTGGGGCAAGTGCTGTTAGCGAGCAGCAGCACCTATGAAGGTCGGCACGGCAACACGTGGGGGCGTGTGGTCAGCACCACGCCGCACCCCCCCCCACACACACGTGTGTAAACAAGAGAAGCACGCACGCTCATAGATTGCCGCACACCATTCACATCTGCATCTAATATCAGGCGTGTGCGCTCTGCGGAGACAGGCGGGATGGCCAGTGGGTGGGAGTGGAGAGGGGGGGAGAGGTTTTGTACAAACAACAAAAAAAGAGAAGGGATAAAAACTGGGCACGAAGAGAAAAAAAACCACGGGGTGGACGCACCCAGGCCGCGGGTTGTGTATGTACTCTATAACGTGTAGGGGGCGCATGTGTGTACGTTGAACTTCTTTCGCACCGTACGTTGCCAACCGCGCTCATCGGAGATGTTCTCCATCTGCAGCGCATGCGCGGGCAGCCTCGGTCGGGACCGATTGCGCGGAGCTGCCGCTCCTATGGAGAGAGACAGAGACAGCGAGAGAGACAAAGCGAGAGACACAGCGAGAGACNCAGCGGAGAGACAGCGAGGGAGACAAAGCGAGAGACACACAGAGACAGAGAGAAACAGCGAGGGAGACAGCGAGAGAGAGAGACAGCGCGAGAGACAGAGAGAGAGATCGTTTTCGGGACGTGAACTTTGGAAAAAACGGGACTAGGATAAAACAAAATCACAGAAAAAGTAAAATAAAATATCTCACGTGCACACGGTGCACACAGAGAGTGACGCACTCTCCCTTCTTTGTGTCGCGTTCACTTGTTGCCACGTGCTCATCCGCGCTGAGGTTCCAGTCACGTGCTCATCCGCGCTGAGGTTCCAGTCACGTGTTCCTCCACGCTGAGGTTCCAGTCACGTGCTCCTCCGCGCTGAGGTTCAGTCACGTGCTCCTCCGCGCTGAGGTTCCAGTCACGTGTTCTCCGCGCTGAGGTTCCAGTCACGTGCTCATCCGCGCTGAGGTTCCAGTCACGTGTTCTCCACGCTGAGGTTCCAGTCACGTGCTCTCCACGCTGAGGTTCCAGTCACGTGCTCCTCCACGCTGAGGTTCCAGTCACGTGCTCCTCCGCGCTGAGGTTCAGTCACGTGCTCATCCGCGCTGAGGTTCCAGTCACGTGCTTCTCCGCGCTGAGGTTCCAGTCACGTGCTTCTCCACGCTGAGGTTCCAGTCACGTGCTCCTCCGCGCTGAGGTTCCAGTCACGTGCTCCTCCGCGCTGAGGTTCCAGTCACGTGCTTCTCCACGCTGAGGTTCCAGTCACGTGCTCCTCCACGCTGAGGTTCCAGTCACGTGCTCCTCCGCGCTGAGGTTCCAGTCACGTGCTCCTCCGCGCTGAGGTTCCAGTCACGTGCTCTCCACGCTGAGGTTCCAGTCACGTGCTCTCCACGCTGAGGTTCCAGTCACGTGCTCCGCGCTGAGGTTCCAGTCACGTGCTCTCCGCGCTGAGGTTCCAGTCACGTGCTCATCCGCGCTGAGGTTCCAGTCACGTGCTTCTCCACGCTGAGGTTCCAGTCACGTGCTCTCCACGCTGAGGTTCCAGTCACGTGCTCTCCGCGCTGAGGTTCCAGTCACGTGCTTCTCCACGCTGAGGTTCCAGTCACGTGCTCTCCACGCTGAGGTTCCAGTCACGTGCTTCTCCACGCTGAGGTTCCAGTCACGTGCTTCTCCACGCTGAGGTTCCAGTCACGTGCTCTCCGCGCTGAGGTTCCAGTCACGTGCTCTCCACGCTGAGGTTCCAGTCACGTGCTCTCCACGCTGAGGTTCCAGTCACGTGCTCCTCCGCGCTGAGGTTCCAGTCACGTGCTCCTCCGCGCTGAGGTTCCAGTCACGTGCTTCTCCGCGCTGAGGTTCCAGTCACGTGCTCATCCGCGCTGAGGTTCCAGTCACGTGCTTCTCCGCGCTGAGGTTCCAGTCACGTGCTCTCCACGCTGAGGTTCCAGTCACGTGCTCCTCCGCGCTGAGGTTCCAGTCACGTGCTCTCCGCGCTGAGGTTCCAGTCACGTGCTCATCCGCGCTGAGGTTCCAGTCACGTGCTTCTCCACGCTGAGGTTCCAGTCACGTGCTCCTCCGCGCTGAGGTTCCAGTCACGTGCTCTCCACGCTGAGGTTCCAGTCACGTGCTCTCCACGCTGAGGTTCCAGTCACGTGCTCTCCACGCTGAGGTTCCAGTCACGTGCTCCTCCACGCTGAGGTTCCAGTCACGTGCTCATCCGCGCTGAGGTTCCAGTCACGTGCTCATCCGCGCTGAGGTTCCAGTCACGTGCTCATCCGCGCTGAGGTTCCAGTCACGTGCTCATCCGCGCTGAGGTTCCAGTCACTGCTCATCCGCGCTGAGTTCCATCACGTGCTCATCCGCGCTGAGGTTCCAGTCACGTGCTCATCCGCGCTGAGGTTCCAGTCACGTGCTCATCCACGCTGAGGTTCCAGTCACGTGCTCATCCGCGCTGAGGTTCCAGTCACGTGCTCACTGCGCTGAGGTTCCAGTCACCATCCGCACTGAGGTTCCAGTCACGTGCTCATCCGCGCTGAGTTCCAGTCACGTGCTCACACGCTGAGGTTCCAGTCACGTGCTCATCCGCGCTGAGGTTCCAGTCACGTGCTCATCCGCGCTGATTCCAGTCACGTGCTCACCGCGCTGAGGTTCCAGTCACGTGCTCATCCGCGCTGAGGTTCCAGTCACGTGCTCCTCCACGCTGAGGTTCCAGTCACCTCATCCGCGCTGAGGTTCCAGTCACGTGCTCANCCCGCTGATTNCAGTCACGTGCTCATCCGCGCTGAGGTTCCAACGTGCTCATCCCGCGAGGTTCCTCACTGCTCATCCGCGCTGAGTTCCATCACGTGCTCATCCACCTGGTTCCAGTCACGTGCTCACCACGCTGAGGTTCCAGTCACGTGCTCACCGCTGATTCCAGTCACTGCTCATCGCGTGTCCAGTCACGTGCTCANCCCGCTGATTCCAGTCACTGCTCATCGCGCTGAGGTTCCAGTCACGTGCTCACGCGCTGAGGTTCCAGTCACCTCCTCACGCTGATTCCAGTCACCTCACCACCATCACGTGTCCAGTCACCTCCTCACGCTGAGGTTCCAGTCACCTCACCATTCCATCACTGCCATCAGTGACCACCTCCTCCGCGCTGATTCCCCTCACCATTCCAGTCACTGCTCACGCGCTGAGGTTCCAGTCACCTCCTCCGCGCTGATTCCCTCACCACCATCACTGCTCACGCGCTGAGGTTCCAGTCACCTCCTCCGCGCTGATTCCAGTCACTGCTCACCATTCCAGTCACCTCCTCCGCGTGTCCAGTCACCTCCTCCGCGCTGATTCCAGTCACCTCCTCCACTGTCCAGTCACGGATTCTACTCTCCACNCTCTTCGTCCCAACTCATTCCCCTCGCCAAAATAACTTCCCCGACCACCTCCTCACAGCTCATTCCCCTCACCACCATCACGTGTCCAATCACCTCTTCACAACTCATTCCCCCTCACCACCATCACGTGTCCAACCACCTCCTCACAGCTCATTCCCCTCACCACCATCACGTGTCCAATCACCTCACAACTCATTCCCCTCACCACCATCACGTGTCCAACCACCTCCTCACAACTCATTCCCCTCACCACCACCACGTGTCCAATCACCTCCTCACAACTCATTCCCCTCACCACCATCACGTGTCCAACCACCTCCTCACAACTCATTCCCCTCACCACCACCACGTGTCCAATCACCTCCTCACAACTCATTCCCCTCACCACCACCACGTGTCCAACCACCTCCTCACAACTCATTCCCCTCACCACCACCACGTGTCCAACCACCTCCTCACAGCTCATTCTCCTCACCACCACCACGTGTCCAACCACCTCCTCACAACTCATTCCCTCTCACCACCACCACGTGTCCAACCACCTCCTCACAGCTCATTTCCCTCACCACCACCACGTGTCCAACCACCTCCTCACAACTCATTCCCCTCACCACCACCTCGTGTCCATCACCTCCTCACAACTCATTCCCTCACCACCACCACGTGTCCAACCACCTCCTCACAGCTCATTCCCCTCACCACCACACGTGTCCAACCACCTCCTCACAACTCATTCCCCTCACCACCACCACGTGTCCAACCACCTCCTCACAGCTCATTCCCTCACCACCACCACGTGTCCAACCACCTCCTCACAGCTCATTCCCCTCACCACCACCACGTGTCCAACCACCTCCTCACAACTCATTCCCTCACCACCACCACGTGTCCACCTCCTCACAGCTCATTCCCCTCACCACCACACGTGTCCAACCACCTCCTCACAACTCATTCCCCTCACCACCACACGTGTCCAACCACCTCCTCACAACTCATTCCCCTCACCACCACCACGTGTCCAACCACATCCTCACAACTCATTCCCCTCACCACCACCACGTGTCCAACCACATCCTCACAACTCATTCCCCTCACCACCACCACGTGTCCAACCACATCCTCACAACTCATTCCCCTCACCACCACCACGTGTCCAACCACCTCCTCACAACTCATTCCCCTCACCACCATCACGTGTCCAACCACCTCCTCACAACTCATTCCCCTCACCACCACCACGTGTCCAACCACCTCCTCACAACTCATTCCCCTCACCACCACCACGTGTCCAACCACATCCTCACAACTCATTCCCTCACCACCACCACGTGTCCAACCACATCCTCACAACTCATTCCCCTCACCACCACCACGTGTCCAACCACCTCCTCACAACTCATTCCCCTCACCACCATCACGTGTCCAACCACCTCCTCACAACTCATTCCCCTCACCACCACCACGTGTCCAACCACCTCCTCACAACTCATTCCCCTCACCACCATCACGTGTCCACCACCTCCTCACAACTCATTCCCCTCACCATCACCACGTGTCCAACCACCTCCTCACAACTCATTCCCCTCACCACCACCACGTGTCCAACCACCTCCTCACAACTCATTCCCCTCACCACCACCACGTGTCCACCTCCTCACAACTCATTCCCCTCACCACCACCACGTGTCCAACCACCTCCTCACAACTCATTCCCCTCACCACCACCACGTGTCCACCTCCTCACAACTCATTCCCCTCACCACCATCACGTGTCCAACCACCTCCTCACAACTCATTCCCCTCACCACCACCACGTGTCCAACCACCTCCTCACAACTCATTCCCCTCACCACCATCACGTGTCCAACCACCTCCTCACAACTCATTCCCCTCACCATCACCACGTGTCCACCTCCTCACAACTCATTCCCCTCACCACCACCACGTGTCCAACCACCTCCTCACAACTCATTCCCTCACCATCACCACGTGTCCAACCACCTCCTCACAACTCATTCCCCTCACCACCACCACGTGTCCAACCACCTCCTCACAACTCATTCCCCTCACCACCACACGTGTCCAACCACCTCCTCACAACTCATTCCCTCACCACCACCACGTGTCCAACCACCTCCTCACAACTCATTCCCCTCACCACCACCACGTGTCCAACCACCTCCTCACAGCTCATTCCCCTCACCACCATCACGTGTCCAACCACCTCCTCACAACTCATTCCCCTCACCACCACCACGTGTCCAATCACCTCCTCACAGCTCATTCCCCTCACCACCACCACGTGTCCAACCACCTCATCATAACTCATTCCCCTCACCACCACCACGTGTCCAACCACCTCCTCACAACTCATTCCCTCTCACCACCACCACGTGTCCACCTCCTCACAACTCATTCCCCTCACCACCATCACGTGTCCAACCACCTCCTCACAGCTCATTCCCCTCACCACCACCACGTGTCCAACCACCTCCTCACAACTCATTCCCCTCACCACCACCACGTGTCCAACCACCTCCTCACAGCTCATTCCCCTCACCACCATCACGTGTCCAACCACCTCCTCACAGCTCATTCCCCTCACCACCATCACGTGTCCAATCACCTCCTCACAGCTCATTCCCCTCACCACCATCACGTGTCCAACCACCTCCTCACAACTCATTCCCTCACCACCATCACGTGTCCAATCACCTCCTCACAAATCATTCCCCCTAACTACCACCACGTGTCCAATCCAGATGTTCTTCCTCATCCAAAATTAGTCCACCTGGCGCACGAACTTTCTCTGTCTCTCTCATTGTTTTTTTAACCTTTCCATCCAACTTATATTTTTTTTCTAAACTTTTCACAGAACCCATATTCGTATCCGTGCGGGTGTCATTTCAATCGCGCTGTCGGCGTCGTGCTGTGAAGGGCCAATTCGCAAGAACGACCCACGGAAGCGGATATTACAGAACTGCTGCCGAGATCATTTATATTGTATTCATTTATTATCATTCCGCTTGTTTACCCAGGAAAGCCTCGCCAAGATTCGTATTCGGGGAGGGTCCTGCCAAGTTTTCGCAGTCTGCGGCAATGTTTCCGCTGCCGTGCGACGTCCCACTTGGGGAGCAACTCGATACTGGTTGCGTGTGTAGAAGCCCGGGAGAAACCCGCACAACAACAGCGGGGACCAACACAGAAACTAGCGAGCGGCGCCAGCGAACCCAGCCGTTTCGTTCTTGCCGCAAGGCACGAGCGTCACCACTGCAGCGCCGACTGGCGCCCAGGCAAGAGAGTGGAGATAAAGAGTTGATAGTGATGATGATGGCGATGGCAAAGGCTTTAAAGTTTAAACACTCTTGTAACAATCTCACTTGAACAAAAACACCCAAGAAACGAACAATTACAGCCACCATTTATTTCAACTGTTACAGCTTCGGTTTCACAATATAAATTTGAAAAAAACTACATTCAACAATAATATTGAATAGTGCATTGATTACAACAGGACAAACAACGCTGTTTGAACATTTCGCCGAGTGACGAACAAAGGGGCTAACGGAGTCTCACTTCAACTCCCGATTTCTCATTTCCACGGTTGCTGTTGGCGAGCGCCTATCGAGGCAAGCACGGCACACAAAGGCTCTGTGTGTGGTTATTGGCACCCAGTCGTAGTCTTTGTCTCCCCTGCTGTGCTGGTGACACATGGCGTGAGGCTGAGTCAACCTGGAAGATCGCCCACGTGAACTTCAAATGAGAACTGCCATTGGTAATTCTTATGGCAAGAGAATTAACCCAGATGGCTCGGGTCGTAGTAAACCAAACGGCATCTCACGATTATCGCCCCCCTTGTCACGAATCTGGGTTGCGATTCGGGTTCGATCATCGGTTAAGAAATCTCTCGGCTGTTTTCTGTGGGTCCGTCGTTACCCGCGCGACGTTTGGCACGGACGTCCGGGACGTTCCGCCACCTCTGGGCGCTTTTCTTGCACAGGTGCGAAACGTCAGACATGTGCCAGAAGCATTCATCTTCTTGGTTCTTTCGGTAAAGTCACGTAGAAGCGAAATAATAAAATAATAAAGATAGAACATAATAAAATAATTCTCACGACGTTTCGGCCACAACGCAAGCAGCCGTCCTCAGGTCGTGAGAATTACTTTATTATGTTTTATTTTTATTATTTTATTATTTCCATTCTACGTGACTTTACCGAAAGAACAAAGAAGATGAATCCCTGCAGTCACGAAAGCTTTAAATAGAAGACACTTCGTTCAAATGTTATGGTCTCGACATCTGTACGCTTTTTTTTCCTCTCGCTTAGTTAGCCTGAACGTAGCATAAGCGTTGTATATTTGCATAAATCGCGAGTAATCAGTCGTTGTGCACACAACTGTTTGTGCGCGCGGCGCGAGTGAAATAAAAACCAAATCATCGCATCATTACATGCCGATAAACCAAGAAAAAAACACTACTTCCCGAGAACACAACAAAGATCCTCCATACAACATCACAGGCTCTCGTTGCAAGTGCTGCGTCCGCAAGTACCCACGGAGCCCAGTCCGGCACGGCGCACAAGGAGGTGTGGCGGTGTGGCTAGTAACCACACCCGACCGCTTTTCCACGTACAAACGCGGACAAAGCTGAAAATTTGGACATAAAATGACTCGGGACACAGTTTTAAGTGCTCGATGCGACTGCTTGAAAGGTGACAAAAAAAATTGACGAACTGAAACGCAAACCAAAAATAACAGCACGAAGGGAGGAAACCCGTGGTGGCCGCCTCCGACTAAACGGCGTTCTCAAGTATTGTGAGCGAGAGAACGACTGCACACGTCACAAAATGAAAAAAAAAATTGTTGGCTTTGCAAGCACGGCAAGTGCTCGCTTATCGCGTGCTCACACAACGCGGTTTTTTTCGCTATTACCGAACACTTTTTGCAGAACGCAACACCGTTATAACCCTGCCCAGTCTAGATTTGAAGCTTTCGTGACTGCAGGAATCCATACTCTTTGGTTCTTTCGGTAAAGTCACGTAGGTAGAAAATAAATAAATCACGACGCTTCGATTGCAACACAAGCAATCATCATCAGGTGGGAAAACCACAGCAATAAGTTTTTCTTTTATTGTTTAATATTTGTATTATTTTATTGATTTCCCACCTTGCCCAGTGTTACGCTGCTCCCTACCGCGCCGGCTATGAACGCCCTGCCCAGTGTTTATATTCGACTTATTTATTGCTAAGAACAACAGTACCCTGAGTAACTTGCAGAAGGTGCTTTATGAACGCAATTAATATCATTATTATAACTTGGGGAGAAACCCAATTTTTTTAGAAGCCAGTTATTTAACGGGCGCCACGGTGGCGAGATATTAACTACCTCGCCTGGTATACAGAAAGTCGTGGGTTCGATCCCGACTGTGACGCCTGTATATTTGGAGTTTGCATGTGCCTCTCTCCCCGCATTTAGAATCATGCGTTTTGAAGTATTTGGCTGCTGCTGCTGCTGCTGTAAATGCGCTCACGATGACAAACCACTCCGTTGAGCTATCATTTGTGGCCAGGTTGCTTCTGGAGAAAAAAGCTATATACCCAGTAAAACAAAAACGTTATTTAGTTCATTTTAATAAGATAAAAGTGCAGACAATTCAAGACGGACATAGGAGAAGCAAAGGACGAAGATACCCCCCCCCCGCCTCATTCAGAGTCCGTAGTGATGGGGGAGGAGGGGGGGTGAAGGAATCGTTTTTTTTAAGCCCGTCAAATTACAAAGTGCAAGAATACCCCAAAACCACCACCACCACAAGCTCGTAGGCACGGCGCTCTCGTCCTCAGCGCCAGCTGCCCCCGGCCCCCGAGATTCACCGCGCCTCATTCAGACCTCGGCGATGGAGGTCGCGTCGGACGCAAAGGGGCTCGTGCGTTGAGGTTATTTCGACTATTTCGCCGCTATAAATGCCCACATGATAATAAGGCCACTTTGTTGAGCTATCAATTGTGGCCAGGTCGCTTCTGAAATGCCCACATGATAATACAGGTAGGAACAACAGTTCCACACTGCCCACCAGGGATTATTTGTCTGTCTGTCTGTCGTGCATAGCCACGCCCTCGATTTGTATTTCATAAAGCGCTTCGGGCGGGCTCAGCACCACGTGACGCGCCGCCCACGCAGCTTGCGCCGCGTGACACGGATCGCACGAATGCGCCGTCCAACCAAGTTCCTACCTGCCCACTCCGAAGGAACGTTTAAGGCCACTTGAGTTCAATTGTGGCCAGGTCGCTTCTGGAAAGAATGTGAATGCCCCGATGGGCTTTGCCTGGCAGGATGGGGATGTTTCAGCGATTTATTTGCCTCTCCGGCAATTTGGCACTACTGTCGTGTTTTTGTATTGTTTGTCGGAGAGCTGTGCTCCTACCGGACATCTGTGAAAAAGAGCTTCATAGCTCATCGGATTCCTCCAGTTTAAATATTCTACGTCTGAGCCTGAGCTTCAGGAATATTTAAATGCACCCCCGTTATAAACAGCATGGTTGGCTGCGTACGGTGCGNAAAAAAAATCAACATCGGTAGAGAAATTACTCTTCCTTGTTAAACTAAAGCTCTCGGCAGTTTTAGAGACACACCTTGAAGCTATAAACCAGATTTGTTGTTTCTGATGTCACCCTACCACCTCACCTCTGTGGCACCGACTTGGCACGTGGGTGGCGCCATTAAAATGACAGTAGTAGCACTACCCGACACCGAACCCTCGCGCCACGATCTCATGAATAAAAACGGTGAGCCCACAAAGCATGTTTCCCCGCGACTCAAATTCATCGACGCCTACGCACGTCAATTCCACTCGCACAGCCACCCACACGCACGACGGCTTCCTACAGGCTCACGCCTGCTTACCTTGCCAATTGCAACCTTCAGACGCCGCAGGCAACAGTAGCGGCGGCGGCGGCATCACCGGCTGTGCTCAGTCGGATTTATTGAAGTTCTCATCTGTTATGCCGCCACGAGCCATTTTCACTCTCTGCTCACCGGAGCCGCAGTCCGTCACTTCGGCCGCAGCCGCCGCCACCGCCACCGGCGTCGTCTCCGGAGCCCTTCCCCCTGAAGCGACGCCGACGGGACGTCCGACGCCGAAATGCGTCGCGTCGAAGGCGCCGAGGATGTCCGGCGCGTCCAAGGAGCTGCCCCGGCTCATCCTCCCGGTGCGTTCCGCTTGCCGCTGGCCGCCGCACGCGCCGCCCCCAGGACGTCCCTCCGCCGCTTGCCTCGCCCCGTCGTCGCCTCCTGACCATCGGCCGCTCGCGCTCCCACAACCGCCGCCGCCGGAGGTCGCGAGCGCCGCTCCAGTCGTTCCCGTCCCCGTCTCGCCGGCGTCCGTCTCTTCGACGCGCACGGCTCGCTCGTCCGGCGGCCGTCCCGCAGGCGGCGGCCCTCCGTCGCTCGCCGCTCCGCGATCCTCGGCCGCCGCTGAGCGGCCGCCTGGATTCTCGCGGTCGGCGTCAGGCCGTTGGTCGCGAGCGTCGCTCGAGGTTCCCTCTGTCACTGTCGAGCGAACAAGGCGGTGGGGCGTCCGAGGAGGCCTCAACTGCGGGGGCTGGTCAGTGGGGGCTGGTCTGTGGGGGCTGGTCAGTGGGGGCTGGTCAGTGGGGGCTGGTCCGTGGAGGGCTGGTCAGTGGGGGCTGGTCTGTGGGGGGCTGGTCAGTGGGGGCTGGTCTGGGGGGGCTGGTCAGTGGGGGCTGGTCTGTGGGGGCTGGTCAGTGGAGGGCTGGTCTGTGGAGGGCTGGTCAGTGGAGGGCTGGTCTGTGGGGGCTGGTCAGTGGGGGCTGGTCTGGGGGGGCTGGTCTTGGGGGGGGCTGGTCAGTGGGGGCTCGTCTGGGGGGGCTGCTCCGAGCAGCCAGATGCCACCAACCCGCCGAGCGACTGTGCCGTCACCACGGCCTCGCCGCGGGTGCGAATGCCCACGGCTCGCAGGACGGTCTCCATTCCTTCATGTAGTCCATGTGGCCGTTGACCTGTCACGGGCGTGGGGAAAGGTCGTTCGTTACCGGTTAACACCTGACCACGTGACGTGCCTTCCCACAGACCATCACCACCGCCGCTTAGTCAGAGGGAGAGTGGTTCGGAAGGCGGCGTTGCAGGATAACCGCAGAAAAGTTCAAGTCAAGTTCATGTATTAGGTATAGCCCTGTGAGCCATTCGGCTCTTGAATCGGGTGCAACCGCAACAAACAAAAAACATGAACAAAAAACATCTTAAAGTGAATATGTGACCGAGTGCAAACAGAAAATCCAAGAAAAGATGGCAAAATATTGCAGAAAAAGCACCGTACACCAACGCTGTGTGCAAAAATCTCATTGGGATGCAAGTCAAACAACAACAACAACCACAAGACAACTTAGATTAAGGCCATCAGTCTAACTCCAAAGTGACCGGCCTACCCCCTCCCCCCCCACGCCTCCCCACACCGCGTCTCCCCCCACACCGCGTCTCCCCCCACACCGCGTACCACCGCGTACCGCCGCGTACCGCCGCGTACCACTGCGGAGAGATCCACGTTGTTGATCTGGCGACTGTCCGTGCACACTGGCTGCAGGCCGGCGACGTTCAGCTGCACCGAGGAGCTTCGGTAGAGAAACTTGAGCAGCCAGTCGCCCCTGCCAGCCGCCGTCGGTGGGGGGGAAGGGGTGTTAAGAGGTTCACACGCACGGGATTCCGAGATAGTCACGGCAACGCCGACCACGCGTCGTCGCGTGACACGTGCGCTCGCCGCTCCGCCGCTGCGAGGATGCCCCCCCTCCCCCCCTCCCCCCTCCCCGGTGAAGCGGTGCCGACGCGGTGAGCGTGCCTGCAGTATCCGTTGGTGATGCGGCCCGAGACGACTCGAGCGATGGGGTCCCACCGCTTGGCGGAGCTCTGCACCGGCGCTCCCAGCAGCACCGCGTCCTCAACGATGCCCTCGCAGCCTGGCGACCGTCGCCACGGCAACGGGAGGGTAGCACGTGCGCACGAGCACACGCGCATGCACACACACGCAAAGACACAAGAGCTGTTAGCGAGCACCTATGAAGGCTGCAAACGGCACACGAGGGGGTGGGTGGCCAGCACCACGCCCAAGTGGCGACGTTTACACATCGCCCCAGGTACTCATTTAAGGCCGAGTCGACCTAGGGACGACCAGGATTTATTCAAATAATCGTCACGGGTGTTGGCCGTGCACNGGGGTNGGGGGGGGTGGTGTGGAGGAAGATGGCGCAGACTCCGTACCCTTCTCCTTGGCCATCTCCTCGAGGCAGTAGAAGATGACGCGCGCCCCAGGCTGAAGCCGACGAGAGTCACGGGCCGCTTGCCCTGTGGCGGCAACAAGCGGCCGGCACACCGGTGAGCCTCGGGCGCCCGCCGCGCGACGATCGTCGCGGCGGACCGAGGAGCTACGGCAACCGACGACGCGCGCTCGGGTTGTGCCGCGTGCCTTCTGGTACGGCGTCCGACGTTCGCCCGCCCCCCCCGCCCCCGTCTCCCCTGCTCACCTGCTGTCGCGAGAGCAGCACGCGCGCCAGCTGCTTGCCCGTCTCGGCGGCGCGGTTCAGGCACACGTCCCACGGGTTGTCGATGATGTTGGCGGCGAGCAGGAGCGACGAGGGCCACGCGAGTGCGGCCAGGATGCCTGGTCACGCGCGCACGGCACACGAAGACAGAGATCCCCCCGGTGTACCTCAACGGAGAGTTGTGGGGCAAGTGCTGCTAGCGAGGAGCACCTAGGAAGGCCGGCAAAGCACACGAGGGGTGGGTGGCAGGTGTTGTGCGTGCGTCTTTGAGTTGCATGGCCACAATCGCAAGAATATCGTCTATTTTGCATTTATGGAGGAGTTGTGGTGCAGCATCGGCCTGCTGCTGATGTTCTGGCGCAGTTGATGGTGACGCCACCGATGTCTTCGACGAGGAGGGTNGGGGGGGGAATGTCAAAACGCCAGGAGGTGCGACGTTTGGGTCTCGAACGGGGTGGTTATTCTGGACGTCCAACCTCTTCCTCTCTGATAATTGTTCTTTACCCTTCTATCTGGCAACAAAACGACACCTTTTTACAAGGAGTCATGTTTGCATAGACCACAATACCTGCAGTCATAATGCAAACAAAATACATAACTCTGATATTGTATGCACTGTCCTTGAAGTGGATTGGTCCACACCCGAGACAGCTTTCCTTAGAGCCTAGTCTCACATGGGTTGGACCAGATGACGCCAAAAGGCGCACAACTCAAAGACAATGCACCATCAGAGTATGAGAGCTCAGGGTAAGCATTTACACCATGGGAACCTCATTTGCCAATAAAATATGATAATTTTTTTTTACCCTTCTATCTGGAAACAAAACTGACACCTTTTTACAAGGAGTCATGTTTGCATAGACCACAATACTTGCAGTCATAATACAAACAAAAGACATAACTCTGATATTGTCTATGCAAACATGACTCCTTGTAAAAAGGTGTCAGTTTTGTTGCCAGATAGAAGGGTAAAAAACCAATTATCATATTTTTACTGGCAAATGAGGTTCCCGTGGTGTAAATACTCTTCCTCTCTGTTCAAAAAATGGATGTCGTTAATTTGAACGTACGAACGTTTGATTCGATTTGCCCAGTGGTGGATTGTCGGTAAGGGTCCGTCCCGTCCGTCCACGTCTACGCGTGTGAAGTACCGGTGAGGACGCTTGACGCCGAGGTTGAGGCACACGTATGTTTATTCACAATATGACAGTGGGCATATACACACTCGAGGGGTATCGGCCCCTCACCCGTATAACTCGGGATACACCCCTAGCTAACTCTGTCCTAGCCCCGAATCCTCCACTAATGGGCTAGGGGAGGCTAACTGGCCCGACACTGGTAAGTCGGGCCCGGTACCCGGAGTTCCAGACCAGCTCTTACAAGAGCACCGGCTCTGGCTTTCGGGACCACGCCACTGGCTCAATCCTGTCCGGCCCTGAAAAGGACATCGAACCAGGGGAGTCCAGGGCTCTATCTAAGACGTCTTCAATCTTCTTCCCTTAGCTTAACATAACTGCCGAGCCCTTTGAAACATCCCTTTTATACCCAACCCCTCCCTGAGGGGTGGGGCCCCGGGGGATCATAACGTTCGAACGAGCCCCCCCAGGGTGTCTGGCTCGGACGTCGTAGAGGGCACCTCCCGTGCACTTACGTAGCCCCGCCCACTGTGTTTGTTTTCCATAGGCTGCCATGCATAACGGGCCCTCTCTTTAACACCCCTACACGTGTAAGAGTGCAAGAGCCGCCTGGGGAGCGCGGTGATGTAGCAGTTAGCGCACTGTGTTATGATCCCGGCAACCCTAATTCGATTCCCGTTCAACGCCAACATCAGTGACAATTATTCAAACCGATCCTGGGCCTCCCTAGGTCGACTCGGCCTCAAATCAGTACCTGGTGCCTTGTGTAAACATCGGCACTGGGGAGACAAAGACGGCCGGGCGTCGTGCTGCCCACTCACCCCCTCGTACGCCACGCCGTTGCCGGCTTTCACAGATGCCACTCGCTAACAGCGCTTGTCCCGAGGCTACCCGCTGCGGTCAGAGTGGGTCTCACCGGACAGCACGGTGAGCTTGAGGGCCTCCTGCGCCGCCATGCTGAGCAGCCCGTTGATGATGGAGTCGATGGCACGGCCCAGCGCTCGCAGGTACTGGGACTCCCACACGAGGCAGTACTGCTCACGGCTGTGGTGCAGGGACCGCCAGGGGGTCTCAAAGCTCCCTAGGAGAGGGGACAGGGGGACAGAGGGATACAGGGGGACAGAGGGATACAGGGACACACAGGGGACAGGGAGACAGAGAGACAGGGACACACAGGACACAGGGAGACAGGGGACCGAGAGAGACACAGGGAGACACAGAGAGACACAGAGAGACACAGGGAGACACAGGGAGAGACACAGGGAGACAGAGACACAGGGGGACACAGGGAGACAGGGAGACACAGGGGGACAGGGAGACACAGAGAGACAGGGGACGCGGGGAGACAGGGAGACAGGGGACAGGGGAGACACAGGGAGACAGGGGGCAGGGGGAGACACAGGGAGACACAGGGAGATGGGGGACACAGGAAGACAGGGAGACACAGAGAGACGGGGGGGACACAGGGAGACACAGGGAGACAGGGAGACACAGGGAGACACAGGGAGACGGGGGACACGGAGACACAGGGAGACACAGGGAGACAGGAAGACACAGAGAGACAGGGGGACACAGGGAGACAGAGAGACAGGGAGACAGGGAGACACAGAGAGACAGGGAGACAGGGAGACAGACACAGGGACACACAGGGAGACAGGGAGACACAAGGAGATGGGGGACACAGGGAGACAGGGAGACAGGGACACAGGGAGACACAGGGAGACAGGGAGACACAGGGAGACACAGGGAGACACAGAGAGACAGGGAGGGAGACAGGGACACACAGGGAGACAGGAAGACACAGAGAGACAGGGGGACACAGGGAGACAGAGAGACAGGGAGACACAGAGAGACAGGGAGACAGAGACACAGGGACACACAGGGAGACAGGGAGACACAAGGAGATGGGGGACACAGGGAGACAGGGGGACACAGGGAGACACAGGGAGACAGGGAGACACAGGGAGACAGGGAGAGAGACAGGGAGATACAGGGAGACAGGGACACACAGGGAGACACAGGGAGACGGGGGTTTGAATTCACATTCGCCGCATCGATTCAACGCGTGCTCCGACGCCCCCTGCAGTTTCGTTCATTCACAGGGCACTTGACGCAGCCACGCGGTGGTGCGGTGAGAAAACACCAGCACCTGCCTCAACAGGTGCTCACTCACTGCACTTGCCCTAAGGCTGTACGGGGGATCTTTGTCTTTGTATGTATATCTGTTTGGGAAGCGGTGGTGCGGCGGTTAGCGTGCTGCGCTCCGAACACGGCAACCTGTGCTCGATTCACGGCCGACATCGGTGATGAATATCTGAACCGATCCTGGGCCTCCCCTAGGTCGACTTAGCCTCAAATTAGTACGTGGTGCCTTATGTAAGCATCAGCACTGGAGAGACAAAGGCGGCCGGGCGTGGTGCTAGCTAACCACCCCTCTCGTGTGCCGTGTCACCATTCGTAGGTGCTTGCTGACAGGACAGTGCTTGCTCGAGCAGCCTGTTAAAGGGCTACGTGGGGTGGTTTTGTTAACGTGTGTGTGTGTGGGTGCAGTAGCGTAGTGGTTAGCACGCTGCGCTACAAACCCGGCGACTCGAGTTGGACTACTGCTCAGTACCAATGAGAGTGGCGAATATTTGAACTGGTCCTGGGCCTCTCCTAGGTCGAGCCAGCCTTAAATCCGCACCTGGTGCGGTGTGTAACAACATCAGCACTGTGGGGAGAGAAAGGCGGCCGGGCGTGGTGCTGGCCACTCACACCCACGTGTGCCGTGCCGGCCTTCATAGGTGCAGCATTTGCACCAACATTCTGTACGTGTGTACGTGTGTACGTGTGTGTGTGTACGTGTATGTAAGTTCACGTGTACATTCATCATTAATTCCATGCAGGAGTATTTGGCTTCATGTGGGAGGAACTCAAGAACCAGGAGAAAACCCACAATGCCAGAGCACTAATCGGGAAAATGTACAGTTTCGCCATGATTACGAATCATCATTTAAAAAATGTACCTTCTACACTGCAAGGTGGCTGTACACCAGTCCCACTCTACATGTGTAATGCTTTGCATCAAATGACTAAGGTGCAGCCCTGCAATTGCTTGCTCACGCCACTGCTGGCAGAAGGGCTTCCACTAGAGGGAGCACTGGAGAGGCCCTTTGGAGGGCATCTTTGTCCGCTCTTCCACGCTGGACAGACATCTTAAGACGATGTGGGTGTACGCACACTTTACCCACCACGCGCAAATTGCCAATCAGCCAAATGTTGGTGAACCTCTTCATACTGCAGAGGGAGCCCTCTGCAGCCTCTAGGGGGAGTTTTATGGAGCCCCTTCAGACAGCGTTCTTGGCCTACGCTTCCACGATGGCCACAAGCCTTACATAACGCCACTCGACTTCTCCAAAGCGAGCCCTTGCCGCACATGACGGCAGACAGGCACACCTCGGTTACATAACGATAATCCAGACAGGTGGGTGCCAATTTTGTATAGGGGCACAGACGCACGCACCTGTTGTGCCTGAGTTATTGTTCGTAAGAGAAGCCGCTTACACGACACTGCCGCCAGGTGTTTCGCAATAAGGACAGACCTCTGAGGGGGGGGAGGGGGAAAACGCTGCTGGCAAGCACCGCAGCGTTACCACTTATCCCGTGGCAGCGAGGCGCGCGTGTCCCCGCGCCACCGTGCGCGCGTGAGTGCGCGTTACCGTATTTGCCGGAGGAGAGCCAGCCCGTGATGGCGATGGTGACGTCGAGCTTGCGCCCCTCGGTGAGGGTCACGAACTCAAACTCCTCCACCTGCCCCACGCGCTTATTCATCTTGTACCCTGGAGCGACGCCGGAAAAAAAGAGTTGTCTCTCGGTTTCTGCTGCTGCAAGCCACGCGCACTTGTATAAAATAATAACAATATTCATTTACACTTCTACGTATCTTCTTGGTTCTTTCGGTAAAGTCACATAGAAGGAAAATAATAAAATAATAAAAATAAAACATCGTTAAATAATTCTCACGACGTTTCGGCCACAACGCAAGCAGCCGTCTTCAGGTGGAGAAGGCAGAGTCTCATTCAGACGCTGCCTTCTCGACAGACCTGTTCTCCACCTGAAGACGGCTGCTTGCGTTGTGGCCGCTATACAAACATAACAAAGACAAAGACCCCCCCCCCACCATATAGCCTGAACAGACTGTTGGGGCAAGTGCTGTTAGCGAGAACCTATGAAGGCCGGCACGGCACAAGAGGGGATGGGTGCCAGGACCACGCTGGGCCGCCTTTGTCTCCCTAATGGCGATGTTTATACACCAGGTACTCATTTGAGGCCGAGTCGACCTAGAGGAGGCCCATGACCGGTTCAAATAATCGTCGCCGATGTTGGCCGTGAGCAGGAATCGAACTCCGGTGGCCAGCTTCGTAGTGCAGTGCGCTCACTGCTGTACAAGCGAGCGAGCTAGTGAGTGCGTGAGCGCGCGAGTGAGCGCGTGAATGAGCGAGCTAGTGAGCGCGTTAGTGAGCGTGTGAGCGCGTGAGGGAGCGTGTGAGCGAGCGAGCTAGTGAGCGCGTGAGTGAGCGCGTCAGTGAGCGTGTGAGGGAGCGAGCTAGTGAGCGCGTGAGTGAGCGCGTTAGTGAGCGCGTGAGCGAGCGAGCTAGTGAGCGAGCGAGCTAGTGAGCGTGTGAGCGAGCGAGCTAGTGAGCGCGTGAGTGAGCGCGTCAGTGAGCGTGTGAGGGAGCGAGCTAGTGAGCGCGTGAGTGAGCGCGTTAGTGAGCGCGTGAGCGAGCGAGCTAGTGAGCGCGTGAGCGAGCGAGCTAGTGAGCGCGTGAGCGAGCGAGCTAGTGAGCGCGTGAGTGAGCGCGTTAGTGAGCGGTGAGCGAGCGAGCTAGTGAGCGCGTGAGCGAGCGAGCTACTAACCGCGTGAGTGAGCACGCGAGTGAGCGCTGAGGGAGCGCGTGAGCGAGCGAGCGTGTGAGCGCGTGAGTGAGCACGTGAGGGAGCGCGTGAGCGAGCGAGCGTGTGAGCGCGTGAGCGCGCGGTGAGCGAGCTAGTGAGCACATGAGGGAGCGCGTGAGGGAGCGCGTGAGCGAGCGAGCTAGTGAGCGCGTGAGTGAGCGCGTGAATGAGCGCGTGAGTGAGCCAGTCAAGCGAGTGCGCGAGTCACCGGTGAGGCCAGCGCCGGCCGCGCCGAACAGCGAGGTCATGACAGCGATGCCGGCGGTGGAACCGAGAACAGCGGCGCCGGCGCCGCCGATGACCGCGCCGGCACCTGCGGCCACGAACGGGGCCGCCAGTCCCCCGTCACTCCTGCAGGAGCGCGTACACACACACACGTACACACACACGTACACACACGCACACACACACACGCACGCACACGTACACACACGACAAATATCTCTGTATAGCCTCCGCAGACTTGCTGGGGAAAGTGCCGTGAGTGAGCACCTATGAAGGCCGCCACGAGCGGATGGTGTGGCCAGAACCATGCCCCGCCGCCTTTGTTTCTCCCAGTGCTGATGTTTTCATATCGCAGCACCAGGTACTCACTTAAGGCTGAGTCGACCTAGAAGATATTTGTCACGGTTTTTGACCGTGTGTGGGAATCAAACACGGGCGGCCCGAGTTTGTAGCGTAGGGCGCCAACTACTGTACTATAGCAGATGCACAAAGACAAAGATCCCCATATAGCCTTTAGCAAACTGTTGGGCAAGTGCTGTTGGCGAGCCCCAATGATCGACACGAGTAACGAGATGCAACGTGGCATGCAAGGCATGATTGGGATGACCGATGGTGTGGTCACAATCGTGCGTTTATCATTATTACTCTGTGTGGGGGCAACTGGATGGCTAGTTAGTTGGGTTAATGAAATCTGGCTGTCCGCCTCATGATGCCAGTTGAAATTCCTGGGGAAACGCAAATTGTAAATGTTGTGGCTTGGCTCTCCAACACACCGGTGTGCTGTACTAGTGACGAATTGGCACGTTCTGTTTACTCATAATCAACGTTTTGGGTTTAGATCGCGTTATTTATAAATGTGTCGTAACCCTCCACCACCCGACACGGCCAATCAGTCAAAAAGTGTCACGTTGACAAAAGACAAATAGTGGGCTAAAGCAGTGAACTATTTGTCTTTTGTCAACGTGACACTTTTTTTTTACTGATTGGCCGTGTCGGATGGTGGAGGGTTACAAACATTTATAAATAACGCAATCTAAACCCAAAACGTTGATTATGAATAATATTGGTCGCGAAGCCTAGGTGTTAAACTGACGTTACTAGTTGGCCATGTCAGGTGGTGGCGGGTTTAACGACACAGTTATATTTACGCGACCTACCCCAAAAAAAAAACTCTTTTATGGGTTAATGAGTTATGAAAGCAGAGAGGGGGCGCGTGCATCACCTGTTCTAACAAGAGCCACGATAACTGTGGTTGTGACGACGACATGCTGTGACTTTATCGAGATCTGGAAGCCACTCTGCGTAAAGTTTTCATCGCCGAGACTATCCACCAAGGGTAGCAGCAGCCGCGGTGTGAACGGTCAGCATGCCGCATATCGCGTGAGGTGGGGTAAAGTGTGGGTATACTCCCATCTTTATCAAGACGCCTGGGCAATGTGGAAGAGTAGGCCAAAAAACACCCTCGAGAGGGGCTCTCTATAGCTCCCTCTAGTGGAGGTCCCTCTGCCAGCTGTGGGGTGAGAAAGCGATTGCAGGTGCTGCACCTTTACCCACTTTCCACCACAGAAGTGGCTGACCGACGGAGGAAGTGGCAGGCGCACGCGGCGATGATGAAAATCTGCTGTGGCGCGCGCAGTACGAGCGCTCGAATCGTGCGCGCGACAAAAATTTATTAGCGATAGAATTGAAATGCAAACGACGTGCTCATGCGTGTAGCGAGGCAGCAATGGCATTATCGACGCATTAAAATAGAATCTGACACTCACGATTCGTGCACTGCACGATCCGTCTAAGTATAGGTTGCGTAATGGAGGCAAATTATGTGCTCATATTCCTGCGGTGGGCGATACGCACGAGGCATGGCACAACGAGCAAAATTTGCAAAAACCCAGACAAACAAGACTCGCAACACAAACGGGACAGTAAACACCAGACAAGAAAGGCAGTTCACTCCGGAACAGAATCGTGACGATGCATTGAATCGGCCGGTTCGCCCGATTTGATTTTATCCCCGAAAGGGCGACATTTAATGAATCTGCTTTTTGTGTTCAGTTTATTGTCCTTTCCCCGCACCTCCCATTAGCACGGTTGGCTACGTGAGGCCCGAAAGAAGTTCAACATACGTACGTATACATACACGTACATACGAGACCTCGTCATTGATTTTATACGAGATTCAATCCTCCCCTCTCTCTCTCTCCTCCAGCCTGCGGAACAGGCGTCCATATTAGTTGAACCTCCACAGACGCTCGATGCACACCGGGTCTCAGAGCAGGTACAACACGAATCTGCAAGGTTCGCCCCTTCCCGAGCCCACTTGGAAGGCAAGGCGAAGTCGTGATCGAGCGTTTCGCTTTGAATGGGGCAACAAACCGGAGGGTCTGCGTGCATCACCTGTTCTAACAAGAGCCACGATAACTGTGGTTGTGACGACGACGATGCTGTGACTTTATCGAGATCTGGAAGCCACTGCGTAAAGTTTTCATCGCCGAGACTATCCACCAAGGGTAGCAGCAGCCGCGGTGTGAACGGTCAGCATGCACCACACGTACTTCAGGAGGAACCTTTCCGTCGTAGAGGTCCGTGGCTCGAATCCACCAGGCCACCCTGGTTAATACTGTGGCGTGTGCATTGCCCCTACAATATGGGCGCACGTCTACTTGACAATGAACGAAAACGATGCCGGGATGTGCAGGAACTGGTCAATGTTTATTCTCCAATGAGGTCCCTGAGATCGCCTTTGGATCACCTTCACTTGTCAGTGCTCCGAGGTCAAGGCTCCTTTCCCGAGGTGATTGGGATTTTGCCACTGTGCAGCTCCCAGGCATCGGAACAACGCTTTGGCTTTGCCAAGAAGACAATTAGAGTCGTTAACTGTATTTAAAACTAAACTATTTTTGTTTATTTTACCAGGTAAGGACAAATAAGCCATATAGCTCTTTTTCAGAAGCGACCTGGCCACAAATGATAGCTCAACGAAGTGTCTTATGTGGAAATTTATCGCAGCCAGATACACGTGTTGTTGATTCTAAAACCGGAGGACCCGTAGAAAAATCCACGCAACCACGGTGAGAACATGCCAACTCCAAATATACAGCAGGCGTCAGGGTCGGGATCAAATCCACGACCTCCTGCAAAATAGGCGAGGCATTTAACACCTCGCCACCCCAGCGAGATGTCTTGAGAGCTCACCTCTCTAAAGTGGCCTGTTTATCATTATTGTTATAGACGAGCAGACAATTGTGCACCAGCGCCTACGGCCCAAAATCACCCACGCAGCAGCAGCAGCAGAGCGATTCCCGACTGCAGGCCAGGTCTCGAGTCTCCTTGTGGCGCACGGGGACAGCTGTCATTGGGAGGGGGATTGTGCCCTTTCAAAGTTTGTTAGACGAGGTGCGAGTCGTCGCTGGCCGCGTGTGAACGGTTCCCGTGTAAGGGAGGGCGGCTCGACCGAAACAACCGAATCGTCGTCATCGTCGTTAGCGAGCGAGGCGACGGCGAACGACCGGCGCGTCGATCGTCCGCGCGGCGGTAGACGGAGGTCGCGCAGCGTGCGTACCCAGCAGGGTCCCTCCCACCGTGGTGGCGAGTCCGATGAGGAGGTACCTCTTGATCTTCCTCTTCCTCTCGGCTTTCTTCCGAGCCTCCAGCTCTGCCCTGCACAGGTCGCACGTCGCCCATTGTCAATTTCAAAAGTGCACCCACAAAAAGTATACAAACGTACCCGTTTCATATTTGCAAACATTTTTTATTTTACCAGGTAAGGCCCACTTGAGCTGTATGGCTCTTTTTCAGAAGTGACGTGGCCACTAATGAAAGCTCAACCAAGTGGCTTATCGCGTGAACATTTAAAGCAGCCAAACACTTTGAATGCACGCTTCTAAATGCGGAGGGGAAAACCGGAGGACCCGGAGAAAATTCCACGCGGTCACGGGAGAAGATGCAAACTCCAAATTTCCAGCAGGGCATCAGGTTCGGGATCGAACCCACAATATTCTATACACCAGGCGAGGTAGTAGTCCAGATTTTCTACGCATTCCCGGAAGCCACACACTCCGGAGGCAGCCTAGACAAGCCGGGGCCTCGTGAGCCGGAGTGCGATGCCCTGAACGAGCTACGCCGCCCGCTTCTCCGCGACACGGCATTTCTAGCAACTGCTCGCGTCTGCCACTATAACCAGAACGACGGCGGCTTCGGTTCAGCCAGCGCTCATTAGGACCCACCCCTTCCCTCCCTTTGCTGTTAGTGGGGGTAGAGGAGGGAGGGGGGTTCTGGGGGGAGGGGGTTAGGAGCCCTACCCGGAAAATATTCCATGAGAAATCAAGCCCTGAGAATAATCGTTATACTTTGCAGCACTTGATAACAGACATTTGCCATGACTTGCCACAGCCTGTTGTTCCTTGCCGCTTGTGCGGATGACTTTTCGAAGCGTCCCTCGCGTTAAACAATCGGATGCACTGCAAGCGAATACACTGCAAACGGACCGCGTGCTATGGATGATGCGACTTTCGATTGGCTAAGGCAGCCACTGTGATCTGCCGCAGCTGTGCGGTGGGTGGCTGCAGAGGTGTCAATCGAACGGAATTTCTGCTTCTTTATTTTATTGCCCAAATTCATCCTCAATTTTATCCACGCCGAGCTATCGGCGTCGTAGCGGCAAGAGATGAAGAATCCATTCGCATCTCTGGCGCAGCAGCGTGACCCTTCATATTGGAGAACGACCCACGCAAGATCCTGTTCGAGTGACTTCTGTTTCGCACAGCAGGGGGCAACGCTTTCCCACCTGCTCTGCATATCGGAGACAATCTTCGGCAAGTGACACGTCGATCCGATAGTTAATTCTCAGACCTGAAATTTAGCCAAATTAAGTCCAGAAGCAAATGTGTTTTATACGAGACCATCGGTGCAATACGCACGAGAACCATGAGCAGCTGCTGGGATTCTGACCCAGGATCTCAGCGGTACCGGCTCAGCGCTCCGAGCTCCGAGCAACCTGGTCACCTCCACAATTTACCCCTAAACAAGACGTTCCAATTGCTTAGGAAATGTCGTACGCCAACCCGTGGCAACATTCGATTGGCGCCAGTTGGCTACGTACGGCGCGAAAGAAGTTCAACGTACGTACGTCCAAGTAAGCCCCAGGGACATGGATTCACGGCGAAGGGTCCAAAGCGTTCAGGAGCAAGGGGTCAGTGTACTTACGTTGTGGGAACTCCAGCGCAAGGTCCGTGCGGCACGGCAGAGGAGAGAAACAACATTCTCAACGAAGAAGCCTTATCGCGCGCAGGGAGAGATACGGGCCTTTCGGTGGCCCTCCCAGAACCACGTGCGAGGAACGTGACGGTGCAAGCCGACTCGAGAAAGGCAAATGATGGAATGACGATAGGGATGGATGATACAATGCAGTGGGTGTGGCGGTTGCGCCGGTATCATCGATTGGTAAGTGTTATGCTCCGCTCAAGAGCCACGTTGTGTCGAAACGCTCGTCTTAGCAATCGATGTTGCCGGATTCGTGTGTGTGTGTATATAGTGTGATGTCCACCGCGGAGATTGAGCGATCAAGTCAGCGGTGGGCAGGTGCCAGATGGATTGTTACATCGCTTGCACGTCACATGGAGGGACAATGGACGGTAGTCACACCGATGGGAGTGGCAGCCAAAAAAGGGAACGCACCCAAGATGACGTTCGCTGCAGAGATGAGAGCTATGAAATGTGCCCATGTGCAGACGCCGGACAGATTGTTGCATCGCGGGACCGTGAGATGGCGATGGCTTCGGGAGGCCTTCATCCAAAAGTGGCGAGACCATCGCTGATGGTGACGACGATACACTGCATGTGATGAGTTGCCGTGACCCCCACCCCACCACCGGCAGCCATGAGTGGCCGTTACATTAACCACGAGGTTAACAAAAAAGAATCGAACCTCAGACCGAATCGCTATCGACTACGGGTGAATGGTTACTTACACCTCGAATTAAACGATTGGACGAAAAATGTATTTGCTAGTTGACTTGTGAGCTGTTTGCACCAATGACAAACTGTCAGGATGGCAAGCAGCTGTCTTTGCAGCCGGACGATATCGCGGGCTGGGCAGAGGGCCGAGTAGAGCTCTCACTTCCCTCTGGCAGAGCCACGCATTACCACAGACAAAAGTGAGTGCAGCTAATTCCCCTCCCTATACCCGATCGGTGCGGCTAAAGATGCTTGTGGCGACAGATAGAATATCGTTTGCGGGAAGTTTTCGCGCGGTGGCTGGACCACGTGGCTGCCCGTGAGTCGCGTGAAATAAAAGTCTCAGGCTGCGTCCGGCCCGTGGGCCGTAGGGTAGGTTCCCCACTCCTGCCGCTAAGAGATGAGGAGGTGGGGGGCTGGCGGGCGCACNGGCGGTCACTCACGGCGTCGCCTCGTTTGGCGTGGAGTTGAGGCTTGAGACGACAGTGTCCTCAAAGTCCTCCAGATCCTCGGCCTGGACACGGAGTAGCCAGGCGATGTGACGCACCAAGACGTGCGCCCGGGCGTCATAACATCCTGCGCACAAATATCCTCCATGTAACCTCACCAGACTGTTGGGGCCAGTGCTGTTAGGGAGCAGCTATGAAGCCCGGCACGGCACACGAGAAGGATGGGTGGGCAGCACCACGCCCGGCTGCCTTTGTCTTCCAATGGCGATGTTTTTACACACCGCACGAGCTCCTCACTTGAGGCTGAGTCGAGCTAGGGGAGGCCCAGGACTGGTCACGACTGATGTGAGCCAACGGTCTGGGAATCGCAAACTCAGGCTCGCTAGGCTTATAGTGCAGCGTGCAAAAATATTTCCCTGCCACTCCCCCGCCAGAGTTTAATATTGCCCAAATACATTTATTTTGCTTTAACATCTGAGCAAAGACGATGTGAGCGAACGATAAGGTTGATGATGATCAAGCCCGATGACATCACGTTGCACCTACCGTCCTTCAGCGCAAACATGACAAGGTCCTGCAAGAGATGGACAGAGATAATCAATGGACGTTGTTAATCGCATTCGATTCTGACACCATTTTATTTTGTATTGTAATCGGTCAAAAACATTTACACTCTTCAATTAATAGTCTTTCATTGTGCGCGGCAGAGCACAGGGGAAGCAAACATGCATTGCTGTCTGGCACAGCTCTGGCATCGGTTATTAGGGCTTGCTCGCAAAACGACACAACAAATCTCATTTGCTCATCGCCTGAAACGTACATAAGCAGGCACAGTCCGTTGTAAAATGCACTACCGGATGAAGACCTCCCCAGTCCGTGCGGGTCATGCAGGTTGCTTCACTACATCTCACCAGGCTGGCCAGTGCTTTGGTTGGTAACAGGTTGGAGTACAGGCACAGGAGCAACTCGGTACTGTTACACCAATACATTCCGCTGCACTTTCCTCTATTGCCTACAAGTATCTCGAGAGCCTATAACACCTGTTACTTGATACAGCAATCGCGCTGTGACGGTTCCACCTGAAGACGGAAGCTTGTGTTGCCTCCGAAACGTCGTGATTTTTATTTTATTTTATTTTATTAATTTAAAATTTTACCTACGTGACTTTACCGAACAAACCTAAGAATACCTATAACACCTGTTTATCCATGGTGGTTTACCCATCTAATTACTCTGAAGGCTCAACCGCTCAAACATATATATGTACAGTGCGAAAGAAGTTCAATGAACATTCATGCAAACACACGATCTGTCGCGATCAGATGCACCGCAAGCGATGCACACACAGAGGCACACGTACGACTACGGTAATGCAGAGCCCGGTTTGTCCGTCCACTGCTGGACCACGTGGGCATGCCCGTGCTCTGTGGGTCGTGGCAACGTCCGAGTAAGACGTCCGCATCTCTTTAAGAGTGAACGTGCGTCCGCAATCGCGAAGCCACCGACCCCGTAACAACGTCTCCACGGCGCGAGAGAGAGACGGCTCGGCACACGTGCGTGGCGCGCGCACCTGAACGAGCGGCATGAACCCGTCGCTCTTCTCCGACCGCGGTCCCAGCTCCCGAGCGATCAGATCGACGAACGAGTCGGAGCCCTCGCCGCCCGTGCCCTCGGCAAACGCCTCCATGATGGGCAGCACCGTCGCGGGCAGGCCCAGCCACTCGGTGAGCGACGTCGTGAACCGCTTACGGAACTCGCTGCAGGACGACACGTTCCATTGTGCTTAACCGGATGGTGTTGGTGAGAACTCTTAAGAGACCGGTATTAATGGGCAACACGGTGGCGAGATGTTAATTTCCTCGCCTGGTATACAGAAGGTCGCGGTTTCGATCCTGACCCTGATGCCTGCTGTATATTTGGAATTTGCATCTCCCCGTGGTCGCGTGGATTTTTCTCTGGGACCTCCGGTCTTTTCCTCCGCATTTAGAATCATGCGCAGAGAGTATTTGGCTGCTGTAAATTTCCACGCAATCAACCACTTCATCAGGCTATTATTTGTGACCAGGTCAATTCTAAAAAAGGGCTATATATATCTCAGTGGGCAATGGCGGAGCCAGGATTTTCAGGTGGGGGGGGGGGGAACCCCTCTAGCAATGAAAAATTATAGGAGTTGTAAGTAAGGACTTGTCCCTTGCTTTTTATTCGACGCATGTGCGGCGATCGCGCAGCCATCGATCGAGGGTCGAATTTGAACAGTGTGTGATCGGCATCGCGCTCGCTGAAGGTGAATGCCTTCAGGGAAGTCGTGTACTGTATACGCAACTGTGCAACTGTGCCATTACTTATTGCCAATTATGGACTCAGACTATTATCCTATCATCTCATAGAGTCCCTGGCACATGATAATATGCTACACAGTGGCAGTGAGGGTCGCAAAATGCCGATATATTACTAACTAGCTGTACTACCGGCTTCGCCCGGGACTTGGATTCACCACGCCCGGCCGCCTTTGTCTCCCCAGTGGCGATGTTCACACACAACACACCAGTTACTTGTTTGAGGCTGAGTCGACCTAGGGAGGCCCAGGATCGGTTCAAATAATCGTCACCAGTGTTTGTCGTCAGTGGGAATCGAACTCGGGTCGCCGGATTCGTAGTGCAGCGCGCTAACCACGACACTACAATGCGTTACGCTTCCACGTGCGTGGGTCACGTGACAGGTTTGACGTCACAGCTCACTTGCCGTGCAAAAAATATATGCATTATTGAGCTTCCCCCCCTCCCCAAAAAAAACCAAAAGTGTATTTTTATAAATGTTTGCACGGTGTACAGTCTGGAAAGTACCCACATGGCAAATTTCAAGTTTGTTGCATGTCGGGAAGTACGCGAAACATTTTGAACAGACACACATATTCACCACTTTGCCTTATATATATGGAGATAAACCCCAAAGATCCGATCGAAATGAGTGATTTCGATCGGATCATTGGGGGGCACGTGCCACCCCCCCCCTCTCTGCCAGTGGGCCTTAACTAGTATAATAAAAATAGTTTACTTTTAGTTTAGCTACTGTTGCCAAGTGATGGAAATCCAACATTTCTACGTCGGGGTGAGTCTATCCATAGCACCACCACTATTGACTTTCTCACAAAGTGGCCTGCATTTTATCAACCCTGCAGCGCTGATGGGCAAAGTCAACCACCAAGCAAGATGTGAACTTGCAACTGTCCGATTGTGTGCCGCTCACTCCAAAGTCGAGCCACCCGGCCGGCTTACACTTAAACGCCTCCAGGAGTGACAGCGGCGTGGGAGACTGGGTAATCGTGGCATTAGCGTCGGGGTCCAGAAGAGGCACAGCTGCTTTATATCCAGTCCGCAGGCAACCACCATGCCAATAATTGCGCCCGATAATCTATCTGCATTAGGTTTCTGTGGATAGAGTTGCCGGCAAGCTTGAGTAAACAGTGGCACGGGAGGGACTCAACAAACCGGATCTCACTGGAATAATTCCACCTTGGCGTGACACTTTATAACCTACGCATTCCTCGCAGTGACTGAGTTCACAGAAGTTTAAACATTAAACTCGTGTGCATGTTAACTTCTCCCCAAGTGAAAGCGATGGGAAACAACAAAAACTGAATGACAAAGCACTTCCCACTGACTTATTTCCATGTTTAAGTCATGACCACTCTGTCAGCATCATCATCAGTATACTCCTCGTCGTTGTCGTCATCATTATCATCATCAGCAGCAGCCACGATCAATCAATACACTGCTGAATGAAGGCCTTCCCCATACCGTGGGCCTACAACGTAACGACACACCTAGCTCCCGCGCACGAGCCGATATCATCGCGCTCGATAGGACGTGTGTGCAGGGTATGTACGGATGTATGCCTTCTTGGTTCTTTCGGTTAAGTCACGTAGAAGGGAAGTAATAAAATAATAAAAATAAAACATAATAAAATAATTCTCACGACGTTTCGGCTACAACGCAAGCAGCCGTCTTCATGTGAAGAATGAGACACTGCCAAGCTTGGAGCTTATATATAAGCTGGGTTGGAGGTGGAAGAAGAGCGCCTTGACAAAATAATTTGCATATCAAGAGGAATTTAGCATATTCATGGAAAATGCGTAGGAGGTGGGCGGGGGGTTTCAAAGTCATATTATGCCCATGCATTATGCAGGATTAGCAGCATCAAAGGGAGGGGGTAGGGGGTAGCATTAACAAAGGGAGGGAATGTTAATAGTATGTAGAAGCAATGAAACATGTCAATGGAGAGCGGTACGGATGTATGCTGAACTTCTTTCACATCGTACGCAGCCAACCGTGCAAGTCGGAGGTGCGGGGAAGGACAATAAACTAAACACAGATCTAAAGAAATTCGTTTTCAATTTTGGGTGGCGGCGGGGCCGGCTACCGAGACAAGCATGGCAGCGGTTTACGCAAGTTCAGTGACCGAAGAGCAGATGGCAAAACACCCTCGAGGCAGATCGTAGAGGCCGCTGCTTGCCGACTGTGCAACAGCTGTGCAGCATTTGCGGGACCTGGTGGAGGGTTGGAAGTGTTGGTAGCGAGGTGGTGGTGGTGGTAGTGGTCATAGTGGTGGTGGAGGTAGTTGACACAGCTGATGCTTCCGCCAGTTATATCAGGCAGTCAATCTATGGCACCCGAGTCTGTCCCGTGACCTCCTGTCAGCGAGCCTTCGACACTCGACGTGGCCTCAAAGTGCACCTGGCCTGGCACAGGTGCTGTGGTGACATCATCGTCACTTCGTGGCGAATGGCGGCTATTGGTACTGTATTGGTAGTGGTGGAAGTGGTGGTGGACATTGTGGTGGAAGTTGTGGTGGCGGTAGTAGTGGTGGCGCCAACGGGTTTGAGCCCCGATGCCATCGTCGCCTCGCCAGGCACCTGTGGTTGTCGGTGGGCAAGAGCGACGCGAGGGAGATGGCGCAGAGCGCTGCGTAGGAGAAGCGCCCCGTGTCCGACAGCGTCTTCCCCACCGTCTCCGCGGGCTCTGCGAGCTCCGCTGGCGCCTGCGCCGCCACGACCGTCCCGCCCAGGACCCCGGCCGCCCGGCCTGCGGCACACGCGGCGAGGGACGAGGCAACGGCAAAGTTGTGGGCGAGCAAAACGAGTTGGGGAGCACCGCCAACGTTACCGTCAACAATCATCAACCTGTATAGAAAAAGGTAAAGGTGTGGCCACGCGGTTCATTGCTCACGGCACTGCTGGCAACGGGCTTCTACTAGAGCAGTTGTTCTTCACTCATTTTCAGAGGAGGGGGGGAAGGCACTTTCGCCGATAAGACATCATCTGTGTATGAGGGCTGCCACACATTTGACACCATTGGGGGTTTGACAGCAGCACGTTCACAATTGTGTATTGTCGGGGGCGCCGCGCGTCAGGGGCCGCACTAAAGGCCCCCAGGGGCTGCCAACGGCCGATGGGCCTTGCAATGAAGAACACTGCACTAGAGGCAGCTAGGGACACCCCATGCAGAAAGTATTTGGCCTACTCTTCCACGCTGGTCAGACGACTGGTGAGGACGTGGGAGTCCTCACACTTCACCACACCACGTGCGGCCAGCCACTCCACTGTGGTGTTCCCGTCACTACTGCTGGGAAGAGGCGTTGGGATCTGACAAAAGTGTCGGTTGCTTTACCGGCAGTCCGGGAGAGTGAATTGACGACCTCTGGATTACAAGTCCAATGTGCTAACCACGACACATCAACCTATATATTGTAACACACATACAAATCACCCGGTCGACCTAAACCTGAATCAGGGCCATGGTGAGTGATATCTGAACCATTCCTGAGCTGCCCTGTCCCGTGACCGACAAGGAGTGGGGGGGGGGGGCCTTCATCCAGCAGTGGATTGACAAAGCGCGGCTCAACACGTATTTCAAATGAAAAAAAACAGGCAAGTGGGCATGGCAAGGAGGAAATTCCACATTCCATAGACACGAGGCCAAACCAGCCATCAGAGGTCTTTTCATACAAGGAGTGCAACTTGGCCTATCCACTGCCGACAGATGCCAGATAGACTGGTGGGCCCTGTCATGTTACCGTGGTCCGGGATCTGAACTCACTCGTTCCAACTGCGGGGCAAGTGTCTGTGACCCCAGCTACCCCGAGGTAGCCACTCACATTGCGCTGATAATGAGACAATGGACAATGCAAAAGCCCATCACAGAGGCTGTCTCGGAGGCTGTGTCACTGGCTGTGTCACTGGCTGTCTCAGATATTGTCTCAGATGATGTCTCAGAGAATGTCTCGCTAGCTGTCTCAGAAGTTGTCTCACTGGCTGTGTCACTGGCTGTCTCAATGGATGTCTCAGATGTTGTCTCAGATGATGTCTCAGAGGCTGTTTCACTGACTGTCTCAGAAGATGTCTCACTGGCTGTGTGACTGGCTGTCTCGCTGGCTGTCTCAGAAGTTGTCTCAGATGATGTCTCAGAGGCTGTTTCACTGGCCGTTTCACTCGAACCCTCAGAAGCCGGACAAATGCAGGTTCACAGAGACAATTGCAGCAGACGGCACTGGTTCTCTACTGCGAATGCCAGAGTGAAATCACAACAACAAAAAACATGACGGCTTACAGACGCCTTCATCCAGCAGTGGATATGACAAGGCTGGTGGTGAATGTACATTCGCATTCACAGGGGTGAATGATACGTGCGTCACACGTGAGCTTCACACCCACTTGGTGGTAACGTGCAGAGGCAAGTACTGTATGCTGAACTTCTTACGCAATTGTGCTAATCAGAAGTGCGGCATCGGGCAGGGATAGGGCAAGGGTTAGAGACAGGATAAGGAATAGGGCAGGGATGGGGCAAGGGTTAGAGACAGGAAAGGAATAGGGTAGGGATGGGGCAAGGGTTAGAGACAGGATAAGGAATAGGGCAGGGATGGGGCAAGGGTTAGAGACAGGATAAGGAATAGGGCAGGGATGGGGCAAGGGTTAGAGACAGGAAAGGAATAGGGCAGGGATGGGGCAAGGGTAGGACAGGATAAGGAATAGGGCAGGGATGGGGCAAGGGTTAGAGACAGGATAAGGAATAGGGCAGGGATGGGCAAGGGTTAGAGACAGGATAAGGAATAGGGCAGGGATGGGCAAGGGTTAGAGACAGGAAAGGAATAGGGCAGGGATGGGCAAGGGTTAGAGACAGGATAAGGAATAGGGCAGGGATGGGCAAGGGTTAGAGACAGGATAAGGAATAGGGCAGGGATAGGGCAAGGGTTAGAGACAGGATAAGGAATAGGGCAGGGATGGGCAAGGGTTAGAGACAGGATAAGGAATAGGGCAGGGATAGGGCAAGGGTTAGAGACAGGATAAGGAATAGGGCAGGGATGGGCAAGGGTTAGAGACAGGATAAGGAATAGGGCAGGGATAGGGCAAGGGTTAGAGACAGGATAAGGAATAGGGTAGGGATGGGGCAAGGGTTAGAGACAGGATAAGGAATAGGGCAGGGATAGGGCAAGGGTTAGAGACAGGATAAGGAATAGGGCAGGGATAGGGCAAGGGTTAGAGACAGGATAAGGAATAGGGCAGGGATGGGCAAGGGTTAGAGACAGGATAAGGAATAGGGCAGGGATGGGCAAGGGTTAGAGACAGGATAAGGAATAGGGCAGGGATGGGGCAAGGGTTAGAGACAGGATAAGGAATAGGGCAGGGATGGGCAAGGGTTAGAGACAGGATAAGGAATAGGGCAGGGATGGGCAAGGGTTAGAGACAGGATAAGGAATAGGGCAGGGATAGGGCAAGGGTTAGAGACAGGATAAGGAATAGGGCAGGGATGGGCAAGGGTTAGAGACAGGATAAGGAATAGGGAGGGATGGGGCAAGGGTTAGAGACAGGATAAGGAATAGGGCAGGGATGGGGCAAGGGTTAGAGACAGGATAAGGAATAGGGCAGGGATGGGGCAAGGGTTAGAGACAGGATAAGGAATAGGGCAGGGATAGGGCAAGGGTTAGAGACAGGATAAGGAATAGGGCAGGGATGGGGCAAGGGTTAGAGACAGGATAAGGAATAGGGTAGGGATGGGGCAAGGGTTAGAGACAGGATAAGGAATAGGGCAGGGATGGGGCAAGGGTTAGAGACAGGATAAGGAATAGGGCAGGGATGGGGCAAGGGTTAGAGACAGGATAAGGAATAGGGCAGGGATAGGGCAAGGGTTAGAGACAGGATAAGGAATAGGGTAGGGATGGGGCAAGGGTTAGAGACAGGATAAGGAATAGGGCAGGGATGGGGCAAGGGTTAGAGACAGGATAAGGAATAGGGCAGGGATGGGGCAAGGGTTAGAGACAGGATAAGGAATAGGGCAGGGATGGGGAGACAAAGGGTAGGGATATGGAAATGGGTGGGGTAATAGCGAGCGACATGATAAGGGATAGTCAGGGTAGGGTGAGGGTTCATCGTTCTCTCATGACTGACGGCAAAGGTGACCGTGAGGGCAAAGGTCACCGTGAGGCCAAAGGTGACCGTGAAGGCAAATGTCACCATAAGGGCAAATGTCACCGAGAGGGCAAAGGTCACCGTGAGGGCAAAGGTCACCGTGAGAACAAAGGTCACCGTACGCAGTATCCAGCAGCAAGGCTTGAATAGGGTTGACGCTGGAGTGAGAGTCGAGGGCGGTGTGCGAATTCACGTCGGCGTTGGGTCAGAGCGAAGTCAGTGTTTGAAAGTTAGCGGTAGAGGTTGGTGTAGGGGGTGGGGTTGATTTGAGTGTTAGGGGTGGTGTAGGGGATGGGGGTTGATTTGAGTGTTAGGGGTGGTGTAGGGGATGGGGGTTCAGGTGTTAGGGGTGGTGTAGGGGATGGGGGTTCAGGTGTTAGGGGTGGTGTAGGGGATGGGGGTTCAGGTGTTAGGGGTGGTGTAGGGGATGGGGTTGATTTGAGTGTTAGGGGTGGTGTAGGGGATGGGGTTGATTTGAGTGTTAGGGTGGTGTAGGGGATGGGGGTTGATTTGAGTGTTAGGGGTGGTGTAGGGGATGGGGGTTGATTTGAGTGTTAGGGGTGGTGTAGGGGATGGGGTTGATTTGAGTGTTAGGGGTGGTGTAGGGGATGGGGGTTCAGGTGTTAGGGGTGGTGTAGGGGATGGGGGTTCAGGTGTTAGGGGTGGTGTAGGGGATGGGGTTGATTTGAGTGTTAGGGGTGGTGTAGGGGATGGGGTTCAGGTGTTAGGGGTGGTGTAGGGATGGGGTTGATTTGAGTGTTAGGGGTGGTGTAGGGGATGGGGGTTCAGGTGTTAGGGGTGGTGTAGGGGATGGGGTTGATTTGAGTGTTAGGGGTGGTGTAGGGGATGGGGGTTGATTTGAGTGTTAGGGGTGGTGTAGGGGATGGGGTTCAGGTGTTAGGGGTGGTGTAGGGGATGGGGGTTGATTTGAGTGTTAGGGGTGGTGTAGGGGATGGGGGTTCAGGTGTTAGGGGTGGTGTAGGGATGGGGGTTGAGAGTGTTAGGGGTGGTGTAGGGGATGGGGTTCAGGTGTTAGGGGTGGTGTAGGGATGGGGTTGATTTGAGTGTTAGGGGTGGTGTAGGGGATGGGGGTTCAGGTGTTAGGGGTGGTGTAGGGGATGGGGGTTGATTTGAGTGTTAGGGTGGTGTAGGGGATGGGGTTCAGGTGTTAGGGTGGTGTAGGGGATGGGGGTTGATTTGAGTGTTAGGGTGGTGTAGGGGATGGGGGTTCAGGTGTTTGGGGTGGTGTAGGGGATGGGGGTTCAGGTGTTAGGGGTGGTGTAGGGATGGGGTTCAGGTGTTAGGGGTGGTGTAGGGGATGGGGGTTCAGGTGTTAGGGGTGGTGTAGGGGATGGGGGTTGAGTTGAGTGTTAGGGGTTCGTGTCGGGTATGGAAGAGGCACGCACCTTCTCGCTTCTCCGCGTCTTGTCCACCTCCGTCCATCATCGCCCTCAGCGTGGAGGCAGACGGAAATAAGTCCCACGATAAAGTTTTCCCCGACTCTCNCCCCGGCTCTCTCTCCCCACTCTCTCTCTACCCCTGTCTCTCCTATCCCTCTCTCTCCCTATCCCCTGTCTCTCCTATCCCCTCTCTCTCCNCACCCCTGTCTCTCTCCCCTCTCTCTCCCTCTCCCCTGTCTCTCCCCTCTCTCTCCCCACTCTCTCCCCTGTCTCTCCCCACTCTCTCCCTGTCTCTCCCTCTCTCTCCCCTGTCTCTCCCCACTCTCCCCTGTCTCTCTCTGTCGCCTCTCGCTGTGAATGAGCGCTCCCCCGATCGGCCGCTAACTTTTTTCTCCCCCACCCCCCCGGCCCCACCCCCACCCCCTCCTGCCCCACCCCCTGCCCCACCCCCTGCACGTGCGCGCCTCGTGACGTCATCGCGCACGGCGTCGGAATTCTGCGAAGACGTCATCGCGCGGGGGCCAGCGATGACGTCATCGCGAGCAGCCATCGATGACGTCATCGCGCGCTGATCGTCGATGACACCTTCGCGCGCGGGCCGGAGATGACGTCATCGCGCGCGAACCGGAGATGACGTAGGCGCGCGTGGGCCGCGCGGTTTCTCGATAACCAGCGCGGTGACGTCACGACGCCGCTGTGAGTGATGACGTCATGCCTCCCCCACGCCCGGTGACATCATTTTCTCGTAACTCACTCCCAGAAGGCCCGCGGTTAACCGACAGCGTGTTTTTTTGTCATCTCCAAGAGAGCAGCTGTTTGCGGAGGCGTTGCCCGCTCATCCACTTTTGCGACTTTTAATCTCCGCAACGATCTCACCAATTATAATTTTGTTCCTGAATGATGCCGCCGGGTTCTCGACGCCAAACGCGTCACCGGTAATGCTGCATAATGCACATGCATATGTAGTACTAATCACATTCCTGCATTTCCCATAAATATGCTAAATTCCTCACCTTACCATATTAATAAACAGTGTGCTGTACTTGGCCCTTCCCCCTTCAACCATTATATAAACGGAGTGGTAGCTCTGCAATCTCTCATTCACTTGATACAGCTGTCGTGGCTGTGACGGTTCCACCTGAAGACGGAAGCTTGTGTTGCCTCCGAAACGTCGTGAGAATTATTGTGTTTTATTTTTATTATTTTATTGCTACGTGACTTTACCGAAAGAACCAAGAAGAAGGCGTCACCGGTTTTTTTTCTCATTTTTTGGGGAGGGGGGGGTGAGGGCGCAGCTCTGTTACCGATGCCCTCGTGACGTCATCGGCGAGCGGTGATTGCGTCATCGACGCGCGCGAGCGCCTCCGCCAACCTCGTGGGTCCACGACACGTGGTCGAGCACTCGGCCGGCCTCGACTTGTGCTGCTGCTGCCGGACCGCTGCTCGCTGCTCTCTACTGGAGCCGCCAGTGGAGATTTCGTCGCAGAGTCCGAGGAAACATGCGTCCACTGACGGAGGAAGAGACGAAGTCTCTGTTCGAGAAGTTATCCAAATAGTGAGGAGCGCTGGGGGGGGGGGTGCGGACGGCGGCGTTTTGTGTATCGCTCAGGCTCAAGCGACGTCGCCTCGGGCTAGCTGCGGCCTAACAGCGAGACGTGGGGGAAATTGTAGTTACAATTGCAGTTACAATTGCAACAGCAGTTTGTTGTTAGAGAGTATATCATAATTCAATTTCTGATAACGTTTCATTACGAATTACGTATTTGAACCCACGCCTGGCTAACATTGAGCAGAGGCCGGTATACTCGCTACGTAGGCCACAATTTACCGTCGAATATGGTCTCCGCACCAATGTACGCTGTACGAAGAGTCTCGTTTGCATGACGACTAAATAATCGACACCAACTTTACAGTTGAGGTGATTTTATTAACGCCAGATTAGCAAATGTATTGTTAAAGGGAATGTTTCTGGCTGGGTTTTGGCTCCGGTGTTAAACTCGGCCGCGTGTCGTTGCCTCGTCTCGTCGCCAGTGTCGGGGACAATGTGAAGATGCTTCTGGACAGACCGGATGGGTCATACTGCTTTCGCTTGCAGAGGGAGCGCGTGTACTACATGAGGTATGCATGTGTATACTGTAATGTTGACCTTCGCTGATGGGCAGTTTAGAGGCAGTCGCGCTCCCAACAGCAACGGAGGGCCGAGGAGCGACGCTCACAACAACGCCGGGCGGATAAAATTTAAGCAAGTCGGCACATTTCGATTTAAAGCTTTCGTGACTGCAGGGATTCATCTTATTGGTTCTTTCGGTATAGTCACGTAGAAGGAAATAATACAAATAATACAAATAAAATATAATACAAATCTCACGACGTTTCGGCCACAACGCAAGTAGCCGTCCTCAGGTGAAGAAACAGACGCTGTCTTCTCGACGGACCTGTTCTTCACCTGAGGACGGCTACTTGCGTTGTGGCCGAAATGTCGTGAGAATAATTTTATTTTTATTATTTTATTATTTCCTTCTACGTGACTTTACCGAAAGAACCAAGAAGACAAGTCGGCACAGTAGAGCGCACAGCTGGTGTTATCTGCCAGTCATCGCAGTCGGTCAACGCGTGGCACCTGGGTCTGCCCCGTGAACTGTCGGGCGAGCCTTCGACACTTTTCATGGCCTCGGGTGTACCTGGCCTGGCACGGGAGCCACGACGTCACCGACACTTTGTGGCGATGTTGTTGAACTTCTTTCGCACCGTACGTAGCCAACCATGCTCGTCGGAGTGGTATCTTTTCGACATTAACCGTATAAATAATTAATAGACTTTATAAATGAGCTTTGAAGGCCTACACTTAACGCTGTTCAGTACGGCCTGGTGAAGGGGGTGGACTGGCTCAGATGTACTTGCCATTGATGTTAGCCGTAATCCAACTCGAGATGAGACGTGATGATGGTTTACGAGTGTTGAGTGTGAACTCTTGACCCAACTGTAATGATGTAAATATTATACCTTGGTCTGTTTCCGCACGAAGCNGGGGGGGGGGAGTAATTCGACCTCTGCGCCTTCGCGACCAGTGTTTTATGGAGTTTGTGTAAGTTGAAAAAATCTGGACAGGTTTCCACATTCAGGGGTTCGTCAGCAGAGACAGGCTTGTTAATAATTTGCTTCATCGCGTAGGAAATAGTCACGAGCACCATGGGACCTGTTCCAGAATAAATAAACAATAACGTGACCACGTGATTTAAAAAAAATATATATTCTGCAGTTAAACTTCAACATTGCTTGAATTTCCATTCACCTTTTCTGCGGTTTCCCTCGGTCGTCAATTTACCCCGCAATTTGGAAGCAGCAGAAATGAAACCACTTCTCTACAAGTGCGTCGCTAATTACCGCGTGTGTGCTGCTTGTCCGTTTACCTGCGTTTCTCGAAAATCTTCAGCGACAAGCTGCTGCGGATGGCGACGAGCGTGGCGCGCGAGCACCTCGTGTGCGTAGGAACGTGCATGGGGAAGTTCTCCAAGACGCGCAAGTTCCGCCTACACGTGACGGCGCTTGACTTCCTCGCGCCGTACGCCAAGGTGTGACGAGCGGACACTTGCGCAAGCTTAAGAGGGCCGTGCGGACACGATGGGCGTAATTTTTCGATTTAAAGCTTTCGTGACTGCAGGGATTCATCTTCTTGGTTCTTTCGGTAAAGTTACGTAGAAGGGAAGTAAAGTCACGTAGAAGGGAAGTAATAAAATAATATTTTATTACTTCCCTTCTACGTGACTTTACCGAAAGAACCAAGAAGATGATGGCGTATTGTGTTAGAGGCAGTCGGTCGGAGGCAGAGGAAAAGGAAGGTCCCCCTGAGCTTGGACTTGAAGTAAAACTCAAGCAGCTGCTTGGCCCCGATTAGCGATCCTCAGCAAGGCTCATGTCGATGCGCGTTAAAGGGAACGTCTCTCTCTGTCGCTGTCCCAGAGAGCTAATAAATCGTCACAATTCAGAGTCAACCTTCCGTTGAATAGTCCAAGATTATGTTATTTTTACTACGGTCCTGGTCCTGGGCCTCGCCTAGTTCGACTCAACCTTAAATAAATAAAAAACTATAAACTTCTTCTTGGTTCTTTCAGTAAAGTCACGTAAGAACCAAGAAGATGAAGATGAATCCCTGCAGTCGCGAAAGCTTTAAATCGAAATTTAAACTATTTTTTTAGTTTCTCAGTTAAGGCCCACTGACCCATATAGCTCGTTTTCAGAAGTGACCAGGCCACAAATGATAGCTTTGCAAAAGTGGCTTACCATGTGGAAATTTATAGCAGCCAAATACTCTTAAACAGACGTTTCTAAATGTGGATGGAAAAACAGGAGGACCCGGAGAAATATCCACAAAGCCACAGGGAGATCATGCGAACTGCAAATATGCAGGCATCGGGGTCGGGATCAAACCCACGATCTCCTGTATACCAGGCAAGGTAGTTAACATCTCGCCACCGTGGTGCCCAGGGACAGGAAACCAACAGCACGGAAGGCTGGAGGACGGGAGCTCCAGACTATGGAGGGACATGAATGTCTAAGCTTGAATAGAAACACTGTCAACAACACGGATGGCTGAGGGAATGGAGTTCCAGTTTATGGAGGCACCAGAGGAGAATGGGTGAAGGTTAACTATGGGGCCTTAACAGAAAGCCTTGGTTGCTGGAGCAGAGTGCATGGAAGGGAGTTGACAGTGAGATGAGAGGTAGACAGGAACGAGGCCATGGAGGATATAGACATTTCATCTGGGATTGCATTGGGAGGCTGTAGAGGGATCGGAATATTGGGGTGACGTCTCATTTACAGGTGCCGGGTGGGAATCGCAATCTTTATTGAGAGTGGCAAATAACGCCAAGCCCGTGACATCGCACGACTGTTGCTGTTTGGGTCACACAATGAGTGGTTATGTTAACCTCTCGAATGTGATCGTCTTATAGCCACAGATTTGCACTTGCCTGGTTAAGTGGTCACTTTCAGACATGTCAACTGTGAATCGTGGCTATCCGCTCGCAAACGCTCGCTGTTCTGTGAATTTATTTTGCACCATACGTAGCCAGCCGTGCTAATCGGAGGAAGGACAAAAAACTAAACACAAAAAAACTTTTAAAGAAATTAGTTTTCAATCTAGATTTAAAAGTGCATAGCTCCAGTGGCTTCCTAATATGAGAAGGAAGAGCGTTCCAGACGGCCGCAGAAGCGCATCCAAAAGCGCACGATGCGGTGTAACCACCGTCTTTGTTCAACGGCCCGCCAAAAGCCGCTGCTGCCGCTTTGAGGATAGACAGGAGTTCGCGTGATGGTTTCAAGTTCCCTGATGAGGTCAGCCGGCGAGGTAATTGCGTTTGTCGCGTGTCGCAGTACAAAGTGTGGGTGAAGCCCGGCTCGGAGCAGTCGTTCCTCTACGGAAACCACGTCCTCAAGTCGGGGCTCGGCCGCATCACGGAGAACACGCCGCAGTACCAGGGCGTTGTCGTCTACTCCATGGCCGACGTGCCCCTGGTGAGCTTCGCCACGGATGTTGAAGAGGTCCATTGGTCGCGTGTGTGTGCGTGTGCGCGTGCGTGTGTGCGCGATTTAAGGGAACTCAGAAGTAGTTGTGTAATGTCTTCTTCAACGGGCCATTTGAAGAGTTCGGAACGGATGCTTATTACTTGTTACGTCATGTCAATAGCACAATTGGAATACAATTGTGGGGAAGAGAAACTCGCGTGTAAAAATAAATATAAAACTTTGCTTGCATCCTGCTGCATCTCCACGTGAAAAGATGTTTTAATCTGCTGACCGATTGAACGGAAGTCGATTTATTTGTCCTGTTGGAACGCATGGCGCGTTCACCCTTTGTTGCAGAGATTCATGGTTCGAATCCAGTGGGCCACGCTGGATATTACTGCGGTGTTTTAACCATATGCGGGATTTGATTTTAAAAATTTTAAATACTTATTTGCAAGAGTAGACCATTGTGTGCTAGCATCTGGGTCCAAATTTGTGAAATTGCCCACAAATAATTGGGATTATGCATAGCAATCATCGCCCCTACTGGCAGACTAAATGCCCCAGGTCACATGCAAATTATTGCAAATTACTCAACCCGGTCTCTTGAGTTCTCATCCTGTTAAACAAAATAAACTGTAAATGTCCAATTTATTAGAAAACCCAGGGTGTTCCTACAATGCACAAGTGTTTATATTCAAGAGATGGTGTGTGTGATGGCTTGCTGTGTGTAATGAGTAGTTGTCGGCAGTGGTGCTGGTATGGCGAGTTCGATCTCAGGGGAGATGTGGTGTGGGCCATGATGGAGAGTGCTGATATTAGACATGCTGTGTGCCATGCCAGTGACTGGGGTATAGACCATCCTTGTCGCGTGATGTTATTTTCCTCGCCGAGTGCAGAATAGCGTGTGTTTGATCCCGATCCGGACACCTGTAATATTTGGAGTTTGCATGTTCTTCCTGTGAGCATGTGGTTTTTTCTCCGGGTTCTCCCATTTATTTCTCCCTCCACATTTAGAATCGACATCACGTGTTTCTATTATTTGGCTGCTATACATTTCCATCTTGTGGCCAGGTCGCTTCTAATAATAATCAACTTTAATTTTTACATTGCGTCATTCATGTCAACAGCATCCCACAACGCCGCACGATTTATTTGACCTGTTGAACGCAAGTCAGGGCAGCGACGACGCCCAGAGGCCACATCTGAGCCAATAGCTCAGTGGGCTTTACCTGGTAGAATAACAAGTATAACCCGTAAAAATAAAGTTTTTCACTATAAATCCTTTATATGCGTGGCGGCTAGAGTCCTCTCGTCCTCTGGCTTGAGATGGCTGCCACCTATGGGTCAGATGATTGCATGGCAGCATTAAGCAATTGGTAATTAAATATATTTTTGTCCTAAAAAGTGTAAAATTTTGGAAAAAAAATTCACGAACATTGTCACGCACAACGAGTCTGTGTGGAAAATGTCAGCTCGATTGGATCACGGGAAGTGGGTTAAAAAACGACCGAAAGATTTGCACGGTCCTAAGCAAGCAAGCAAGTGAACTTAATATAAAGGATTTTAAAAAAGTGTATTTGTCAGCTTTCGCGACTGATATTATCCATGAGGTTTTTTTGGATTTAATGGCATAAATATACCGTTAAACCCGCCACCACCAGATGCAGCCAATTCGTAGGGTTCGTCACAAACCTAATTGGCTGTGACAAATATTACTAATTGGCTGCCAGGTGGTGGTGAATTTAGTGACACAATTACGCGATTTAATCCAAAAAAGACTTGTGGAAAAGGTTGATCGTAAAAATTGTTAGGTAGAGATGCTGTACGCGACGCTAGCGTAGTTATCACCGCTGTCCGTGTGTCACACCGCCACCTTGCAGGGTTTTGGGGTCGCCGCAAAGTCGACGCAGGAGTGCCGCCGCTGCGACCCGATGTCGGTGACGGTGTTCCAGCAGGCCGACATTGGGGAGTACATCCGCTGTGAGGATACGCTCACGTGAGTGTGCCAACAAACCAGGTGAGTGAGCGTGACCCGAAGAGGGTTAAGGGAGGGTCTATCGATTGTCGGGGCATAACGATTGGCCGATGTTCCAAAATTGTTATTAAATGTCGAGATTCGAATCGATGATTCTGGCACAGGGAAAAGCCACTGTTGTGGCGTGATTACTGCTTGCAAAGATGCATTCCTCGCATGAAATTATTTTGACTCGAGGGGTCGTGATTCAGATAGATTTTGGTGATCTGAACCCATTGCATGCAAAGCAATAAGGTGTTCGCAGTAGTGCTGTATAATTGTCCCGTGTACTATTCAGCAGAATGAAAAGAGCTTTTGTCGTTCATCAGATTCCTCCAGTGTAAATGTTTTGGTTTTTAAAAGGAATACGTTTAAAACTATAAAGTGAATCAATGCGTGCGCCGTGAGCCTTTAGCATTGATATCTGAAGTAATGTATCATTACACACCCCTCACAATTGCGGATAGTGTTAATTTCATGGATTAAGCCTGGTCATTAGTGACCATCAACTCGCTGTAGAAGTGGTTTAATCACGAGCGACTGTAACCTCGACTTAAACCCAACACCTCAAAAGTGCTGGCCCAGCACCGACTGCTGTGCCACTTAGCTCGGGGGGAGGGGAGGGAATCTTTAATTCATAGGAATTACTTTAAAAAATTTCAGAGATTTCATTTTAGAAAAAATTAACCCGTAAAAACTAAGTTTTTCACTATAAATACTTTATATGCGTGGTGGCTAGAGTCCTCTCGTCCTCTGGCTTGAGATGGCTGCCACCTATGGGTCAGATGATTGCCTGCCACCATTAAGCAATTGGTAATTAAATATTAAAAAAAAATCCTAAAAAGTGTAAAATTTGGGGGGAAAAATTTTCACGCAAATAAATTGTCACGCACAACGAGTCTGTGTGCAAAATGTCAGCTCGATTGGATCACGGGAAGTGGGTTAAAAAACGACCGAAAGATTTGCACGGTCGTAAGCAAGCAAGCGAACTTAATATAAAGGATTTAAAAATAATGGAGATTGCAGAACCTTGATGCATGAGAGTATCACTTGGCAAAACGAAATATGCCCATGACCCGCATGAGGTTTTCATCTCGCAATGCTTACGATGGACTGGCTGTCCACTCGGGACAGGTTGAAGGAGAGGAGCGGCCATGACCTGTTCATATCAACTCACCACTGTTGTTAGCCATAGCCAGGAATCGAACCCATGTCACCAGATTCAGTGTAGTGTGCTCACAACTGCACCACCCACCACTGCACCCGCTAATTATAATAACCACTTCTCTGGTTTTTACTACAGTCATTATCGAAGTGGAGATGTACAGCTGTCACATTCATGACAAGCTTGCACATAACACAGGGCTACTACCAAGGTATCATGATCTGATGGAGAGTTTTGTATGCAAACATTTCTGATGAATGCCTGCCTGTGTTTCAGAATAACTCGAATGTGGAGGAGATTCCTGCAACTCGGTGGAACGCAACTGTTTTACAAACGCACGCACACGATATATATATAAAAACATTGGCGATTTAAGTAAAAAAAATCCAGATTGCTGATGAATCTGCACTGGCACCATATATATACTGGGGGCTTAAAAGATTCACTCCGAGGGAGCAAGAGCATTCCTCAAGCGTTAAGGGAAGGTCACAATCTGCAATAGGCAAAATGGGTATATATATATTTTGCCAATTTCCATTTTAACCGTTTCTGCTTTACTTACATTTGTGTATATTACATTTCATTAGATGCTAATGCAACACGTCTACAAATGCCTCGGATCACGAATACAGAGTGCCAAGCCCCAGTGAGGATTGCTGACTGGTGCACATTTTAATCTCCTGGACATCTGTGAAAGAGCTTTATAGCTCTACGGATTCCTACATTCTTTGGATTCGGAAATGCCCACTGTGGAGCGAACACAGCTGGCATTTGCATTTCCATAGGGTTGCTAAATTGAAGCAACTCAACTACACTGATCTACGGCGTACATTTACCTTAATTCACCAAAGCAAAACTTATTTTCCGTGAAATAGCTCTCCCCCACTGTACAGTGTTTAATAAAGTCGAGGCCCTGGACACGTGAACACGGGGGTCGCTGTTGTTGCTTGCCTGATGATGTAAAAAGCGGTTCTAGGCTTAGGATATTTGTCATGATTGTGGACTTATATTGTGCATGTTGCATACGGTTGTTGCCCCAAACTTGGGAGCCTACCAGCACACCTTCCAACGTTTACACACACCCGTTCACGCTATTGGCTGATTATTTTGGTGAAGTGATGTTATCATTCCACCCCTAGTGATTGGGATTGTGACGAAACTGCACATCTACCTTTGCTGAGATGTGTTTGAGTTGCACAACCTGAAAATAACGTTTAATCAAATAAGTTAACCAGGGGACTTTCATTTCTCTAAAACAGGTTAAGTGTTTTAAGAAGTCCCTTTATAACCGTGGTTAATACAATTTATAAAAACCTAAACTCTTTGCTAGCGACCTGGCCACATGATAGCTCAATTAAGTGGCTTGTGGAAATGCAAAGCAGCCAAATAATCTAAAATGTTTTTCAATGTGGAAGGAAAAACCGGAGGACCCAGAAAAATCCACGCAATGACTCAAACGCCAAGCATATGGGTGTCAGGGTCGGGGTTGAAACGACCTCCCATGGGCAGCAGCGTCAAGTCGCCAAGGGGACAGGAAGGATAACATTCCTTCCCTTTATTAATTCTAACCTTACTCCCTCCCTTTGATACTGCTAATCCTGCATAATGCACGGGCATAATGACTTTAAACCCCTCGCCAAATCTACGCATCTGCATTTCCCATAAATATGCTAAATTTTTCTTGATGCAATTTATTTTGTCAAGACGCTCTTCGCCCCTCCATCCCAGCATAGTCACTCCAAGCCTGGGGCGTGCCATTCAGACTCTGCCTTCTCGACAGATCTGTTCTCCACCTGAAGACGGCTGAAACGTCGTGAGAATTATTTTGTTTTATTTTAATATTTTCCTTCTACGTGACTTTACCGAAAGAACCAAGAAGAATGATAACGAGGACAAGGAATTGAACCGGGGGAACCTTGGCTGATGGTGGTGGTGACAAGCATAAGTGGCGATGTGCCAACATGTTCCTCCTTCGGCCCCTAAATGGCATTCCAAGCATGCGAGTTAAAAAAAAAGATTGTTGAATGACATTTGAAAAGTGACACCCTTTAGAAAGTAGAATTCATGACACGCGACAGGTTCCATCACGTTAATCGTCGAACTTTGGACGATCGTTGCTCGTAACGAAATCCGCTAAGAACGGTTAAACAAATGGGTCTGTGTTGCACATGTCTGGCTACAGGAAGATTTAACCCAGCCAATCGGTAACAAAAAACAATGAGTTTGACAAATGGTGGAGCAGCATTGTTTTTTTAGCCTGGTTTGACCACCAGCGCTTGCCAGATGTTTGTGGCCAGGTAATGGCAGTGTTGAATGTCACCCCTCCTGTCCGGTGGTGGGTTTAGGTTCTCCCAGTTACCTATGAAACCAAGCTCACTGAGAATCTACCAAATATCACCCACATGCAGCACCCCGGTGAGCAAGTCTCAAAACTCGAGGCCATGCTGGGGGAATAACTGGTAACATTCATCTTCTTGGTTCTTTCGGTAAGTCACGTAGGGGAAGTAATAAAATAATAAAAATAAAACTATTATAATTATTATTTTTTACTTTCCTTCTACGTGACTTTACCGAAAGATCCAAGAAGATGAATCCCTGCAGTCACGAAAGCTTTAAATCGAAATGGAAACATTCCTGCGGAGGAGCTGGTAGGAACGTTGGGTTGCTCGGTCAATGGCCAGGGTCAACGGCGGCGTGGTGTATTCCGCAAATATGCCCGACTGAGGGCGGGCACAAGCCGGCGTGAGTAGGTTAAACGTTGAGTTTTATAAGGACACCACGGGGTGACCAAGCCCAGCCCCACCTTTCCCACCCTCCACACCAGCCCCTCCCCTCCCGTTTTTGGATGCACGACGGACAGACAGAATAATCCCCTGTGGGCTGGTGTAACCAGGCGGTTCCTACCAGTATAACACGATATTAAACTGGTAAATAACATTCCACAATATACGCTTTAAGTGACGTCGCGCCGTTTAATGCGAAAAGGAGTCGTCCACGTTTTGGGGGGGGGAAGGGGGGTGTATATTGTTAGGAGTGACTAAATGCGCAAGACGTCGACGTTTTAAATTATAATATTTTGTTTGCTTGCTAAGTCAACTTCAGGGTTACAATGGTCGAGCGCCGTCGTTGCGCGAGACCCAATCCGCGCGCCCCGTTTAAATGATCGCATCATGTTCCAAATGGCCTTGACGGAAAAAACACACCGGGGTCAACATTAAACATTGCAGAAGAATTAAAATAACTCGTCTATCATTAATGTACTGAGAAGATAAACGATACACACATTGATGCATTGTTAACCATAAGGTACGCGACTGCGCGTGGTTGCAGTTGTATGGCTCTGTTATTGGGTTTTACCGTCCACGTATTGTCGAGTGATTGGACGTTTCGCACCACGTTGTTGGGAGCTTCTTCAGGAACTGACAATCAAGTTGCCCAAGCTTCCATAATAAGAGTGAAACGTTGAACATCATACCCAACAGCAGGCGATACAACCCAAAAAACGCATCGCTGCGCTATTAATCATGTTCGTAGGCTAGGAAATAAATCTGATGTTAAGTGTCGCTAATGTTGGTTCCTTATTTAGAAGTTACAGTAGCCACAAGGTAAATTTAAACGTTAGCTCATATCGATTACGATACCCACTCTCATTCGTTATTTTTCACTTGGAATTTTTTATGTTTTATCGTTTTAATTTTTTTACGTTTACTCGTGATTTTTATGTTTGAATAATTTGTTGCATGAAAGCTGTGGTTTTGTACACAAACCACTTGGCTCTCAATGGGCTCCACTGACCCTGTATTCTTTTGCACGTTCGTTATGAAAAAGAAAGTTATCAGTGGAAAAGTTAAAAGGCCAGAACAACTTCCGAGCGAGATTAAACCATCGTACAGGCACCAATTCTCAAGGCTTAGGAGCTTCAAGCTGAAAAGCGTTGCGCGTGCGCACACACACACGCTGCTCACCCAAACACTACCCTGCCGGACGCTTCAATCTGTCACCTTTGCTTTTTTTCTTTTATAGCGTCACTCCCAACGAGTGACACTTGGTCAGGGAATATTTCAATTGTACGGCGCCGGTCGACAATTCTCGGTTCAAAACTGCTTAAGAATGTGCTATGTATGGTCACCCAGCATGGCCAAACTGCTCTACCCAGGGCTTCATTATTGCCGGGATTGTCCGGGTCTCACCCAGAAAATATTTCCGCACCCGGCACACCACATCCAGTACATTTCTGGCTATGGCTGTACGGACTCGTCACGTGCCACCTACTCCCAGTCTACCAGCGACCCACAAATTATTCAGCAAGAAATAAAGCCCTGGCTTATTACCTATGTACAGGATGTAGTCACACTACTCACTACAAATAGAAATTACCATGTTGTTATTTATTTTTGACTCCGTATCAATTTTCACTTCGAAAAAAAACTTTCACCGACATGCTAAACTTTGACAGGTTTTTTTTGTTTTTAATATGCATTTAATTTCTCTAACCAACTTAAACGCGCGCTTTCCTTGCTCCGTTAAAAACATTCCAACAGCGATCTCAGGCTGGATGGCAAGCGGGTTTAAAACGCGTCTCCCGTGAGCTGCAACGGCAAACCCATCACCCTGCCCCACCCCGCGGGGTTGCAGGGCGGGGTGATGCGTTTGTGGCGACGCACGCTACGACTTGGTACACTTATAGCAGAGGCTGGACCCCCGCCGCCGCCACCGCCACAAGCAGCGTCTCACATTTTGCACGACAATTGACGTTTGCTACAAAACGCGTTTGGGGAGGAATGCCACGATGCTTTGTACTTGCCGCCTGACATTGCGGCTAAACGTCTCCAATTCCGTTCATTGCTATACATACGTATGTAAACATTGGGGCGATTTACATATGTGCATATGCATGACGAGGAATATTTCCATGGGGTTTACCGTCGAGTCGTTTGTAAATGGCTGATTCGTGCGAGTCTCATTCCTTTTGTACGATTTGCGACAGGCGCCAGTACACACGCTCGTCAAATATCCACAGGTTTAATATTGTCGGGATGCGTTCAGTATCGTTTCAAATTATTTTTCAAGAAACAAAAAAAGGTGTTAGACGGACAAAAAAAAACTTTTTTTTAAAACAAAGGGGGTTGGAGTTATATAATCATCGTTCATACAATTACACTCGTGTGTTGGCGCTTATTTTGTTACGACACACACTTTAAATGCCTCCACGGGAAGGAGGTGGTGGAGGAGTAGTACAAAATAACATACCGCGTTAAACTGCTTGTGCTGGACAGACAAAAAAACACGGTGGGTGGGAAAGGTAGGCGGGGGGGGGAGAGCCGGGCCGGTGGGGGAAATTGAGTTTAAAAGGATGAGGAGGAAAAGGAGCTCAAAAGATGGGAAGGATTTTGACGATGAAGAGGTTTGTCGGGTTATGGGAGGGGGGTGGGGTACGGTGGGGGGGGGGGGAGTAAAAGGTTGTGTGGGTTGCAGAGAGACATCCAGGCCCATAGGATGGGCTATGGTCTAGGTGGCAGCACCACTGGTATATGATTATTTCAATTTAATTATAACCATCATCACTACTGCTGCCGCTGCTGCTGCTGCCGTAGCAGCTCTTAGAGCAGAAGGCACTTTCTCCTCTTCTTCGGCTCGGGCGGTTCCAGCGCTGCCAAGATGGCTTCATCAAATACATTCTTCAGTCCTTTCTGTTGGCGGTAGTGGGGGAGGGTCACACGCAAGGGAAGAGGAAAAGGGGATACTCAGCACGAGCCATCGCCATGAAACCACCGCCGCCCGTGCCCACCCCAACAATGGTTCGGATTTAAAATCCACCGTGTCATAACGACGACTACTAATGGCCTTGGTGCTCGTAGACCTCCACGTATGTGGCTCCCCCAGGGGACGCATTGAAACAAACAAAAGAATTGTCATGACTTGCCACAGCCTGCACACATGCCAAGCTCCGTCGTTCCTTTCCGCTTGCGCGGATGACTTTTCTAAGTGTCCCTCGCATTAAATAATCGGATGCACTGCAAGCGAATACACTGCAAACGGACCGCGCGTGCTATGGATGATGTGCCGTTCGATTGGCTAAGGCAGCCCCCGTGATCTGCCGCAGATATGTGTGAGCGTGACAGATGGAGGGGGGCGGCACCTGGGTGAGCGCGGAGCACTCGACGTATTTGACGGCCTTGAGGTCGCGCGCCAGCTTCTCGGCCGCCTCGCACGTGATGGGCTTCTGCTTGTTCTTGGCCAGCTTGTCGATGGTGCTGGGGTCGTCGCGAAGGTCGATCTGCGTGCCCACCAGCAGGAATGGCGTCTTGGGGCAGTGGTGCGTGATCTCGGGCACCCACTGTGGAATGGGCAGCAAAGGGGCAAGCTTTGAATCGGCACTTTTCAACCAAAAACAACAGCAAGCGATTTGGACCAGCGTTCTCACACCGGTGGATTAGCGTGTACGCAGCATTTGACACGTTCTGTGGCAGCATTATGCAATTTTTTTGTAATCTATCCGCTTGTAAACCAAAAGGACAAGCGATTTAGACCAGCGTTTTCCAACCAGCGATATTCTGCTGTCGGTGGCATTTGAGAAGTTTTAATGCGGCATTATTGCCCATTTTCTTCGTAATTCACCCGTAATTTATGTCAATTGTGGATAAGGGTTGTGACTGCATAATAATAATAATATACAGTCCACTGTCAAGTACTGCTGCATGAAGGCCTTTCCCATGCCGTGCCAGTCATGGGGGGTTTGTTTGACTATTACTCGCCACCGAATAATGTAGCACAAATGTTAAAGCAGCAAGGATACCCGGGCTAGCAGTGCCGATACAGGGTGGGGTCACAGTCCGTGACCCAACACCACAAACACACCCAGTGGCCGTTAAGCCACGGGCCACGTTACCGAGGGTGGCCTCACCTTCTCCTTGACGTTCTCAAAGGAGGATGGAGACACGACGGAGAAGCAAACAAGGAAGACGTCCGTCTGTGGGTAACTGAGGGGGCGCAGCCGATCGTAATCCTCCTGACCTGCACACAACACACCCGGGCCGTCACCTCTTCGCGTAAGCACACGTGGATTGCAATGCCATCATCATGTCGTCATCAAAAGGCTAAGAATGCCTTCTGTGAAAACCCGGCACCATCAACAGACTGTCACCACGATACGGTAAGGAGTCGTCATTGATTGCAGCTGCACTTAAGCATACTTCGCAAAGCACTGCAACGATTGGCGACGTATTTAGCGAAGTTCCTGAAGAATCGCCCAGCACGTGGAGCAGAACGTCGGACGTTGTGCCGAACAATTAGTGCGGTTGGCTACGCACCTTCGATTAGCACGGTTAGCCAAGTATGGTTGGAAACAAGTTCAATGTACATACAACAACACGCAGTAGACCCGACAACACATCGGAGAACTGCACAGCAGAGAAACCAGAATCCAAATCTTTATTTATGCTGGAGGAATCTGATGAGCTATAAGCTCTTTTTCACAGGATGTATGAGCGTGTCAGATGACGATATCAATAATAATCAGTTGAGATTTTTAAAAATGGCAGGCCATTTCATTTGTGCTGCGTAATTCCAAATTCGGGGGATTCATTCCTTGCAAAAGCTTATGTTGGTGCTGCACTAGATTATTGCGTTATTGGCAGAGCATTTGACAGAACTGGAGACAACCGAGCTGGAATGCGATGTAATCTGTCACATGACTTATCACGCAGATGGATCGCTCGCTGGCAAACATCACTGTTTCCAAAGCTGCTAATGTTGACAACCGCAGAGGTTACTAGATATTTTCATTAAATTTTGAAGACGTCACATCTTTTAAAATTCTACAATGAATTTACCATTTTATAAGTTCATGGGTTACTTTTTAAATGTACTCTATTTATACTTGTTGCCTTCTAAAAAAAGTAGTTTTTGCACAGAAAATAAAAACAAGCCATCCTTCCAGAGATTTAATAAGTTATGTTTTGGTGTTGCGATTTCATCGGCATCGATTATTCTTCGTCTCTTACGAATGACTTTACATCGTTTCTCTTTTCCCCATCAGATTGAGTTTCATATACACATTTATCTTAATTTATTTGAGCATCATTTGCATAAACCGTTACCAACCGATTCCCACACGCACAATTCCATGCATATATCGTGAGCATAAGAGTCAATGTTATAGAACTAAACTATAAACTGTTTATTTTACCAGGTAAGGCCCACCAAGCTAAGTAACTTGGCCACAATTGATAGCTCAACAACAGTGGCTCGTCTAAATTTACGGCAGCCAAATACTCTAAAACCATTAAATGCAGAAGAATCTTGTTCAGTGTTAAAAATCTACTTTCAAAACAGCAAATTACATTTCAGGGAAGATTTCCTGAGTAGCATGAAACAGGAACGCCTGGGAAACCCCATGAAAAAATTCAAGTGGAAAACACTCAAACGCTACACAGAGAACCAGCTAGGAACGTGCCTGCACTGCCCCCTACACATATCACACATCAGGCGACAGTGAAATCTGGCTGTCGCCTGATGAAGCTCGTTGTCGCCTGATGAAACTAGTTGTAATTACTGGTGAAACGTCGTACTCGGATTGTAAATCTGGTGGATTTGCTCTCCAACACACCTTGGTGTGCGTACTAGTAACGAATTGCCACGTTCCGTTTACATGACAAACCTTACTAATTGGCTGTCGGGTGGTGGCGGGTTTAACGACACATTTATATTTACGTGATCTAACCCAAAAAAACTATATTATGGATAATGGCCACGAAAGCCTACGTGTTAATGTGAGTTTATGTCAACCGTGCACAGTTCGACCATTGCGGATGTTCGTGTCGGACAGTTTAAAGATGTGGGATAGAGACAAGTCTTTCTCTCAACTTAATTTTCTCATAAAACTAGCAATGCAACAACAGTGCACCCTTCCGCAGCAATTCTATGAATTGTCGTGGGTCAGAGTCACACTTCAATTATTTTGTCTTTTAACCAAATTATTTTCTCTCCAATCCTTTGAGCTCGTTTGTAGAGTTCTGTAAACTCCATTCAATGATTCTCCACAGATTCGACGCAAGTAATATTTGCATCAGAATTTATTTGTTGCCGAATCATTACACCCTTACTTAAAACAAAAGCTTGTGCCTTTCAGCATAAGTTTTACCGGTATCAATGTAAAAAAAACTAAATAGTTTAATAGGGATAAAAACAGAACATCAAGATGTTACAACTGCCACATTCTTACCCGCTGTGTCGAAAAGGCCCAGTGTGTAAGGCTCTCCACCGATCATCACCGTCACCGCATAATTATCAAACACCTACAAAACAAAAACAAACGAGCCACATGTTGCCTCAAGACTGTTGAGCCAAGCGTCATCAGCAAGCACCGATTCAGGCCGGCAAGGCGCACGATAAGTTGGGATGGTCAGCACCATGTCCGGCTGATTTTGCCTCCCTTCGTTTGATTCCCGGCCACAGCTGACATCGTATCATAGGCGAATTATATCCTAGGACTTGGCTTTAAATAAGTGGTACCTGGTGCTAAGTGTGTACACCTAAAAACTGTGTAGATGAAAGGATAAAACACCTCCACATACGCCAACATGCATACCGGCTTACTCGGTGGCACGCCTACTTGCTGCTTACATTTCAGAGTATGTACGAAGGTATGTTGTACGTTGAACTTTTTTCGCACCGCACGTACCCAACCGTGCCCTCTATGAATGATAATCTGACAAGTAGCCCAACCTTGAGGACTGATCCCTAAGGGTACACAAGCCAATCGTGGTGAAGAGGTCAGCAGGACTGATATTTTTGACACCATAAACCCCGTACCATTTCTTAATTTCTTTTTTTATCCTGTCGTTGCTATAGGTCGACAGCCAATCTTCATTGTCATCACCACCGTCTACATGTAGGTCTTCACCCCTCTGGGGTGCCACTCCAATGCCCATCTCAGTACCGTGCCCTCCCCTCCTCCATCCTGTGTAAGTGTCTTACCCATCTCAACCTTCTCTTACACCCACAATTCCTAGCGCCTTTCACATCCACATTTATTTCCTAGGCCTCACATTTATTCTCTCGTTTCACCGTTAAAATCAATCGTCTATACATATTTTACATAGCAGACATTCTTAAGGCAAAGCAAATAATCCAGGTAATTTTTACATCTGCCGATGTTACGTGCCTAGAATTGTTTTGCTTATTTGCCTTCTTAAATATTTTTGCCAAGAATGCCACTGGTGTGCATGCATTCTTATGTAACCAAGTGCATTATAATACGGAGAAGAACGCATGCGATCGTGTTTGGCACTGGACTTTCCGCAGGAGGAGTTTACAGCGAGTCAACACGGTGGTGTTTTCACTACCGGGTAAATTTATTTGGGGAATTACTAAAGTGCACCGCCATTAGCAGAGTAAACATTCAAATATTCCAGGACTTCATAACTAAAAAGAACCACGTTGGGCCCAAGTTGAAGGTTTCATTTTTACCCGCAAATTGTAAAAACCATTATCACCAATCACCGTTGTAAAAGATAAATATTTGATGATGGGAAGATGTGACCAAGGAAATAATCGTGTATACAGGATGTTCTCCTATAACATGTGTTTTCAAAATGCCAATTGGATAGAACGCCAGGAATGTATGAGGTAACACATTTTTATAACGCGGGTGTGCATTGGAACCGAATTACGTCGTGCGAGTAGCAATAAGCGGTTTTATGGCTGCCTAGACGTAGCACCACACAAGGCGGTATGTTTCTGGATGCTTCTAAATGATACCCACGTGCCTCAGTCTGTTTAGCCTGCATACGCATCTCACGTGATATCACGGACTGCGCTTTACCCTGTTTTATAATTGATTAAAATGCGATTTTTCCGTAATGCGGTGTTCTTCAGGAATGCGACTACGACCACGTTGTAGGAGAAGACTTCACTTGAACCACAGGCTCTCTCAAAAGGGCTTGGATCGTCAATGATGAGCGCACTCTCAACTTACATACGACACCCGAGCAAACCTCCATCTTCTACTCCACTGACGTCACTGAAGTCTGACGAATTAACAAGTGTGCACATCACAAATTTTTTTAATGCCTCATCAGTGCCCCATCACCCTTACCCCAATCAGGATTCACAGAAACATGTTTTCTACGCATTAAATGTGCTCTATTACCCATGTGTATTTCTAATTAACTCCCTGCTGCCGACAGCTATTCAGCCACCTCTACAACAGACTCCAGACGCTGGGGATAAGCGGTCGCCAAGTCATTGCACACTCACCGTTGGCACGTACTCCGAAGGGAACTTATTGGTGGTGTAGGAGATGAGCAGGCAGGTTTTACCCACAGCTCCATCACCAACCACCACACACTTTATCGTCTGCATCTTCGCTTGCTACAAACACGGAGACGTCGGCCGGAACTTCTTGCGCACGCGCCTACAAAACAACAGAGCAACACACAGCCCATTAAAAATAATGCTTTTCTTACACTTAAATAACTCGAGCAACAGAAGCCAAATAATAAACACAGGCTGCACGAGTCTCCACCAATGATGAATGAGCATCCAGGTGATGGCATCACTGTTAACACATTCCTGCGGAGGTAGGAACGTTGGGTTGCTCGGTCAATGGCCAGGGTCAACGGTGGCGTGGTGTATTCCGCAAATATGCCCGACTGTGAGGGCAGGCACAAGCCGGCGTGAGTAGGTTAAACGCTGAGTTTTATAAGGGCACCACGGGGTGACCAGCCCCTCCCCACCCATCCCTCCCCCACCCTCCCACCCAGCCCTCCCACCCTCCCACCCAGCCCCTCCCACCCTCCCTCTCCACCTAGCCCCACCCCTCCCATTTTTCGATGCACGACGGACAAACACAATAATCCCGTGGGCTGGTGTAACCAGGAGGTTCCTACCAGTAATACGCTGGCCTACCTGTAATATGCCACTTTACTATCGGAGCCCCAAGCCACCCGTGCTGTCGATTCCCTGGTCAAGTCTCAACATTGCCAGCTCGTGCTGACACCTGCGACACCCGGAAGTCACTTCCACAGTTCACGATTACAGGCTTCTGTGATGTACGGTCATGTACGCTCGTATTCTGTGCGTTTGTATTAACCTAAAGACTGCCAAGGCATGCATGGGATGCTAAATCATTACCAAATTATGTCAATGGCACTATAATATAAACACAGCTCGTGACATCCAGCATATCCAAGCAAACAATTACAAGTCAAAGTTCAACCAAATAAGGTGTAATAACTAGTTTGTCAAGTTGAGACAAATAATAACTGCCTTAGAATTCTTGAATTGCCCTGTTCTGCCACGAATCAAAGTTCATGCTTGTAGAACTCCGCGAACAGTATTTCTTTGTTTATACAATTTAAATAGCACTTAACAATGATATCCAATACCAACTTAACATAAATGATTACGTTCATTACACCACAAACGATGCACAGAATCGAGCGAGTCAACAGCTTCATGCAAATTATTACGCGAAAGGAATACGGTGAAAGACAAAGATAGAAACAAAGACCCCCGTGTAGCCTTAACAGACTGTTGGGGCAAGTGCTGTTAGCGAGCACCTATCAAGGCTGGCACGACACACAAGGGGGTGGGTGGCCAACACCACGCCGGCCGCCTTTGTCTCCCTAGTGGCGATGTTTACACTTCGCACCAGGTACTCGTTTGAGGTTGAGTCGAAACACCACCAACGGGACAGTAAAAACATACAAATTGAAAACTACACTTTAATAGAAGCGCGTATCCGAATCGTGAAAGCCCAGCAAGGAGAGAGGGGAGGGGTGTTAAATTGACGCAACTATCACACGATAAATGCTTACCCCGAGCTCTCATACTCTGATGGTGCATTGTCTTTGAGTCGTGCGCCTTTTGGCATCATCTGGTCCAACCCATGTGAGACTAGGCTCTAAGGAAAGCTGTCTCGGGTGTGGACCAAATCAACTTCAATTACAGTGCATATATTAGAGTTATGGTTTTTGTTTGCAATATGGCTGCAGGTATTGTGGTCTATGTAAACATGACTCCTTGCCAAAAGGTGTCAGTTTTGCTGCCAGATAGAAGGGTAAAAAAACTATTATCAATCCTCCTAAACACAACCTACACTTCTCCACCATGCCTCGGGCGGCTCGCACCCACCCAATCCAAAGTCGACTTCATCCACCAGGCAGGGAAAACCCAGCGCTGCTCCACACCCACCCTCACACCTACCGCCAAATCGTAAAAGGTGCCGATAAGAACCCCTTGTGCGCTTGCAACCGCCCCAAAGTGGAGTGTCACCCATGAGCGCGCACTCGTACGGCGCGCGCACGTACACACACGGCTGTGTGTACGTGCGCGCACTCGTACGGCGCGCGCACGTACACACACGGCTGTGTGTACGTGCGCGCACTCGTACGGCGCGCGCACGTACACACACGGCTGTGTGTACGTGCGTGCACTCGTACGGCGCGCGCACGTACACACACGGCTGTGTGTACGTGCGCGCACTCGTACGGCGCGCGCACGTACACACACGGCTGTGTGTACGTGCGCGCACTCGTACGGCGCGCGCACGTACACACACGGCTGTGTGTACGTGCGTGCACTCGTACGGCGCGCGCACGTACACACACGGCTGTGTGTACGTGCGCGCACTCGTACGGCGCGCGCACGTACACACACGGCTGTGTGTACGTGCGCGCACTCGTACGGCGCGCGCACGTACACACACGGCTGTGTGTACGTGCGTGCACTCGTACGGCGCGCGCACGTACACACACGGCTGTGTGTACGTGCGCGCACTCGTATGGCGCGCGCACGTACACACACGGCTGTGTGTACGTGCGTGCACTCGTACGGCGCGCGCACGTACACACACGGCTGTGTGTACGTGCGCGCACTCGTACGGCGCGCGCACGTACACACACGGCTGTGTGTACGTGCGCGCACTCGTACGGCGCGCGCACGTACACACACGGCTGTGTGTACGTGCGCGCACTCGTACGGCGCGCGCACGTACACACACGGCTGTGTGTACGTGCGTGCACTCGTATGGCGCGCGCACGTACACACACGGCTGTGTGTACGTGCGCGCACTCGTATGGCGCGCGCACGTACACACACGGCTGTGTGTACGTGCGCGCACTCGTACGGCGCGCGCACGTACACACACGGCTGTGTGTACGTGCGCGCACTCGTACGGCGCGCGCACGTACACACACGGCTGTGTGTACGTGCGCGCACTCGTATGGCGCGCGCACGTACACACACGGCTGTGTGTACGTGCGCGCACTCGTATGGCGCGCGCACGTACACACACGGCTGTGTGTACGTGCGCGCACTCGTATGGCGCGCGCACGTACACACACGGCTGTGTGTACGTGCGCGCACTCGTATGGCGCGCGCACGTACACACACGGCTGTGTGTACGTGCGCGCACTCGTACGGCGCGCGCATGTACACACACGGCTGTGTGTACGTGCGCGCACTCGTATGGCGCGCGCACGTACACACACGGCTGTGTGTACGTGCGCGCACTCGTACGGCGCGCGCATGTACACACACGGCTGTGTCGCGGTGTTCAAACCGAGCACTGTACACAGATTGTAATCCGTCTGGGCCGGCTCTCAAATTTCCGGCCGAAAATACATTTTTTCACACACACACNCCCCCCACCCCATACACGCGCACGGTAAAAAGGGCCGTTGTATTCTTTTTTTATAGGGGTAGCAGAATATCTCCAACGTCTACATCTCCTCGGTTGCAAGACGCATGTACTTTACACCCGACAGTTATGTTTGGTTTCCTCCCTCTCCCCTTGGAAATGTAATAGGACACTTGCTTACAACACGGCGGTAACAAATATTTGAAAAATTTCGTTAAATTCCTTCCTTGAAATTCTCTATTAAATGATCACCCGAGATTATACACTCTTTATATACAATCTTATGGGGAGTGTATTTTACGTACGTGTACATCCCTGTGTGATGGGAAGTTGTTTTACCAGACTTTACCACACTGGGCAATGTTGGTTTGTTGAAGGGGGATCAGGAATAGATAAAACTCGCAACTGATAACAGCCAGGAATCACAGATCATAGGATGCATAGCACATTGCGCTAACCACTGGTCCTGCTCCCAGACCCCACTACTTATGAAATGGTAAATAAGAACTCTTCCCCTACTTTACGCAGCTTCATCTTGTGGAGAGCTGGGTGGTGGTGCCTACAGAGCACCTGAAATCCAGCACCGTGGGGTGTGGGTTGGCGAACGGCACGAATGTCGCGAAACTCCCTTCCAGGTAGGCGTTGAGGTGCCATACCCTGACTTGGCAGGAGAAGGCAGTACAGCAAGTGGGACTAATCACCTTCTCTCTCCATCTGTATGGAGTGTTGCTCCCTCGAGCGCGTATAGGGGGAGTTTCCTCCCACTTGGAGAATAAACACTCCTCACGAATTAGCCGAAAACATCTTAAATAAAATCCAAACGCAAAACTCTCCTAAAAAGGTCACAATTCAAGTGCGGCTCTCGCGGATAAATAAGTAAATTATTGTTATGTTATTATTCTTTGGGTCTTTCGGTAAAGCCACGTCACTCCCTCTCTCAACATCTCTACAGTGACACGGAACTCCTGCTGCCTCATACTTCAGCTGAATCGTCCTCTTCTCGGGCTGCGTCTTCCTCCACATTCTAAGAATGTCTGCCTTTTATGCGCCAAATACTTTTCTCCAAATGGTTGCATAGCTCCCGCTCAATAGCTGACCAAACCAGCTTTGCCATACCTCGACGACTTCCTCCTTCTCGAAATGCTTTATGCTGTTGCTCTCCCATAAATGGCTATGACCCCATATTCTTCCACGACGCTTCATGCCAATTCTGCTCAATAAACAGATCTCCTGCTGTTCCTCTTTTTGAAAGCATATTACATTTCCTCCATCTAGGACCAAATCAAATGAAAAGCGCTCGACAAGTCAAATGGCGGAAGCTACAGCAGGGTGGATGCATCGGCGGTGCTCGGATTGTTGATCACTCCTGCACATGCTGCAGGGCCTGCGCTTGTGCGTAACAGAGGTCAGTGCAACAAACTCCATTGTGACACTGTACTATGCTCCCCACCTTCACCAACCCCGGATGGAGCAGTGGGGGGAGGCGTGGTCAGATATCCCCTAGTACCCACACGGTGCTGGTAGGCCATAATCCAGCAATGGATAGATAAAAAGGTTGTAAATGTACACGTCCATTCCAATTATCTCAACCTGCTTATAGTGATAATCCACCGGCCCAATTCTGAAGCGGTTTTACTCCCTGCTTATACGAATCATCCTATTTTGCTCATCCACTGTAAGCATACCAAACATTGTTGACATTCAAAGACTAAGGCCCTTTTTACTCCATGGTATATGTTTGCAGTCGGCACAGATTGTAAAACGAGATGTTATACTGTCATACAACTCTAACAAAGAGCCAGGAATGGAAAATGCTCAACTATTACGATATCGCAGGTAAGATAATCAGACTATAGATGAACGTGTACCATGGGACTGAGCTTGCCTGTGAACATGAGACATCAGAATGAAGGGCAGGTTTGCCAGAAGAACCAACATTCTGCTTCCAGAATTCTCACCTTTAACGGAGACCACATCACCCAATCCCTCCACTGGATCCTAATCCAATTCCAAATTAAATTAAGGATCACACTCACCATCTTCATGATCCACCAGGGATTCGGCCCTGTCTACCTCTGCACTATCATATTGCTCTATTTCTCGATTTAAAGCGTTCGTGACTGCAGGGATTCATCTTCTTGGTTTTTTCGGTAAAGTCACGTAGAAGGGAAGTATAAAATAATAAAAATAAAACATAATAAAATAATTCTCACGACGTTTCGGCTACAACGCAGGCAGCCGTCTTCAGGTGAATAATTCTTCCGAAGACAGCTGCTTGCATTGTAGCCGAAACGTCGTGAGAATTATTTTATGTTTTATTTTTATTATTTTATTACTTCCCTTCTACGTGACTTTACCAAAAGAACCAAGAAGATGCTCTTCTCTACACAAACTCTCCGCGCACCAGAAACCAAGGCTTTTGTTACAACCCCCAGTCATCCTTAGCTCAGGAGGAGGTAGCTCATTCTCCTATGCTGTCCCTAGTTTGGAACTCCCTTCCCTTGAGATCAGAGCTGTCGACTCAGTGCCTAGGTCTGGACTCAAGAGTTTCAGTTTTTCCTTCCCTTACCATTGACTGCCTGTTACAAAGAAAATACCCCCCCCCCCCCCATTGTTACCGAACAGTATCTTTAGATGTGGTCACATTTCAATGCCGTGTCAATTCAAGTCATATCGTATCACGAGTATATTTGCCATGTACTTGGGAATGATACAAGTTTGTAAGCTAGGAGGTTTGTAAGTTAGAAGTTGTGATCGCAATAAGTTTGTAAGCTAGGTTTATGAACTAATCAAACAGAAAACTCGTTATGGAAACAACCAAGCATGGACACAAAATACTATTTTCATCAATGGATGAAAGAAAGCTAATATGCCTACTGCAAACTGGGCCTAAAGGTGAGTTTCCCTCCGTAACTGCTTCTCATTGAGGTCTACAGTTTAGTGTCCCCTGCTGAAGCAAAGTCCAAGAGAGATAAGGTCAGCAGTTCTCCAAGTTTGGGTAACAAAACGTCGGTACTGAAGAAGCCTTATGCTTAATGTGGTTATCGCTCAGCAGTGCGGTAAGCACAGTGCTTAATGGGTCTATGGTGAAATGCAACTCCCTGATTCTAAAAGTTGTGGAATCACTGCTGTCTTGTCGATCGATATCGGCCCGAGGGAAGCAGAGCTGTGACCTCCAAATGATCGGATTAAAACATGGAATGCAATCTGACTTTAATTGTATCTCCCCCAATGTTATTCTGAGTCACGAGCTGACGCACAGATGTCCGAGCACAGCCCATAGAGATTTTACAAAACTGCTCGCAAGATCCCTTCAAGCGATGTCTTATCCGCACAATAGGTGCTTGCATTTTCCCATGTGCCCTGCTATAAAAGTGTTCGTCGCACTATTGACATTTTAAATATTTAATGATCAGAGGTGGCACTTTCTCAAAATCAAGCGAAAACCCAAACTGTGTGTGGGAATTAATAACTAGACTGATCATCAACTTCAAACACTTATACTTGGTTTCATCATCGGTGGCCGTCATCAAGGCTTAAGCAGTGCCGTACATTTCGGGGTTTTTTTGGCAAGGTGCATCATATAAATGCTACACTTTTAGTTTTGGCAAGGTATACAATAGAGAGCAACGCCAGAGTGCAGATGCATGGTCAGCATCTTTGTAGCAGTGGCAATTCAAGTTGTGTTTCTGAATAATTGTATATGTAAGTCCATTGATGGAACAACATTGCAGAGTTTCTTAGCCCCCATAGATAAGTGACTGATGTCAAAGAGATTGACGGTTACAAAGTATTAAAATATGCATCTCACCAGCTGAAGAACGGATGTAACAACGTCTAATGGAACACTTACCATAAACCTTCATACGACTTCTCAACAATGACTTAAAAAACACCAGTCTCTTCAAAAACGAACACACTGTTCCGCACTTACATGCGATCTTGTAAGCACAGCACGGCAAAGGGTTGCGTGCATTGATAGCTGACACATTACCCAGTCCATCTCTACATTACTGGTCATTGTCCGCAAACATTATTGATACTCGGTCAACATGGCTTAGAATCAATTACGCTGCCGCACAGCACAAACAGACGCAGGAAGTGCCGAAGATGTATTCAGCGAGGACGGAGGCTCAGTTGTGCTGCACATCTCACGGGTGCATTACAGGTTCTGCCGTGTGTTGTTCGGCACAATGCCCAACGTTATGCTTCACGCTGCCAGGAGTTTTTTCAGGAACCTAAGAGAGCTCCAGCAGAACACCAAGTACAACTAAAAAAAACAAATGGAAGAGATTGTTCGACGTCCTTTTTGGCCTCTGCCCCAGCCATGGTAGGCTGCCCAATGCCTCTCGTTGACACCGTCACACGGTGCATGCAACATCGCTTCCTTAGGAAGTGGAAGTGAGATGGGTGAGGGCTTCCTGCTGGTTTCATGGTGAGCGCAAGGGAACAACCGCACTTCCTTTGACAGGAAGCTCAACTGAGGGTCTGTGGCCAACGTAACGTGCCACGTCTCAGCCACTTCAGAGTCCTCATTAAAAAATATATACACAATTACAGCCCTTTCCAATCCACTGCTGGACACTCACCCACGTCATGTCGGTCATGGCAGTTTCTTGACCAAACTGGTCAACGCAAGATTGCGCGAGGGATGACGACCCAGGATCATTTCGGCTATTATCGCCAGTGATGGTAGCCATGAACATACATTTAAGGTTGTTGGCGGACTTATTGCGCAGTGCGAAAACCACTTTGCACCCCTCCACCCTTAAATCCGTTACAAAATAAGCAGAGTAATCCATAAAAAAACGTCTCTTCACTACTGGATTGAAACAATAACAAGAAATGAACTTTTTCTAACACATTCATCAGAACATCACGACAGGTCCACGTTCAAAATAGAACAAACCAAGACACGACTCGCATAACAAAAAGGTGGCTGCCGACTGCTGCACAAAGCTGTGCCTTTGCACTAGGAATGTAACAATGACAAAGACGATGTTTCTTCTTGGTTCTTTCGGTAAAGTCACGTAGAATGGAAATAATAAAAATAAAACATAATAAAATAATTCTCACGACGTTTGGCCACAACGCAAGCAGCCGTCCTCAGGTGAAGAACAGGTCAGTCATTCAGACGCTGTCTCTCGACAGACCTGTTCTTCACCTGAGGACGGCTGCTTGCGTTGTGGCCGAAACGTCGTGAGAATTATTTTATTATGTTTTATTTTATTATTTTATTATTCCCATTCTACGTGACTTTACCGAAAGAACCATTAAAGATGAATTCCTGCAGTTATGAAAGCTTTAAATCAAAATACGATGTTGTTTGAGCTCACGATACAATGCACTGAATCGTGTGTAAAATAGTTTTTGGATTCGCATTGCACTGTATTTCACGGGTTAGAGTGACCTGCCAAAAGTGCTTGCATTTGAATTGTGCGAGTGAAATTATGCTCTTCCAGAGGGCCCTGTGGCACTCTGGGAGAGCATAATTTTATTTGGACGCACAGAAATGTGAAGGAGACATTTATCTGATTATCTATGTTTCCAATGGTTGTCCATCTACCAAATACAATCCTAAATTGTGACGATTCAACATTCAGGATGAAGAAAGCCTCACCCAGCCATTTCCAGTCGTCAAGATCCGATGATGCAACGATTATCGCAGCTGCACATGGGTGGAGATCTCATCCCACCATCTCTGCGGTGGATGTCCCTTTAGACGCGTTCGCTCCTTTGGCTAGCACTCCATCACTGGTCTCGACCACCTTATTCGGGAAGTGTTCTGCACAACCCACGTACTCCTTTCTTAACAGAAGATGTGATCGTTATAAACTTGCACGTTCCTCCTTATGTGTGTCTCAGTGCAATTCCAAGTGTACACCTCTCCATGTCTCCGTTTACTTTTCAGGTTCATTCATTTTTTTTCTTTGTCAATGTCCATGTTTCTGATCCACATGTCAAGTAGGTAATATACACGGATAAAAAAAGTTCCTTTCATCCAAATTTTTGTATTAAATCTCCTTTTAGGTCAGACTAGAGCATATAGAGACCCAGAGGAAATAGACAGGGAAGGAAACCTGCAGAACATATGGGAATACAAATATACAAATAGAAAGCTTTTTAAACTCACATTCAAGATTAAATGAACAATTGAACATAAATTAAGCAAAATCACTTAGAGGAATTACTTTGAATTTGTAAAAATGCTTACGTAACATTAATGATAAAGTGATAATATTCTCGCCAAAAAGAGAATGCAACACATTCGTGATAGTTAATATCGCCACAATCAGCTTCGACCGATCTACTGCCCGATGAAGCTCCCCCCCACCCAAGGCAATGCGAAACTCTGTCCTGCAAAACAACAATCCATCTAGCTCTTGGGCACGAATCGACTTTTTCTCCATCTTCACAAAGGATGAACTCTCGGGTATTTTTTATCCTATACCAGCCCCCCTCCATCGCGCTTTTCTCGACCACTGCCAGCCATCGCGTTCCTTCTTCCAAAGCCCAACTCATTTTCTTAACAGCCAATACTATGCCCCACCTGAAGACGGAAGCTTGTGTTGCCTCGGAACGTCGTGATTTTTTTTATTTTACTTTGATTAATTTTAATCTTATTTTTTACCTACTGACTTTACCGAAAAAACCGAAGGATATGAATCCTTGCAGTCACGAAAGCTTCAAATCTAGAACTATGCCCCTCATCGACCATGTCCACAATTGTAAGTCTAAATCAATCACTTCCCACTCCAAGATAACGAAGCTCCTTCTGACGAACTACAATGTTGCCGACAGAGAGTTGAGCGTTGGTGACGCATGCCTCTAATCAAGCGCTGTGGAGGAGACGGTTGGTGGGGACCACACAAATAATGTAATAACACCGAACCCACCGGGCATCGAAGCACTATACCCTTGGCTTGACAGGAATCATGTAGTGCAGAATAATACAGACCAATCTCCACGAGTGCCCCTTTCGAAACGTGGGTTTTCAATGGATGCTCCAGTTTCCTCCCAGATGCATAAAAACGAATTGGCTGAAAAAATATTAATACATGGAGGGCAACAGACGGGGCAATTGACGACGCATGCTAACCACCTGGTTGCCTTCCCCGCTTGTCTGATTGCTCACTCCTCCGAACCATTATCTGTGAGAACACGTTAAGTGCGCTACAAATTTTAATTATCATAAAAGGTAACGCTTAATAAGTGAAACTACATTCTCTACGTCCGTCTGTAAAAGTCAATTTACAAAGGCGAGTCCGTCCATAACAAAGCAATTCACAAACACCAAATGTCACCCACAAGGTGTGTAAACTGCCATGAACACGATGCAAGCACAAACGTCCACCGCATCAGATTCAGCAGAAGCATTATTACCAAAACGGAAGCACGGCCAAAATGAACTCTGTGAAATCCTGCTTCAAAACTGCAACAATGGCAACTTGAGCTGGGTCTGGGGCCAAACCTGGCCAAGCGATGCTCTCGTGTTGTCCTCTGCTCCGCTCTCTTCTCTGCATTAGCTCATCAAGATGCCATTTTGGTTAACGTCAGCATTTCGATGCTTCTTCTTTGTAAAACAGATATATCACTATTATTTATTAGCCATGGCCAGGGACCTAACTTAAGGAAGTCATGTCCACAGCAGTGTGAACCAATGCACACCACCCATTCCAAAGAATCCGTTACTCAGAAATTTGATGAAAACGAACGGCAATGTGATCAAAATGCTCCACAAGAATGAGTGAAACTACGAAGTGACCTTTTCAGTTTTCATGAGGAAAAGCTGATTATTTTCGTTATAGTTGTTGGGAGAAGTGTTGCAGTGTACTCCACAAAGGAGTTTTAAAGAAACAATATCTACTGCCTTCCCTTTCATCTCCTCTGACAAGCCATTATATTCTGTCCAGTTATCTCACTAGCCATCTCATTATACTCTAGCAGTCTTCTTGGTCTGAACTAGAAAAGACCTCGACAAAACCGGTTGTAATAAAAACTTTAAACACGTCTTATGTAACCTTTATATATCACATTTACTCTTTGCCTTGCCACACCTAATAAACCGTACAATTTCTGTGTGACTGCGTTTAGATTTTACACATTTTTGCTCATGCGATGTTGTACACGACGGGTAGAGCAGTATAGCAATGGTTAGTGCACTGCGCAACGTACCAGAAGACCTAGGCTCGATTCAGACAGTCCGGTCAATATTGGCCATTAATGCTCATCAGTGGAAAGTGATATGTAAACTCGTCTTTCACCCAACCCACAATGACCAGGATGGTGACATGTGGTCAAAGAATTCCCGTGACGACACGGTTTAGAGAGGCCACCATCAAGCAGTCAATTGACAAAGAGCGTTAAAGTCGAGCGAGGTTTTCTAGAAGTGACAAAGGACCTGAGAATAAATATTGTGAAATGGTAAACCTCTTGGTTGCTTAAACCGACGACGGTATTTACACTTTAAAACGCTTGCCATTTGAGGTACAGTGTTAATAAACGCAACTGACGCCAACAAAGAGCAAACACCTCGTATTATTATTGCCAAGCCGGGCGTGGTGGCACACGCCTCGATGATCCGGACCTTTGGAGGCGAGGGTTGGTTGGATCCCACAATGTGACACTCCCAAACCCACTGGGCTGCAAGGTGAGCCCAGAAAATGACAGTAAAGGGAGAGGATGGAATCCATCTGTGCAGACCTATTAACGCAATCACTTCACATGCCCCGGGGTGCGCTCCGAGTGCTCTGGTTTCCTCCCACACAGCTAAGATGCCAATAACCGCAATTATTCAAACATATTAATGATGCAGAACCTTCCTCGGTGAGGATTTTAAAAAATAAACAGAGGTCATTATTATTGTAATATAAATGTGTGTATATGCGGGTCCAAAACGAGGTCAAAGATTAGTGGGGGGGAAATAGATGTTGAAATCTTTTGAGGTAACTACATTGATGGTATAATTAAATGAGCAATGCCAAAGTGACGTCTGTTGAGCGCGAGAACCTCTCATTGGTGAGCTTCAAACTCATCTTGGACAACACGGGCCACGGGCTGTGGAATTAGACTTAAGGTAACTGTGTGGTTACATCTTTACAGTGCTGGAGACTGGATATTTTTAGATCTTTCACTGAAAATTATCAAGGTATTCAATCACATGAACAGCTGTTTAACGAGATAAGTTTGACCGGTTTTTTAACTACCTTCTTGAGGTTGGTTGTAATTTAAACCGTTTCTTGGGAAATTAATAAACCTGGTTTTCGTAAAATTCTGGCCACTGGCTAATCAGGTGTTTAATCTCGAGTGATTTTCGAGTTAAAATCTTTGTTTATCCAAATGAAAAATCGGTTGATCTTAACCTGTGTTCATTCAACGCCGAGTGGGAAAGTATAAATTCGGTTTTACATCAGCTAAACTTAGCCAATATGATTAACTAATTTATAAAATACTAATTAAAATCTGATTTTAACATGGTTTGGTTAAAGATAAATCGGTGCTCCCTTTTGGCCTAATCCCATCAGATTTTGGAAGCTCAGCAGGTTGCGAGCCTGGACACGGCTTCGATGATGAACGACGATCGTTCTTGCCGCTGCGGGACTACGTGTTTGGCAGTAGAGGACAGTGCATCAACATAAAGTACTGTACCTCTCGGGTTTCCATTCACCCCACCGCCTTCAACTTCTTGTGAAACGGTTGTCATGTTTGGGGGGGCTAAAGCGGTGACTGGTAAGCGCATTGTCCTATATACACCTGGTGACCCAAGTTTGACTCTTGCCCATGGCAAACATAAGTGGAGAGATTGATATTAGATCTGGTCCTGTTCTACTACAACCAAACAGCATTGGCCGGTTGTGGTTATGTACGATTTAAACAAACCCCGTGACCAACATGGGGTTGGGGACGGCCCTCATCGAGCAGTAGACAAAAAAGGATCATCTGTACAGGTACAAAATCAGTGAAACGAATCTAAATCGGACCGACTCTATGCGGGGAATGAAGCTTATTTAGGCCGATCTGCGTTGTGTATCTCCACATTTAAAAATGTGTTTTAGTCGATCGACCTATTGGTTTTCCAGCCCAATATTATCCATCGTTTGTTCAAGCAGATAAACTTTGGGCAGATTTCGACGTTTAGTGTCTCATCAGCAGTCGTCAAGCTTGGTTAAAACAAACGCTGCTGGGTTTATTGGCTATAGGAAAGGGCAACTCCCATGTCAACGACGAGGCGCGGATGAACGTAAATTCGATATTGTACCCAAACTCATGACGCGTTGATACGGAGGTATTATGATGGTNGGGGGGGGGGTTAAAAAAACAACTTGAATATACATAGAACCTATTTTTATATCATTACGTTTTAACACGACGCGGATTTCCAAACCCAAATGTCTCCCCGGCGCCGAAACATTTCCGGTCTTAATAATTCCCGAAGCATAAAACCTCCTCAACAGCTCTTCTCTCGTATCGCAGTCTTACAACAACGATCTCTTCACACACACCTCTACCGCAAACTAAACGTTCAACACCCAGTGAAGTTGTCTTTACACTTCAACGAAACTCGACGCTAAAAAATAAAAATCGACCACAGCCGAGGCCTAGTGCAGGCTGTCCACATAAACCGCCCCGCANCCCCGACCGCTTTTCACGGCAACAATTAAACGGGTACGAACAACAACACACAAACTCCGACGCTCACCTCGACTTCGTCTTCACCTTTGTCTAGGGCACGCACGAATTCGTCGTGGGGTGATGGTTGTCGTTGATGTAAACGATTTAAATTGTTACCCCGATGGCGGACGGCCGCTCACCGACGACTGGAGGGGCAGGGCGTTGTCAGCGCGCGGGGTTTCCTGGGCAAGGCGAGCGGCTATGCAGGGGCGGACGTGACGTCACTCGATAATGATGTCATCCGCGAGGCGGGGCTGCGGAGGTGGGGGGACACAATCGAAACGTCGTATGCAATTATTTAATTTATTATTTTTCTTTACACGTGACTTTACCGAAAGAACCAAAGAATAATTCCTGCAGTCACGAAAGCTTCAAAGTTAAGATTGTTTGCATTTAATTGAAACTAAACTTGTACTCGACGTAGATTTTTATTTTTAGCGGGTAAGGCCCACTGAGATATACGGTAGAACCCCTTTTAACGAGCACCCTGTTAAGGACGAATCGCTTAACGACGGGCCTCCATGGAGCCCAATGTGTAGTGTATAGTGTAGTGTATAGTGTAGTGTATAATGTAGTGTATAGTGTAGTGTATAGTGTAGTGTATAGTGTGTAGTGTATAGTGTAGTGTATAGGTAGTGTANAGTGTAGTGTATATGTAGTGTATAGTAGTGTAGTGTATAGTGTAGTGTATAGTGTAGTGTGTATAATGTAGTGTATAGTATAGTGTAGTAGTGTAGTAGTGTAGTGTANAGTGTAGTGTATAATGTAGTAGTAGTGTAGTGTATAGTGTAGTGTATAATGTAGTGTATAGTAGTGTAGTGCCTCCATAGAGCTCAATCTGTAGTGTATAGTGTAGTGTATATGTAGTGTATAGTAGTGTAGTGCCTCCATATAGCTCAATGTGTATGTATAGTGTAGTGTATAATGTAGTGTATAGTGTAGTGTATAGTGTAGTGTATAATGTAATGCATAATGTAGTGTATAATAGAATCCCTCTTAACGAGCACCCTTGTTAACGACGAATCGCTTAACGACGGGCATCCATATAACTCAATGTGTAGTGTATAGTGTAGTGTATAATGTAGTGTATAGTGTAGTGTATAGTGTATAATGTAGTGTATAGTGTAGTGTATAATGTAGTGGAGAGTAGAACCCCTCTTTAACGACGGGTCTCCATGGAGCCCAATGTGTAGTGTATAGTGTAGTGTATAATGTAGTGTATAGTAGTGTAGTGTATAATGTAGTGTATCGTGTAGTGTATAGTGTATAATGTAGTGTATAGTGTAGTGTATAATGTAGTGGAGAGTAGAACACCTCTTTAACGACGGGTCTCCATGGAGCCCAATGTGTTCGCTTACCGACCATTCACCTGTTAACCACGGAGTGTTGTAGGTACAGTCATTGTTAATTAATGCATTAATGTATTAATATCCATTGTTGAAATATTATTAAGTACGTTTTTGGGTGAAAAAGGGTAACTTTCGAAGCTATTGGAACAAATTAAGCCTTTAACGTGCAATAAAAATAAAATTATAAATCACGACGTTTCGGAGGCAACACACGCTTCCTTCATCAGGTGTAAAAAGGCAGAGCAAAATAACTGTAGTAAGAGTTATTCTTTTGTTTCTTTCGGTAAAGTCACGTATAAAGAAAAAAATAATAAATTAAATAATAGCATACGACGTTTCGATTGCAACACAAGCAATCATCATCAGGTATAATGAAATAGCGACATAAAATCTTACCAGAAAAAAATTATAGACAGACATATAAGCAGACAGATATCACCAAGATACACAGAGCGGGCAACACAGGTCCAGAGAGGGGTGATCGTCTCTGTGGGGTGGCCTTAAATAGACAGAGGGGGCGGATTTTATTATGTTTTATTTTATTATTTTATTACTTCCCTTCTAGTGACTTTACCGAAAGAACCAAGAAGATGAATCCCTGCAGTCACGAAAGCTTTAAATCGAAAAATGATTGTTTGTGTTGCAATCGAAACGTCGCATGCTATTATTTAATGTATTATTTTTTCTTTTACGTGACTTTACCGAAAGAACCAAAGAATAATTCCTGCAGTCACGAAAGCTCCAAAGTTAAGATTGTAGTAAGAGTTATTTGTGATGGGACATTGTTATATAGGGTAAGAGGAGGGGGAGGAGCCAAGAAGGACGGGTGCAGGGTGGGGGGTTTGGGGTGTGGTGGAGCCAGGAAGGTGAGAGGGGAGGAGCCAAGGAGGATGGGTGCAGGGTGGGGGGGGTTTGGGTGTGGGTGGATCCAGGAAGGTGAGGGGGAGGGCCAAGCAGAATGGGTGCAGGGTGGGGGGGGGGTTTGGGTGTGGGTGGAGCCAGGAAGGTGAGAGGGAGGAGCCAAGGAGGATGGGTGCAGGGGGGGGGGGGTTGGGGTGTGGGTGGAGCCAGGAAGGTGAGAGGGAGGAGCCAAGGAGGATGGGTGCAGGGTGGGGGGTGTGGGTGGAGCCAGGAAGGTGAGAGGGAGGAGCCAAGGAGGATGGGTGCAGGGTGGGGGGGGTTTGGGGTGTGGGTGGAGCCAGGAAGGTGAGAGGGGAGGAGCCAAGGAGGATGGGTGCAGGGTGGGGGGGGGTTTGGGGTGTGGGTGGAGCCAGGAAGGTGAGGGGGAGGAGCCAAGGAGGATGGGTGCAGGGTNGGGGGGGGGTTTGGGGTGTGGGTGGAGCCAGGAAGGTGAGAGGGGAGGAGCCAAGGAGGATGGGTGCAGGGTGGGGGGGGGGGTTTGGGTGTGGGTGGAGCCAGGAAGGTGAGAGGGAGGAGCCAAGGAGGATGGGTGCAGGGTNGGGGGGTTTGGGGTGTGGGTGAAGCCAGGAAGGTGAAGGGGAGGAGCCAAGGAGGATGGGTGCAGGGTGGGGGGGGGTTTGGGGTGTGGTGGAGCCAGGAAGTGATCCTAGAGTTGGGGGGAGGGGCTTGTCTGAATGTGGCAGCCAGGATGATGGTCCTGGTGAGCGGGGCTAAAGAGAACAACGGTGCACATCGGCTCATGGTTGTAGCCGGTGTTAGCTAATAATAAGCATACAAGTAAGCAATCTAGGAATCTACTTGAAACCTGATTCCCACCACCACCCGTCTCAAAATAATTATCTCATCAAAATACTATACCACAGAGCTCATGGCATTACTAACCAACACCACCTGGCCAGCGAATTAAGACATGTACATCGGGCCCTCAGGATTCAGAAACAGCCACCTGAAACTCCGATCAAAACTATCATGTTGCCATACATAGCAGGCGTGACCAAAAAGATTCCCAAAATTCTAAACAAACATAAGATTCAAGTCCGATTCAGTACAGTACATACAATCCGTGATCTAATTCCATCTGTGAAGGATGTAATTTCTGACGTGCAGTACCTGGAGTCTATAAACTGAGTTGTAGCTGTGGTGATTGTTACATGGGGAAACGAAACGTCATGTCTCTGATCGTGTCCGCGAACACAAGTCAGATCTGAAACACGGCAAATTGAGTCTTCCGCCGTTACCGATCATTGCTACAACGCTGTGGGTTCCCATGAGATTGTCTTTTCCGAGACCAAGGTGTTCTGCAAACCTTCTGGCTATCATCAGAGGTTTGTACACGAAGCCATCCAGATATACAAACACAGACATAACTTCAAACGTGATGATGGGTACAAACTGAGTAATCATTGGAAATATGTCATTAACCATGTAAAAAATATTTAACTACACATATTTGTACCATTTATCTGACAGGTACTATTCTACTTTACCGAGTGTTGACATCCCCAGCGTTTACCAGTGTTGCTTACTTGTATGCTTATTATCAGCTAACACCGGCCACAACCATGAGCCGATGTGCACCATTGTTCTCTTTAGCCCCGCTCCCAAGGACCATCATCCTGGCTGCCACATTCAGACAAGCCCCTCCCCCCTCAACTCGAGGATCACCTTCCTGGCTCCACCCACACCCCAAACCCCCCACCCTACACCCATCCTCCTTGGCCCCTCCCCTCTCACCTTCCTGGCTCCGCCCACACCCAACCCCCCCCCCGACCCTGCACCCATCCTCCTTGGCCCCTCCCCCTCACTTTCCTGGCTCCACCCACACCCCAAACCCCCCCACCCTGCACCCATCCTCCTTGGCCCCTCCCCCTCACCTTCCTAGCTCCGCCCACACCCCAAACCCCCCCCCCCACCCTGCACCCATCCTCCTTGGCCCTCCCCCTCACCTTCCTGGATCCACCCACACCCCAAACCCCCCCACCCTGCACCCATCCTCCTTGGCCCCTCCCCCTCACCTTCCTGGCTCCGCCCACACCCCAAACCCCCCCCCGACCCTGCACCCATCCTCCTTGGCCCTCCCCCCTCACCTTCCTAGCTCCACCCAGACCCCAAACCCCCACCCTGGACCCATCCTCCTTGGCCCCTCCTCTTACCCTATATACAATGTCCCATCACAAATAACTCTCACTACTGTTATTTTGCTGTGCCTTTTTACACCTGATGAAAGAAGCTTTGTGTTGCCGTCGAAACGTCGTGATTGATTATTTTATTTCTATTATTATTTCTAGTATTTGTATTATTTCTAATTATTTATTTATTCCTACGTGACTATACCGAAAAAACCTAAGAGTATGAATCCTTGCAGTCACGAAAGCTTTAAATCTAGAACTTTAACGTGTATGTCCTATAATTGCTTAAAGATCAAATCCTTAACGACCAGTTTGTGAAACCAATTACCGTCGTTAAGATGGTTTCTTCAAATTAGCTCTTTTTTAAAACCGACCTGGCCACATATGATAGCTCAACGAAGTGGCTTATCACGTGAAAATGTATAGCAGCCAAATATTCTAAACGCGTGATGTTGATTTAAATGGAGGGAAAACCCGGAGGACGCGGAGAAAAGTCCACGTGACCACGAGGTGAGGGAGACAAAGTCCAAATATACAGCAGCAGGCGTCAGGGTCGAGATCCAACCCACGACCTCCTGTATACCAGGTGGGGAGTTCACATCTCGCCAACGTGTGTATGTTCGTAGTCAATACTATGATGTTTAACAAAAGGAGACGTTTCGAGCGATAGCCCTTCTTCACAGGACGTACCGAGGCCAGAGAGCTGCATTGAGATAATGATTGACATCTGTTGTTGTGTTAGGCCACATACCTTAGTCATGATCAACCTGCTGCTGAATGAATATCTCAAAGCAACGCTTTTTAAAATAAAAAAACACATTTAATTGAGAATAACATACGTCAGTTATGTACAATTTTAATATATCACTGCATTCTAACAGAAATTAATATTTGCCAAATAATTCCATTCATCCAAATTGTTTCGCCCAACTGAATTTTACGGCTCGTTTTCAAGATGGATCCACATTGGTATGTTACTGATAGGAACCTCCTTGTTACACCAGCCCACAAGGATCATGTGTCCGTCCGTCGTGCAGGGAGGGCTGGTGGGAGGGTGGGAGGTGGGGAGTAGCTGGTGGGGTGGGAGGGTGGGCTGGGTGGGGAGGGCTGCTCACCCCGTGGTGCCCTTATAAAACTCAACGTTTAACCTACTCACGCCGGCTTGTGCCCGCCCTCACAGTCGGGCATATTTGCGGAATACACCATGCCGCCGTTGACCCTGGCCATTGACCGAGCAACCCAACGTTCCTACCAGCTCCCTCCGCAGGAAAGTGTTTATATTCGCTCTTTGCAATGCCGCGCATCACCCGCCAGGTGGCACCACCACACATCTCGAGGACCATTCGCATGGCGGAAACCGATCACTCAGTTTAAAAGAGGCTGTGGAGGCCCTTCCGCTTTCATAGGTGGTAAATATATTCTAGATTAGAAGTTTTCGTGACTGCAAGGATCCATACTCTTAGTTTCTTTGGTAAAGTCACGTAAGTGAAAAAAAAATTGCCCCATGTGATTAAATTAACTTTTATGTATTTTCATTAATTATTTTTTTTCACCTACGTGACTTCACCGTAAGAACCAAAGAGTAGGGTCGTAAACATAGCGTACCATCAATATCGTACTCCTACTGCACTTGGGGAAGTGGGCTCTTCTCCCCGACACCGTGCAGCAATGCTGTTTGGATGCACTTCATAAAGTTTCTCCGCCACCCGGATGTGCTCGTGTCAGTTTGGGTACACTTTGATAAATGATGCATTCGCCCACCCTGATGTTATTGCTGCATTGGGGCACAACTCTGTAAGGCTGCTCGCCCAGGTGGTGTTGCAGTATTAGGGTGCATTTTTCAAATGTGCTCTGCCACCAGCACAGTATTTTTAAAATCTTTATATTAAGTTCACTTGCTTGCTTGCTTACGACCGTGTAAATCTTTCGGTCGTTTTTAACCCACTTCCCGTGATCCAATCGAGTTGACATTTTGCACACAGACTCGTTGTGCGTGACAATTAATTTTCGTGACATTTTTTCCCAAATTTTACACTGTTTAGGGAATTTTAAAAAATATTTATTTACCAATTGCTTAATGGTGGCAATCATCTGACCTATACGTGGCAGCCATCTCAAGCCAGAGAGTACTCTAGCCGCCACGCATATAAAGGATTTATAGTGAAAACTTTGTTTTTACGGGTTAATTTTTTATTACCCTATTGGGGTACACAATCTAAGTTCCTCTCCCATCCGCACCACCACACAGCCCACAATTCCTCCGTCCCGTGGCCGACACTGTTGGGGTGCACGTTGTAAACTCTTACCTTTTGACAACGAAAGATAAGTATACATATATCTTCTTGGTCAAATGAACATTGAGACTTTGTGTGCTCATCTCGCGATTACGGCTCTGAGCCAGTGACGGAAATTTCTATGGCGGGGAAGTCTATCCAACCACAAATCGGTACTCGTTTAATTGACCCTCGAGGGATGATGGCCCAAGTGAATCCCAAACCAGGATTTGAACTGCGATGCGCCCACTCGACTGCCGAGTAAGCCACCAGGCCGGTTATTACCGACTACAATCACCCAGAAATGTCTGTCCGTCCGCGCGTGACGTCACTCCACACGAGGTCCACCCCCCCCGCGTGACGTCATTCCACACGAGGCCCCCCACGTGACGTCACTCCACACGAGGTCCACCCCCCACCGCGTGACGTCACTCCACACGAGGTCCCCCCCGCGTGACGTCACTCCACACGAGGCCCCCCGCGTGACGTCACTCCACACGAGCCCCCCCCCCGCGTGACGTCACTCCACACGAGTCCCCCCACGTGACGTCACTCCACACGAGGCCCACCCCCCCCACCGCGTGACATCACTCCACACGAGGCCCCCCCCGCGTGACGTCACTCCACACGAGGCCCCCCCACGTGACGTCACTCCACACGAGGTCCCCCCCCCCACCGCGTGACGTCACTCCACACGAGGTCCACCACCCCCCGCGTGACGTCCCTCCACACGAGCCCCCCCCCTGCGTGACGTCACTCTACACGAGGCTCCCGCGTGACGTCACTCCACACAAGGCCCACCCCCCTACCGCGTGACGTCACTTCACATGAGGCCCACCCTCCCTCATTAATTATAATGAGTGGATGAATTTTTGACACTGACACAGAGGAAGGCCGAGATGAATAAAATCATTTATTACGCAACGTCGCTTCAAATATGACGTTCCTTTACAGAAAGTGACGGTAAAAAAATAAATCTAAGCAGCACATTGCTACATCCGTGCGTGACGTCATTGCAAAACAGCCCCACCCCCCTTCATTAATATTCATGCCCGCGTGGAAATTTACACGAACTCACAAGAAGGTCACATGCTCCAGATGACGCACCCCTCCCCTCATTAATCATCATTAGCGGGTGACGTCACTCCACATGCCGCACCTGTCCACAATAACCATGAGGGGTGACGTCACTCCACATGCCGCACCCCTCGCCAATAACATTAGCGGGTGACGTCACTCCACATGGGCAACCCCCCTCATTAATAATCATGAGGTGAACAATTTGTCTATTGAATATTACACGTTCCTGCATTCCTGCAGACGTGGCAAGATCGGAAATCGATTCAATCCTCAAAAAACGCTAAGCCACCTATTATCAACATCAGCAAGGATGAGCGCTTTGAGCTTTCTCAACTAAAACAAGTATAACCCGTAAAAATAAAGTTTTTCACTATAAATCCTTTATATGCGTGGCGGCTAGAGTCCTCTCGTCCTCTGGCTTGAGATGGCTGCCACCTATGGGTCAGATAATTGTCTGCCAGCATTAAGCAATTGGTAATTAAATATTNAAAAAAAATCCCTAATGAGTGTAAATTTAGGAAAAAGTTTTTCACGAAAATTGATTGTCACGCACAGCGAGTCTGTGTTGAAAATGTCAGCTCGATTGGATCACGGGAAGTGGGTTAAAAAACGACTGAAAGGTTTGCACGGTCGTAATCAAGCACGCAAGCAAGCGAACTTAATATAAAGGATTTTAAAAAGAGAGATGACAAAGTCATCCTCTCAGCCGATAAGGGCAATGCCACTGTCATCATGGACAAAACCACGTACAATAACAAAACTCAGGACCTACTTAACGATGGCAGCTATACCAAAATCAATAGATCCTACGAACAGCCTGGTTACGAAAACCAACAAGATCATCACTGATTCGGCATCATCTTCTTGGTTCTTTCGGTAAAGTCACGTAGAAGGGAAGTAATAAAATAATTAAAGTAAAACAATAAAATAATTCTCACGACGTTTCGGCTACAACGCAAGCAGCCGTCCTCACCTGATTCAGACCTTATTGGTCACCCCGTGCCATTATAAATATCAACGTTCATTCGACAAAGTCCCATCACGAGGGAGAAACACAAACAAATAGACAAAAACATGTTTTTGCCCGTATTGAAACGCCTGTACTCGTATGGACCTGAAAACTCAATTTCCCTGTACAAAGAATTCGGGTAATCGACACAATTATGGATTTACGTCTCATCGGATGCCTCAATGACAAATAAATATTCCGATTAGGAAACTTCCATCACTGGCAGCTGTATTTGGGGTACACTTTGCAATCCTGCTCTCCTCCAATCCACCCACCACCACCACAACCACCGAGATTCAGTTCCGGGTTTTGGGTACACTCTGCAAAAGCTCCGCCGCCAACGCCCCGCCCCACCCACCAACCGCCCCACCCACCAACCGCCCCACCACCAACCGCCCCACCCACCAACCGCCCCACCACCAACCGCCCCACCACCAACCGCCCCCACCCACCAACCGNCCCCCCACCAACCGCCCCACCCACCAACCGCCCCACCCACCAACCGCCCCACCACCAACCGCCCCACCCACCAACCGCCCCACCCACCAACCGCCTCCACGTGTCGCGTGGCGGCGCTGTGCGCTGCTGCTGCTGCTGCTGTTGTTGTATTCGTGGCGCGTTTGTTGGCAGTCGCAACTTTCACGTTGCACAGCTCGCAAGCCGGAGGAGATAGCGGAGGGAGAGAAACAAAAAAAAAGCCAGCGGAGGAATCGGCCCAGCCCAGCCCGGCCCAGCCCGGCCCTGCCCAGCCCAGCCCGGCCAGCAGTAACGCTATGGCACCGGGCCGAGAGGGCCTCGTGAGCGCCAAATGCTTCGCGTTGGGCCTCTGCGTGGTGGCCCTTCCCTGGCCTTCGACGCGGCCTGGTCGGGCCTCGGAGCCGCGTCGCCTCGGTCGTCTACCTGGCGCTGGCGAACGCGGGCTGCTGGTCGCCTACCGCGGCCGACACGACCTCTACCAAGTGCGGAGATAGGCCCGAGACTCCTGTCTTTCCTGCCGCACCTGCGGCGAGCGAGCAGGGAAACACCGCCGCCGCTGCTGCTGGTGTGGTGGTTGCGGTGGTGGTGGTGGTTGTGTGGTGGTGGTGGTTGTGGAGGTGGTGGTTGTGGTGGTGGTGGTTGTTGTGGTGGTGGTGTGGAGGTGGTGGTGTGGTGGTGGTGGCTGTTGTGGTGGTGGTTGTGGTGGTGGTGGTTGTGTGGTGGTGTTGTGGTGGTGTTGTGGTGGTGGTGGTTGTGGTGGTGGTGGTGGTTGTGGTGGTGGTGGTTGTGGTGGTGGTGTTGTGGTTGTGTGGTGGTTGTGGTGGTGGTTGTGGTNGTGTGGTTGTGGTTGTGNTTGTGGTGGTGGTGGTTGTGGTGGTGGTGGTTGTGTGGTGGTGGGGGTGAAGCTACTTCCCGTGGGCTGAACGCGGCCCGGCTTCTTCGTTTCGCTTCGGGCGTTGGGGGGGGGGTGGGGTCTCGCTTCGTAGCGGCAGCTGTCAAAGTCGGATCTTTTAAATCCCCACTCATCGCGTGCTATCCATCAATCAGACACGGAGTTGGAGCTGGCAACACTTTTAATGTTAACCTGCTAAGTTCTGTCGCTGTCAGGCAGTGCCTTAATTGACAGTGCGTGCCGATGTGATGATGATGATGGGGAGCGGTGGTGTAGTGGTTAGCGCGTAAGGAACCCGGCGATCCGAGTTCGATTTGCCGCTCACGGCCAACATCGGTGACAATTATCTTGTACCGGTACATAGGCCTCCCCTAGTTCCACTCAGCCTCAAACGGGTACGTGGTGCGGTGTGTAAAAACATCGCCACTGGGGAGACAAAGGCGGACGGGTTTTGGCGCTGCCCACCCATTTCGTGCACAGTTCCGGCCTTCATAGGTGTCTCGCTAACAGCACTTGCCCTAAAAGTCTGTCAAGGCTACACGGGGATCTTTGGCCTTGTGATGATGGCCCCACCAGCCAGAAGGGTGTCATCATTTGCGAGTCTTAAGTTGACCCGGACTGACCCCCCGGGATGGGCGTGAGGCCGTGGGGCGAGAAACTTGGCCACGTGGCTCGGGGGTTGGTGGGACAGGAGGACAGCTGCCTAAGAGGCCCAGTTCGGGCTTGGGAAGAGGCTGTGCATTGAGATAATTCGAATGATACTGGTAGGAACCACCTGGTTCCACCAGCCCGCAGGGGATTATTGTGTCCGTCCGTCGTGCATCCAAAAATGGGAGGGTGGGCTGGGTGGGGAGGGTGGGCTGGGTGGGCTGGGTGGGGAGGGTGGGGCTGGGTGGGGGTGAGAGGGGTGGGCTGGGTGGGAGGGTGGGGGGGAGGGTGGGAGGGGCTGGGTGGGGAGGGGCTGGTCATCCCGTGGTGCCCTTATAAAACTCAACGTGAAACCTACTCACGCCGGCTTGTGCCCGCCCTCACAGTCGGGCATATTTGCAGAATACACCACGACCTGGCCGTTGACCCTGGCCATTGACCGATCAACCCAACGTGTTCCTACCAGCTCCCTCCGCAGGAATGTGTTCTTGCCGCTGTAAATGTTCACGTGATGATAAAACACTTTCTTGAGCTCTCGTTTGTGGCCAGGTCGCTTCTGAAAAACAAATATCTTTCTATCTCATTTGGTCTTAGCCGGTAAAATATGTTTTTTATCACTCGGCCCACATCTAGCTTTTTTACCTTTTGCTGAGGTTCTGACAAATAAGATAATACCTCGGTGGACTTTATCCGGTAATATAAAATAATTGTTAATTTTTTAAGTGATTTGTTTACCTTTCTTGTACTTTGCACTACTATCGTGTTTTTGTATTGTTATAGCGTTCTTATCCGCCCCGATTGGACATCTATGAGAAATAGCTTTACAGCTCGTCGAATTCCTGCAGTATAAATAAATACTCTGATTCTGAAATAATTGTATCTATGTAGAGTATTAATGTTGAACTTCTTTCACACCGTAACGTAGCCAACCGTACCAATCGGAGGTGCGGGCCGATAAGTAGGCATGGCAGCATTGGGCGGGCGGTCACTGAAAGAGAGATCGGAGATGAGAGGGTTTGGCATAGACACACACACACACGGGACAAAGGGAAACAGGCACGGAAGAGATACCCACTTTGTGTTGAACGTGTGCTGTGTGTGTGTTGTGTGTGTGCNGTGTGTGTGTGTCTGCTGTGTGTGTGTGCTGTGTGTGCTGTGTGTGCNGTGTGTGTGTGTGCTGTGTGTGCTGTGTGTGTGCTGTGTGTGTTTTGCTGTGTGTGTGCTGTGTGTGCTGTGTGTGTGTGTCTCACAGGTGGCCGTCAGAGCATGTTTCCTGGGCTTTGCGTTTGGCTGCGGTTTGATTCTCAGTTTGAGCAACACGTCTTGGAAGCATTTTGGCTGGTATTGACAACACTTTGCCTGCAAAATAAAACACGGACATTTCACGTTCCTCTTCGACGCCAGAAATCCCATTATTGCGTGGGGGTCGGTCGCTCGGTTTATCTCCCTCCGTCGAACTTCTTTTCTGCACCTCTTCTCAAAGTCACATCCACAGTCCTCGTATCGCGTTCCACTGCACCCTCCCATCCCACCCTTGGTCTCTCCTTACTCCTGCCCTGCACCAGAGAGGCTTCTCCATCGAGGCCCTTCTAATTTCATCTTCTTCTTGGTTCTTTCGGTAAAATCACGTAGAAGGGAGATAATAAAATTATAAAAATAAAAGATAATAAAATACAATTCTCACGACGCTTCGGCCACAACGCAAGCAGCCGTCCTCAGGTGAAGAACAGGTCTGTCGGAAAGACCTGTTCTTCCTTCTACGTGACTTTACTGAAAGAACCAAGAAGATGAATCCCTGCAGTCATGAAAGCTTTAAATCGAAATTTAATTTCATCTTGTTCTCAACACATGCCCACAACCATCTAAATCGAACAAATATAACAAATATTTACACTACAACACATTTGTAAACAGATGCAAAAAATGCTGCCCATCTAGTAAATGCCCCCACGTTATCCCTTGAGGGTGCCGGATGAGGCAGGCTTAATACAGTGAGACTTTGCTGATCCATGCTGATACAGAGGGGTTTATGTGCTCATCCCATTCATCATTAGCCATGGTTTAGCCACTGCTGGATGAAGGCCTCCCAAAAGCCGTCACCATCTTTCACGGCCCTGCGAAGCAACAATCTTTCCGGCGTCTACACGCGGGCACATTTCATTGCTCCATCTCTGCAGCGAACGTCATCTTGGGTGCATTTTATTTTTTGGCTGCCTTTCGTTTTGGCCACCGTCCATCGTCCCTTCTTATAACGTGTCCTGCTCATGCCCACGTACTCTACCTTGATGATTAGTCGGCGCGTGGTGTTTCTACTTTTTATACACTCGCTCATCCACGTTTGTTGTTAAGTGTAAACCCAGTGTGTCCCCAGTTGTGTGCAAGTAGGTATGCATGTTCTGTTCCCTGTATAAGCAGGTATCAATCGATCAGTGTTTATTTTATGTGCCAATATCACCCACGATAAAGTAGACATCGGTGCACATTACAGGTGCATGTGTCGTGTTCCGGTCGGCCACCCCGTGCGCGCGACCCTGTATCCCGCGTGCCCAGGTACGTGTGTTCGCTGAGCTTCTTCCACTACTCGGAGTACCTGGTGACGGCGCTCATCAACCGCGGAGCCTCAACCTCGACTCGTTCCTGCTCAACCATAGCCTCGAGTACAAGCTGGCCGCCGTCGCCTCTTGGGTGGAGTTCACCCTGGAAATGCTCCTCTTCCCCGGTGCGTGTCCACCACGCGACCACACGAGACCACGACGCGACCACCACGCGCCCATGGGTGCCTACAAGAGGTCGTGGGTTCAATCCCGACCCTGATGCCTGCTATATAATGGGAGTTTGCGGCGTCAACATCTAGCAATTTTGCCTATAACGTTCTTCAGTAGCAAGTAATCAATTTCTCACGCAATTCTGGGTGTTCCCCGGCTGGCTGGCGGGTTTGCATTGGGGCCGGCGCTCACCAGGCCTGAAAGACGTGCGGTGGCTGAGCGTGGCGGGGCTGGCCATGGTCGTGGGAGGCGAGGCGCTGCGCAAGGCCGCCATGCTGACGGCCGGCTCCAACTTCAGCCACATCGTGCAGAGCGAGCGCTCCGAGAGCCACCAGCTGGTCACGCGCGGCGTCTACGCCTTCTCGCGACACCCCTCCTACGTGGGCTGGTTCTACTGGAGCATCGGCACGCAGGTGCGTCCCGTCGGTGTGCTGGGGGAGAAGGGGTAGCGGCAAGCGTTTGGCACTCACCGCTACCTCTCCCCAGCGTATTTCTGAAGTGGCTCCCCAAACACAGACGTCGTAAAAATCGCCTTGAAACAAGATCGCGTTGCAACTCGACAACACGTCGTAGATGCACGCCCCTTGTTTGCTTTGGTGAAGTGTCACGAGACGCTGCTGCTGCTGCTGCCACCGCTACTGCCACTGCTCTCGCTCTGCCCCCGTCAGATCATCCTGTGCAACCCGCTGTGCTTGGTGGGCTACACCGTCGCTTCGTGGCGGTTCTTCCGGGAGCGGATCGAGGACGAGGAGCTCACGCTGCTCAACTTCTTCGGGGAGCAGTACATGGACTACAAGACGAACGTGCCCACTCGGCTTCCGTTCATCGACGGCTTTCGAGTAGAACTCTAGCTCTCGTTTTTGTTTCATCTCGCCCCCCCCCCCCCAACCTGTTGAATCGCACAATTTTGCTCCGGCCTTTTTCTGACCGTCCTCTCCCTCCTCCTGCTCATCCTCGTCCTCCCACTTGCACAAAGGAACAAACGTGCGTCTGCGAAGCAGGAAATTGCGAGCAAAGGACAACCATCTAAGCGACCGACGATTGGCAAAGAAAAAAAAGACAAGACGGAATTAGCACGCGGCGTGCTAGCGCACATTTGAGGTTACGGTTTTAGAAAGAGGACTGGTGAAAATGGGCCTGTAGCGCTGGCTACGTGTGGTGGCTCGCAACAGGTATCCTTGGAGCTTGCTTTTATCGCTTCTAGGGTGTCCATAGCGTTTAATTATTTATTATTCCTCATCATCGTCTTCTCTCCGTTCCACCAGCTCATTGGCGATGGTGGCGGCGAACACATTTCCGGTGTGATTCTCTCGAGATCCAGTATCGCTGCATACGTCCAATCTCGATTATTTTTCTTCTCGATTTGTTTTCACCCCTGCATCTGTCCACCCTTGATTTTACTGCCTTCTCCTCCCCTACTCCTCCTTTTTCCAACCTTTGTGTCGCATCACCGAGTGATAGGGGACCCTGTCCGTGCTCGCCCGCGTAACGTTGTCTCCTCGCCTCGACTCTTGTCCGACGAGGTCATTTTTCACTCCACTGTTTTCTCACATGGCGAGTTTTCCCGGCCTCTCTCGTTAGACAGCTGCGAACGAGGTTGATTGTTTGGGGTGATGCGAGAGATGCGTTTGGCNAAAAAAAAAACCCAAATATCTTGAGCGATCTCTCATTGGCACTAAACAGAAGCGTTCAAAACAATCACAGCCGAGATGCTGAACACCTGGGATGTTGCAACACCGCGGCGGACACGCGCAGGTTCAGAGGGATGAGACTCGCGTGGTAGAATGTTCACAAGACCAAGTGTGTGCGTCCGTTTATGGTTTCGTCAAAACGAGTTTACACTGCTCTCATATGTTTACAGTTTTGATTTCAAGCTTTCGTGACTGCAGGGATTCATATTCTTGGTTCTTTCGGTAAAGTCACGTAGAAGGGAAATCATAAAATAATAAAAATAATAAACACATTTTTATATTTTTATTATTATTTTATTTCCCTTCTACGTGACTTTACCGAAAGAACCAAGAATGTTTACGGTTCTTTGTTAGTCCACTGCTGGATAAAGTCGTCTGTACACCGTGTCAGTCTTAGGGGATTGTTTCAGCGTATTTCACCACTGGTCCATGTGGTTTGGTGAAGTGAGAGGGTGACCCAGGACCGGTTTAGATATCGCGCGCTGCTGGCGTTAGCCGAGGCCAGGAATGTGAAGGACCGCAGTGGAGGGTCGGAATAGTATTCGATGGATGATACTTTTACAGACGCCCTGTATAGCAACTGCTGTGTAACTTTACAGTTACAACATCTGAAGTGCACAGGGCACTTTGTAACGAGTCATCGTTGAGTGCAGCCGCGCTTAAGCATTCTTCGCGAAGCGCAGCACAATAGGCGACGTATTTAGCCAAGCTCCTGAAGAAGCGCCCGGCGCGTGGAGCGAAACGTCGGACGTCGTGCCGAACAATTAGCACGGTTGGCCACGCACCTCCGGTGAGCACGGTTGGCTATGTACGGTGCGAAAGAAGTTCAACGTACATGCAGCAACACGTGGTACGACCCGAGAACGCATCGGAGAGCTGTACGGCAGCTAAACCAGAATCGGAACATTTATCCTGGAGACATCTGATGAGCCATGAAGCTCTTTTTTTTCACAGGATGTCCAAACCGCAAAAACCTTCCCAGCGGCTGACTTGACAATTTTGCATCGCCCAGAAATGTCTCTACTACCGCTCTTGGTGAAGTTTTATACGGAAGTTTTTTGTTGTTGCGCTGACAGCCCAGTGCGGAGGGAGGTCACTTGCCAATAACATCCGGTACAGCAGGATTTGTTCAGCAAGCCCGACTCTGCTGATAGGCCCCAGAAGGGCAAAACCGGTCCCAGAGTTTGCGCACGTGAACAAATTGTTGCTGCCGCTTGACTTGAATCTGTAAATGTTTGAAATACAGAACAGGAAGTGATGTTTCATTTCGACGCAGCAGTCCTTGTTTAGTGTAAGCGCCGCGCAATTGCTGCATCGTTTTGACTGTTATATACAAATAATGGAGCAAAATGTGTCTCTAAAATTCATAAAGGTGTATATGTTATACGGGTTACTGAGCAACGGTGTTTTTCAACTTCAGTCTGCGTGTGCCCGCCCCTTGCCTGCCCACAATCCGCCTCTTCGTGATAAACAGCTTTTCAATTCGTATGCAAATTAAGGCACTGCACGCACCTGATGATTGGAAATCGGGGGGGGCGGGGAGCTGTCGCGTGATGGTTCGTGAGAACTGGAGTTGAGAAGCACTGCTCTGGGAGTGGTTTAATTGGCATCCCACTCGCCTGCGACCAAATCGTCAGAAATGTGCTCGTTCTCAGAAGCTAGCTGGGATTTTCGCCTGGTTAATAATAACAGTTTTGTCAACTTGGAATGCACCTCCGCACAGTAGTATTCGCTCTCGAAGTGCGCAAGGATGAATGACTCTTGAGGCGCACGAGAATTCCAGATGAGCGGGGAAAAGTAGCCGGAAGTGGTCATGTGCTAATCCCCCCCCACTCAATGGTTTGCAATCCTCTATATATGAAGGTGTTATCGGTCAAATTCACGAGTGTTTGCATGTGGGAGGAAACTGGAGCCCTCGGAGTAAACCCACACACATGCGAGGGGACAACACTCTATCCCCACGCAGATGGAACAAGTGGAGCGCACGTTTGCAAGCCAGAATACGAAACCACCTCGATGCCCACGGGAAAGGGTGGGGGGGGAGTTTAACAACTTTTGTGTGAGCCACCTACCCTCACCCCCGTAGTGCCGGATTACATGCGTTTTAATGGAATTATGTCGAGGGTCTTCACTCGCGAGGGCCTGGCACAGCTTGCTGCAGGGTGAAAGGCTGGCAATTGGACGGGTGATTTTGCCAAGTGTCGTGAAACACAACCCCCTGAGCTGCGTAGCGGGAAGAAGTTGCTGAAAATCGCATGACGTGGGTTTCTTCCGGCTTCTCCAGATTTCCTTGCACGTGAAGTTTGTGGGGGTTTTTTTTTCTCATTTCCCCGCACCGGTGACTGCACGATCACCGTAAACAATTCACGGGTCTCGTCCACTTAACTAATCCGCCTAACGCAACAACCAAAAAATGCGCGCGGTTGGCTATGTACGGCGCGAAAGAAGTTCAACGCACGTCATCATTCTACCCCCCCCCCCCCCTGGACAATGAGCTGCTGCTGCAGGAGGTCATCGTTGGCCCCAGAAACACACCCTCTCGTTCACGTAAATGAGAGAACGGCGCACGCGCGAGTGAAAAAAATCGTGTACGAACACGAAAAACCGCTGAACAGTATCGAAATGTGTTTGTTTACGCCGTCGTCATCGCCGCCGCCGCCCCACGGCCGTGCGTCATTTGCGACATCGACGGCCCGCGATCTTTCGAGAGGCGCTCGTTCTCTATGCAACTCTTCCCTGGAGGCCGAGACATCATCACGGCACGGCGCGGCATCAACGTCGGCGGGCGGGTCGGCCAAGGCCACTCGTCAAGAGAGGGTGCGGGTGGGTGACAGCGGGCGGCTGCTCGAGCTAAAGGGAACTTTGCGGGTCTCGCCTCTTGCGGCTGAGGTCACCAAAGCGGCGCTGCTCCATCCTGTGAAGCGTGGCGCAACGGGCGATTTCTGGAGCAGCGGCGTTTCCACAACCACCAAGTCATCGTGACCCCCTCCCAAGTCATTGTGACCCCCCTCTCCCCCCGGCAGACCGATTGTTGATTACCAAACGGTGGCAGATCGAAGAGGGCCGTGTATGCCCCACCACCTCCCCTTTGACACGCCGTTGGCGACGTACGGTGCGAAAGAAGTTCAAAGTACGTACATCATACGTTCATGTGTTTTTTTTTTTTACAAATGTTGGGCCCTGTTTCAAATAAAAACTTTGAATTGTGGGACTGCTTTCTCCCCGCCTGGGGAAGTTTCTCGGCTTACCTCTGTCACCAATCTTTCAGTGCAAATGAAGGCACAGCAGTCTCCACATCTGGTAGCTGGTAATTGTCGCCCATGGGGTGCAGTGCTGAAGGGTGGGTGTCAGGAGTGATCATTATTTACCAACACATCGCCCTGAATTCACCAAATCTATTCAGATCTTGCAAGCTCAGCTGTGTCCAGCCTGGTTATTGCTTTGCTGAGTGACCCCCCCCCTCCCCCGTGGAAATCCATGGTGGGTTTTCTCCGGGTTCTCCGGCTTAGTTGCACATGAAGCCGACGGCCCTTTCATGGCGGTGGTCAAACATCCCAATGTGATCATCGGTTAGAAGCTTTTCCTGGTGAAATGGGTGAAATTATTTATACAATAAGTGGCAATTTCGGCAGCCTACACACAAGTTAACCGTGGTGGCTGGAACGGTTATGCTTCGTTTGGGCTTAAAAGTCAGTAATTAGCTTTTAAGCTTTCGGGGTGCTCGCACGGTTTGACCAAATTATGCAGCTCCCCTGTTGTCTACTGAAAGCACAACGCCTGTGTGGTGTTCGCGTATTTTCAAATGGGGGACTCAACTTGTCCCTGTTGGCCGAGGCGTCGATTGGTATTTCTATTCGGAGACTTCTTGTTGACGCTCTACTCCCTCTCCGTGTTCGCGTGCCCATTAACGTCGCAGCCGCTGAACACGTTACCGGCCACGTACGCTGCTGTTTTTAAATCCTTTATATTAAGTTCGCTTGCTTAGGACCGTGCACATCTTTCGGTCGTTTTTTAACCCACTTCCCGTGATCCAATCGAGCTGACATTTTCCACACAGACTCGTTGTGCGTGACAATTAATGTTCGTGAAATTTTTTTCTCCAAAATTTGACACTTTTTAGGACACAAATATATTTAATTACCAATTGCTTAATGGTGCAATGCAATATCTGACCCATAGGTGGCAGCCATTTCAAGCCAGAGGACGAGAGGACTCTAGCCGCCACGCATATAAAGGATTTATAGTGAAAAACTTAGTTTTTACAGGTTATACTTATTATTTGCTTCAAACTGTGGTGCCCGAGTTTTTGATGTTGTTGCCGCTGCTGCTGCTGCTGTGAAAGCGAGAGCCGAAAGACGAAAACAAAGCGGGAGAGCCGTCAGCAGGACAGGGGTCGTGCCGGCAATATATTTTAGTTGCTTCGTGGCAATGCTCAGTGCCGGATTATCGTAGCAGCACAAGTAGCTACACATGTAGCTACGGGCCCCGCACTTTCAAGGGCCCCACGCTAAATGCTTTCAAGCTATGAATTCCGATTCAGTGATTCTGCACTTGCTCTATTACTTAGTACAATACTGCCTTCAAATTTTACGAACGACTAGGTGTTTAAGGTTAGCGATTTGTCGTATTCTCTGTATAGCAAATAAATTTATTTATTTATTATGCAAGTAAAATGTTTGTGTTTTAATATTAGTGCGTTTTTTGTACTTTATGGCCCCTTTATAGCATAATGCTACAGGCCCCGCACTTAATCCGGCACTGGCAATGTCCACCGGTTGCACAACGAGCTGTTGTCGGTGACTTTGGTCTGGGTGACTACCTGCTGCTGTTGCCCGGTTTGCCAGCTGTGTTGCCAGCTGTGTTGCCTGCTGTATTGTCTGCGGCGTTGCCAGTCGCTTTGGCAATTGTGTTGCCAGCAGCGCCACGCGCTAAGAGGGCGCGCGGAGTCTTTACGCGGATTCAAGGTTCGCATCGTCGGGGAAGCTCGCTCGGTTGTATCGTGAATTGAACACATTCCTGCGGAGGGAGCTGGTAGGAACGTTGGGTTGCTCGGTCAATGGCCAGGGTCAACGGCGGCGTGGTGTATTCCGCAAATATGCCCGACTGTGAGGGCGGGCACAAGCCGGCGTGAGTAGGTTAAACGTTGAGTTTTATAAGGACACCACGGGGTGACCAGCCCCTCCCCACCCAGCCCTCCCCACCCAGCCCCTCCCTGCACGACGGACACAATAATCCCCTGTGGGCTGGTGTAACCAGGAGGTTCCTACCAGTATGATACAAACAAACTTGTGCTGGATAAAGCATGGAGAAGAATGGATTTACATTGTACAACTCCCGTGTCTTCGCTTGTGCACGTGACCCACATGCAGTGCTGTTGGTTTTCGTTTCTCTTTGATTTACAGCTTCGGTTTCATTTGATAAACTCCACTCCGTGATTCCTCCACCCATGTTATGCATGGTTGTTGAACTTATTTCGCACCGTACGTAGCCAACCATATCATCGGAGGTGCGGGGAAAGGACAACAAACTAACACAACAACAAGCAGTTCTAAATAAATGCATTTTCAATCAAGTGCATAGCTACATCGGCTTCCTCGCATTCGAAGGAAGTGTTCCAGACGGCCGCAAAAGCGCGCCTGGGGAGAACATGCAAACTCCAAATACAGCCTGCAGCAGGGGTCAGGATCGGGATCGAACCCACGACCTCCTGTAGACCAGGCGAGGTAGTTAACATCTCATAGCCACCGTGATGATGAGAGAGACACGTAAACTCCAAATATACAGCAGCAGGGGTCAGGATCGGGATCGAACCTACGACCTCCTGTATACCAGGCGAGGTAGTTAACATCTCCTAGCCACCGCAATGTCCAACCTTGCTCAATTCAAGACGCGTTCATAACGTATGTATTACACATTCAATAGTGCAGTTTGTGGCTGGCCACTTGGCATTTTGGCCCTTTGGGTCTGTGCTCAGCAAACCATGATTTGGCCGAGTGTGCTAAAGGAGAAAAGAGTCGTAAGCCAGTCAAGCTGAGAACATCGGTTCGAATCCACGCTTCGTCCACCTGTGATCTAGCTGGTCACGGCGGTGGTGAGATGTTGACTACCTCGCCTGGTATACAGGAGGTCGTGGGTTCGATCCCGATCCTGACGCCTGCTGCTGCTGTATATTTGGAGTTTACGTGTCTCTCTCATCATCACGGTGGCTAGGAGATGTTGACTACCTCGCCTGGTATACAGGAGGTCGTGGGTTCGATCCCGATCCTGACGCNTGCTGCTGCTGTATATTTTGAGTTTACGTGTCTCTCTCATCATCACGGTGGCTATGAGATGTTGACTACCTCGCCTGGTATACAGGAGGTCGTGGGTGCGTTCCCGACCCTGACGATTACTGCTGTATATTTGGAGTTTGCGTGTCTCTCTACCCGTGGTCGCGTGGATTTTTCTCCAGGAGCTCCGGTGTTTCCCTCCACATTTTAGAGTCAACATCACCACGCGTTTAGAGCATTTGGCTGCTGCTATAAATGTCCACGTGATAAGCCACTTCGCTGAGCGATCATTTGTGGCCGGGTCGATTCTGAAAAAGACATATATAGTTCAGTGGGGCCTTACCTGCTAAGATAAACAAAAATTGTTACGTTTTTAGTTTCTCCAGCAAAGCGGAGTTGACAGCCTCAGCCTGATGACGAACAAGGGCGAGGAATATAATTCATTGGCATGATAGAAAGGGCCCAATCGTAACAAGTGTAATATGGTTAAATTCATGTCACCGTAGCGAAAGAGCTGGACTTGTGAGCGATTTTAGACGTATTGATAGTAGCGTTAATAATGAAGCAATGAATGTGATTAAGCCGTGATAAATAATGCCGGGTATTATTAAAGCAAATGAATGATTTGCTGCCGAGCAATTGAAAGAGGCAGCCAAGCAGGGAAGCCCTTGTTCTCATGTTCAAATGACACGGGTGTCGTTGGTGAACATGCCGTGCAATGTCACCAAGTGCACCATTGTCCTGCTTCTCGCTCAGCTGGCAGTCGCCCTCCAACAACGACAACAACAACCCAAACAAAACAGGAGGGCGGAGGAGCGACGATCTGCAATGAGCAGAGCACCGAGCAGCTAACACATTCTTGCGGAGGGAGCTGGTAGAAATGTTGGGTTGCTCGGTCAATGGCCAGGGTCAACGGCGACGTGGTGTATTCCACAAATATGGCCGACTGTGAGGGCGGGCAGAAGCCGGCGTGAGTAGGTTAAACGTTGAGTTTTATAAGGGCACCACGGGGTGACCAACCCCTCCCCACCCAGCCCCACCCAGCCCCACCCTTCCACCAGCCCCTCCCCACCCTCCCATCCAGCTCCTCCCCACCCTCCCACCCAGCCTCCCCACCCTCCCTCCCCACCCAGCCCTCCCACCCAGCCCCTCCCCACCCAGCCCCTCCCTGCACGACGGACGGACGGACACAATAATCCCCTGTGGGCTGGTGTAACCAGGAGGTTCATACCAGTAAAACACAGCAAGTGGGCACAGTGGCTAACGGCAGCGGTGCGTCTGGCAGTCATCTCGGTAGTCAAATAGTAAATGTCCCTCCCCTACTTCTCTCGCGTCCCCTTCTTCCTCTTAAAGCTAGTTACCTTGTTGATTATTAGTTATCTTGTTGATGTTAGTTACCTTGTTGATGTTAGTTACCTTGTTAATGCGGGTCTCTCTCATCATCATCACGGTGGTTAGGAGATGTTAACTACCTCGCCTGGTCTACAGGAGGTCGTGGGTTCGATCCTGACATTGACGCCTGCTGCTGGATATTTGGAGTTTGCGTGTCTCTCTCTCCCCCGTGGTCGCGTGGATTTTTTTGTCCGGGCCATCCTGTTTTCCCCTCCTCATTTAGAATCAACAACATCACGCGTTGAGAGTGTTTGGCTACTATACATTACATCAAGATAAGCCACTTCGTTGAGCTATCATTCGTGATAACCAAGTCGCTTCTGGAAAAGAGCTATGTAGCTCAGTGGGCCTTAGCTGTTAAAATAAAAAGTATTATTTTTTTACGTTTAGGGCCCAATCTATCCCTCTTCAAGTCCGGCCGTGCAGATCTCAGACTTTTGTTTGTGGAATTTTTGCCCCCCACTTCTGCGCCCGAGATGAGTTGAAAAAGAAAATGACAATAACAACAACAACAATTGATCATCGTTGAGGTGACCGGGTGTCTCAGGTTTCCCCGAAACATTCTGAGCCAGCACCATTCAGATCCTTCGGCTCGATTCCGACCGTCGCCTGCTGAAATTTTGATTTAAAGCTTTCGTGACTGCAGGGATTCATATTATTGATTCTTTCGGTAAAATTACGTAGAAGGGGAAATAATAAAATAATAAAAATATAAAATATATAAACATATTTGTATTGTTTTATAAACAATAATTTTTTTTGTGTTTTATNAACAAAAAAATTGTATTGTTTTATTATAATTTTTCTTTATTATTTCCCTTCTACGTTACTTTTTCTTGTTTTATAAACACATTTTTAGTTTTTTAACAAAACTATTTTTTAAATATTTTATTATTTTATTATTTTCCTTATACGTGATTACCGAAAGAACCAAGATTACCTCGCCGCTTGTTTTTTTCGGTCGGCTTTCTCAAGCGTCGAGAGTTGATGTGTCTCAACGCGGTCACCATTATTAAACAGAGACCCATTGACGTACACAGAAAGAGTTCGAAACTCCAGAGCTCACAGATCCAATGTATGCATGTACGTTTGAACTTCTTTCGCACCGTACAAAGCCACCGTGTAAGAGTGGGAAAAATATACGCAAGAAAGACTAACCATGAATACCAGCTTTTTTCGATTTAAAGCGTTCGTGACTGCAGGGATTCATCTTCTTCGTTCTTTCGGTAAAGTCACGTAGAATGGAAATAATAAAATAATAAAAATAAACATAATAAAATAATTCTCACGACGTTTCGGCCACAACGCAAGCAGCCGCCTCAGGTGAAGAACAGGTCTTCAGACGCTGTCTTCTCGACAGACCTGTTCTTCATCTGAGGACGGCTGCTTGCGTTGTGGCAGAAACGTCGTGAGAATTATTTTATTGTTTATTTTATTATTTTATTTTTCCCTTCAACGTGACTTTACCGAAAGAACCAAGACGATGATACCAGCTTCCCAAGCGCCAATAACCACACGCAAAAAACACCGAATCGCAATTGAATGAGAATTGTATTAGCATTGATGTGCATGGAGTTGACCATTGCAGTGACTTCAGAGAAGATGAATTTTCCTAACAGCACAACGTTATACGTCTTATCTGTGGATAGGTGCAGATGGGATATTTTTGTCACTTTCAGGGACACACTCAATTTGGGATCACGCATAGCAGCAGCAGCAGCATCGCCACCCTGCTGAGAAAACCCGAAAGATAAACTTGAGACTCGGTGAGAATTCCCTTGGTGGACAAGCATTGCAGCAACAACAACAAATGCCCGTGTCATAACGCCGATCGATTCGGAGGCTTGGATAATCCAGGTAGCTAGCGGCTTATAGGACGGTGGCGGACAAGAGGAAGTCGGAGATGGGCAGGAGGGAGCGCAATTATTCGAAATCGCGGTCAGCTGGGAAACCAAGCCCCTCGACACGGCTGTGGAGGCATGGAAGATGAAAGCTCGTAAGGAGCGATGGGCCGGGGAATTTTTTTTTATTGAGCGGTGGGAGAGGTGGTGGGGGAGGCGGAGAGTGGCTCATCGAAGGAGGAGGTGGCGGCGAGACGGTGACAGACGCTGGCTCGGGCTGATATATAAAGGGGCACCACTCCCTGACAGACACAGGGCTTGTACGACTCCGATCACGGTGGGTGTCGGTGTGAATGTAAGTGCCCTGTAACCCCCCACCCCGCGCTGTAATCAATGCCGGATTAAATAATTATATACTGTGTAACACGATTTTTGTTCCTGGGTAGCAAGTGTTATTTTCTAATTGCTTATGCCTCAAAAGTATAGAAAATGGCTGTTATTCCCCACAAACTTTGCTTTTGTGACCAGGACTTTACAGGAAGGAATGACACAAATTGCACACGTTTCTCATTGAACCTAACATCGGGTTGCATCAAAGTCCCCACCGTACACAATACCTCCCCAAACTTCTTTCGACGAATCGATTTCAAATTCAATTTCGTTTTTCTTTCTACCCAGCCGATTTCACGCGCACCATGCCGGCTCACGCGCAGATGCTGACCTTCCTGATCGTCGTCCGGGGTCACCGCCGGGGTCACCTCCCGCCACGAGAAGGAGAAGGAGCCGCGGGAAGGCTGGAGCCACCTCGTCCTCGCGCAGTCGTGGCCGCAGAGCGTCTGCAAGAAGCTGCAGTCGGAGCACCTCAAGTGCTACGTCCCCGACTCGGTGAAAAAAAGCTGGACGATCCACGGCCTCTGGACCTACCACAGGGAGAGCTGCAACGACCTGTGGCCGTTCCAAATCGCCAACATCCAGGACCTGGTGCCCTACATGAACGAGTATTGGCCGGCTCTGAAAGCTTCAAACTCCACATTCTTCTGGTCGCGTGAGTGGTCGCGCCACGGCACGTGCGCGGCCCAGCTGTCGGCGCTCGGCTCCCAGCACAAGTATTTCGCCAAAGCTCTCGAGCTCTACCAGATGATCGACGTGGCCGGGGCGCTGGGCGACGCGGGCATCTACCCTTCGCACGGGAAGGGCTACAAGTTCAAGCACGTGCTCGCGGCCATCAGCGCCGCGTTCGGGGTCACGCCCAAGCTCATGTGCCTCGACATGCCGCGCTTTCAGGACGCGCAGATGCTGTCGGAGATTCACGTGTGCTGGACGAAAGATTTTTTGCTGGTCGACTGCTCGAAGGTGCCCGATTTCAACGCCGCGGCCGCCGACAAACGCGGCAACCCTCAGAGTGGCCCGGCCGGCGCTTTGCATTGCAACCCCACGAAGTGGCTGTTCTACCCGGACATCAGCATGCCAGAGGCGTGCTTGTGAGGGTCGCAGTCAAAACCACCGTGTCGCTGTGCGCTTGTTCTCCCCTTTTCCGCGCGCCATTCGTGGCAATACGTAAATGCTTTGAATTGATAATTGAGGTACCAATGGTGCTTTGAATTGATCGCGTCCAAAGTGTGTCCTTTTTTTGAAGTAACGGTTAATGAGCGCACACAACGCTGAAGCGCCCAAAAGCAAAGAGCAACGGGGAAGACATTGTAGGTCAGAGTTCTGGAGGGTTCCAGATTTTTTAATTAACCTGAAAAAAATATCTGAAAACTAGGCCGAGATACACGGAGCTTCGGACGATCGGTATCTAAGATACCGTTTCGGAATGATGGGCCCCGCTCTAAATGCTTTCAAGCTATAAATTCCGAACTTAATTTGGAGCTTTCGTGACTGCAGGAATTACTCTTTGGTTTTTCGGTAAAGTCACGTATTAAGATAATAATAAATTAATACTAGCAATACTAGCATAGCTATCAATTCCAGTTCAGTGATTCCGCACTTGCTCTATTACTATAGTATATACTGCCTTAAACTTTATGAACGACTGGGTATTTAAGGTTAGCAATTTGTCGTATTACTGACTGTATAGCAAAATGATAAAATACAATTACTTTACTATGCAAATAAAAAATTCACGTATTTTATTATTTGTGTTTTTTATTTATTTAGGGCCCCTTTATAACATTATGCTACAGGCCCCGCACTAGCTTAGTCCGGCACTGTCGTGAGTGAAAGTGACCCCCTAACCCCCCCTCCCCCCCATGACGATCGCTTCTCGCTGGGGTTGTACCATTGCAGTTTTGTTCCCCTTGTTGAATAAAGGCTTCAGGAGACGGTTATAAATAATCATTTCACATGCAGTGTCTTGTGACTGAGCCGCAGAAACGATACGTCCTTCAGATTTCCAAGGGGCATTTCATGCATCACGCCAATCTGATTTCATGGCACTCTAACAAGGAACGGCTTTGTTTCACGACGTTTCATATGTATTTATTTTATTCTGTACGCCATGTATGTTGAACTTCTTTTGCGCCGTACGCAGCCAACCGCGCTAATCGGAGGTGTGGGGGATGGACAACAAACTAAACACAAAAAGCAGTTCTACAGAAATTAGTTTTTAATCGAGATTATGTAAAAGTGCATAGCTCCTAATCGGAAGGAAGAGCGTTCCAGACGGCCGCAGAAGCGCATCTGAAAGCGCCGCGTGGTGACGCCCCGTCTTTGTCTGATGGCCAAGCCAAAAGTTGGATGGCGAGTCATCATCATCATCATCAGCGGCCACGACCAACCCATGACCCGGACGACGGCACAATCCACCCAGCACGTCGTCGTCCCTGGACGGACCGTCCGTGCATTCTTCGCGGGACCGATCTCACCGATCTCACCGCTGCATCGCTGTGGCGGAAGCACCTCGTGGGAGTCGTGGCCGTTACACCGTCCCCGTGTCTCGACCTCCATTGCCCATCGTCCCTTCCAGCTGTGACGTGCCTGCCCGAACCCACACAACATACCCGAATGGTCTAACACGTGGTAGGCTTTCGCAAGCAATATTAATCCATAATATAGGGGTTTTTGGGTGGTTAGATTGCGTAAATATCAATGTGTCGTTAAACCCGCCACCACCCGACACAGCCAATGAGTAAGATTTGTCACTAGATTTGAAGCTTTCGTGACTGTAAGGATTCATAGTCTTAGTTCTTTCGGTAAAGTCACGTAGGTAAAAAATGAAATTAATAAAAATACATTTTATTTTAATTAATTTCATTTTTACCTACGTGACTTTACCGAAATAACTAAGAGTAAGGTTTGTCACGTAAACAGAACATGCCAATTAGGTACTACTTCAGGGCACCAGTGTGTTGGAGAGTAAACCCACTACATTGATCTCAGTGTAACGTGCCTATCCACAGCTTGCGTACGTTGCAATTCGCACACCACTTGCACACATCTCAAAACAATGATCACACGCACGATTCAATACGTGTGTAATAAACCTTCTTCAGACGGCTTCCGGAATCAGTCCTTTTATTTCCAACTTCCACAGTTACACTTCACACACTCCCCGTTGCTGACAGACAACGGAGAGAGGGCAGACTTCCCACCAAGTCCCCACCGCGCACGTGGCACCCAGAGCCCCCGTGCGCACGTGACTCCTGCTCCTCTCGTTCCCAAGTCTGCTCACGACTGCCCTCTCCCTCTCTCTCTTAATCCCTTCGTCACGTGGTACCCCCAGCCAATCCTCCATAGACAGTGTTCACCGTTCCCGATGGTTCCCTGTCAATCCCGGGACCACGCCTCTGATCCGGCTCCCCATTAGCTGAGGCCCCGATTGGCCAGGCCAATCACCCCTGCTAACATGCCGTGATCACGCCGAGGCCATGCTCCCTGGCTCATCCCTTATTGGCTACAAAGCGGGACCGGTAAGCCAATCCCCACGTGAACCCCCTATGGCTGTTATGGGAATCGACGCATCCTGAATGTGCCGAGCACGAAAGCACCATCAGCTCACAGCGATGGTTGGGCTTGGGTGAAAGTAACGCACGTGCACTTAGGGGCCGTCCATAAATGACGTCACGCACCTGGCTGGGGGGGGGGGGGTCAGACACTTGTGACGATGTGTGATGGGGGGGTTTGAGAAATGTGACGTCACATCAAAATGCGCAACTTTAAATAAATATAGACAACACGTTCTACTTAATTAAATACGTTTTAATAATGTTTTCTCCTACAACATCAGAGTGCAGCGCCACATTAAATACGCACTACAATGACAATAATTAAAACGATTTGAAGCATTTTTTAATTTGGGGGGGGGTGGGGCAGAGCTTTGTGACGTCACATTTGAGGGGGGGGTCTGACTTTTTGTGACGCCGTGTGATGACGGGGGGAGGGGGTCAAAAATCGTCCCAAATCGTGTGACGTCATTTATGGACGGCCCCACGTCCATAAATGTGTGATTCTCCGCTCATATTATGTTAGGGGAGCGGTAGTGTAGCGGTTCGCGCGCCGCGCTACGAACGCATCGGCTCGATTGCAACACAAGCAATCATCATCAGGTATAAAAGAAATAGCAACAAAAATATAACCAGAAAACTATGGACAGACACATAAGCAGACAGACATCATAAAGATACAGAGAGAGAGAGAACACGTATCGGCAGAAAGAGAGAGGTCGTCTCTGTGACGGGGCCTTAAATATAGCGCCTGTTTCTTTTCATTCCCCCTGAACAAATATTTGGTATTTCTCGTCCATCGGACACTTCGAGATTAGATTCCGGGGGTTCGGGTTAGTTCAAGCTACATTGATTGATTGATTGATTCGGACAATGGCAGGGGCAAACAGTCGGCAAACTGCCCCAGAGGCAAACTGAGCCAACGAGCGAGTTGGCTGGGGCCTCCCTGTCAACGCCGTGGCAATTGGTGGATCGGTGGTCCACGGGGTTACTGGTGAATCAATCTCACTGACCCCAACGACGACTGCCGGTCACCACGAAGTGTCGGTGCCGTCAGGTGCACTTTTATTTGAGACCACGTGAAGTGTCAAAGGCCTGGAGGTCACGGAACAGACCATGGGTTGACTGACCGAGATTGACTGGCCGATGCACCGGCTGTGCTCGCCCANTCACCACTAGCGTCAAACCCACCACCACCCACCGCCACCCACCGCCACCCACCACCCTCCACCACCACCCACCGCCACCCCACCACCACCCATCACCACCCACCGCCACCCACCACCACNACCATNCCACACGCCACCCCACCACCACCCATCACCACCCACCACCACCCATCACCCCACCACCACCCACACCANCCCACCACNCCACCACCACCCACCACCACCCCACCGCCNCCCACCGCCACCCCACCACCCACCACCANCCCACCACCACCCCACCCCANCCATCACCANCCCACCACCANCCACCCCACCCACCGCCACCCACCACCACCCCACCCCACCCACCACCACCAACCACCACCACCCCACCGCCACCCACANCACCCACCACCACCACACACCACCCACCACCACCAACCACCACCACCCACCGCCACCCACCACCACCCCACCACCACCACACCACCACCCACCACCACCCCACACCANCCACCGCCACCGCACCACCACCTTACCGCACAACCACCGCACCGCACGCCAAGTTACCCCCTCGCACCCACTTCGTCATTCATGGGCATTAGGGGCCGTCCATAAATGACGTCACGCACCTGGGGTGGGTCAGACATTTGTGACGATGTGTGACGAGGGGGGGGGGGTTAGAGAAATGTGACGTCACATCAAAATTCGCAACTTTAAATAAATATAGACACCACGTTCTATTTAATTAAATAGACTTTTTAATAAATGTTTTCTCCTACAACATTAGAGTGCAGCGCCACATTCAATACACACTACAATGACAATAGTTTAAAGCGATTTTAAGCATGTTTATTTTTTTGGGGGGGGCGGGGGAGCAGAGCTTTGTGACGTCATATTTGAGGGGGGTCTGACTTTTTGTGACGCCGTGTGACGGGGGAGGGGGTCAAAAATAGTCCAAAATCGCGTGACGTCATTTATGGACGGCCCCACGTCCATAAATGTGTGATTCTCCGCTCATATTATGTTAGGGGAGCGGTAGTGTAGCGGTTCGCGCAGCGGCTCGACTTCGATTGCCGCTCACGGTCGACACCCGGTGACGATTATCTGAACCGGTCCTGGGCCTCCCCTAGGTCGACTCAGCCTTAAAACTAGTACCTGGTGCGATGCGTAAATTTTCCCACTAGGGAGACAAAGGCGGCCGGGCGTGGTGTTGCTCAACCACCCCCTCGTGTACCGTGCCTTCCTTCATAGGTGCTCGCTAACAGCACTTGCCCCAACAGTCTGTTGAGGCTACACGGGGATATTCATCTTGTTATGACCTTCAATCACCAGGAAAGTTAAACCTCTGTAAGCCGCAGGTCTTCCCTCTTTGCGCCCCGCCTTCTTCCTCTTTATGCCCCGCCCCTTTCAAGACGAGGCCCCGCCCACTCGCGGCTTTCCTTTTAGGCTCCGCCCCCTTGTCGAGACCAAAGCACTTTCTGTTTGTTATGGAAGTCGGGGGGGGGGGTGAACGTATAGCAGTGGTCGTGGAGATGGGAGGGATGGGACAGTTTCACGACATCGACCAAACTCCCTCTTAAAAGCAGCGACGTAATCAGTTAACATTTTAGGGGCCGTCCATAAATGACGTCACGCGATTTTGGACGATTTTTGACCCCCCCCCCACCCCTTCGTTACACGACGTTACAAAAAGTCAGACCCCCCCCTCAAATATAACGTCACAAAGCTCTGCCCCTCGCCAAATAAAACATGCTTCAAATCGCTTTAAACTATTGTCATCATAGTGCGTATTTAATGTGGCGCTGCACTCTGATGTTGTAGGAGAAAACATTAATTAAAAAGTCTTCAATTAAGTAGAACGTGTTGTCTATATTTAAAGTTGCGCATTTTGATGTGACGTCACGTTTCTCAAACCCCCCTCCCTCGTCACACATCGTCACAAATGTCTGCCCCCCCCCAGGTGCGTGACGTCATTTATGGACGGCCCCTTAGGCCACTCGGACGAACGAGATAAAGGGATACGGGAACGTAGGAGACAGACGACACAAACGAGACGGCACACGAGACACACAAACAAAAACAATCCTTGAGTTAGATCGGGTCCCCACGTCTTGCCAATTCACGGCCTTGCCGACGGGGATATGTCGGGTGAATGGATACATGCCGCTTGCAAAGAGCCGTTGTCACGAGTGCAGCCCCCATAAAGTTCATATGAGCCAGCGATGGGGGAAAGAAACCACAACTTAGGATGTATGGCAGACATTGCAGATTTGGGGCAAGCTAGCGAGTAAAGTAGAAGAACATGAACATATATAACCATTTATTACAGCCCTTTGTCAACCCAATGCTTATTCAAAATAAAGTTGTTTGGGTTAGATCGCCTAAGTATAAATGTGTCGAAACTCTCACCACCCGACACAGCCAATTAGTACGGGATTTGACACGTAAACAAAACCCGAATTACACCATTGGAACCTCATTTGGCAGTAGCAAAATATGATAAAACATGTTTTACCCTTTTACTGGCAACAAAACTGACACATTTTTTACAAGGAGTCATGTTTGCATAGACCACAATACCTGCAGTCGGAATGCAAACAAAAAACAGTCCAACACCATGTGAAACTAGGCTCTAAGGAAAGCTGTATCGGTGTGGTCCAATCAATTCCAAGGACAGTGCATACATAATCAGAGTTGTGTTTTTTGTTTGCATTTCGACTGCAGGTATTGTGGTCTATACAAACATGACTCCTTGTAAAAAAGGTGTTAGTTTTGTTGCCAGATAAAAGGGCAAAAAACCAATTATCAAAACCCCAATTAGTTACTTCAGCCCACCGGTGTGTTGGAGTTAAATCCACTTTTACAAATTGAGTACGATGTTTCGCTGGTCGTTACATCCAGAATCATCGGGTGATTTGTCAGAAAATGAAGTCTTCCCCACGCCACTCAAGTCATGGGGCTTGTTTGACCAAATGTAAACGACAGCGATCCTGAGGTGGTCGTAGCAAGATTCCGACGGCGGTGGTGGTTGGAGCTGTCGAGTGACGTCGAGAATCAGACCGTGAAGCCAGCGATGAATGTTCTAGAAGGCAGCGTGGGACGTGGCGAGTTGCCGTCTTGTACCATCGGGATTCTTCCGCGTTGCTACCTCAAGATGCGTTTGCATTCAGATGCTCATGTAAGTGAAAACTGTAATTGTACATTTCTCAAATTGTCTGCTTCACAGGCAGCAGTAGCAGCCGAGTATCGTCATCATCACCACCACCACCACCGATGCTCTATTACACGAAAGAAATGAAAATTACTGCAACAAGCGAAATCAAAATTAACAAGGTAGAATGACATTTATTTTCGTCAGACATCAATATGAAAACGATCTCCGGGCGAATATGTACATCTCGGGAAGCCAGAAATTAAGTTTTTAATGGCAGTAGATTTTTTAGCGATTTTGAATCGAAAACGGCATGCGGATCAAACAACAACGAAAAACAAAAGCTCACGAAACGAATTAGACCCTTGCATGGTACTCGACTCGATGGGGAATAAACTACAANGGGGGGGGGGGGGAGGAATATCTTCGCCCGCTAGTGAACGCACAAAACTTCAAACCAACCTCAATGTCGGTGTTGTCAATGGATATCCCACCTCCACCACACGCGTTTTCATTCCCCAGGAACAAATATTTGGTTCGTATTTCTCGTCCATTGGGACACTTCTAGTTTCGATTCCGGGGGTACGGGTTAGTTCAAACTACATTCATTGATTAGCAAAATATCGGGTGTACTATTCTAAAAGCAAACTGAGCAACTGGTTCACAAAATAGTTCAGAAGTCCAATTTTTTGTTAAATATTTAATTTGAAAGTGCATGGCTTTAGACTCGTATGCAAAGATAGATTACTTTGTTTAAAAAAAAAACACATTTATAAATAATTGCAAGGGGAAGAAATATACCCAAATATTGGTTGACACGAGAGGGAACAGATTTCTATTCTCCGACAGCGAGTGTAGCAACTGTGTGGAAACCAACACGAGTTCAGGAGGGCATGGGTTCGATCCCGACACCCTGACGCCTGCTGTATATTTGGGAGTTCGCATGTCTCTCTCACTCTCTCTCCCCGTGGTTTGTGTGGATTTTTCTCCGGGCCGTCCGGTTTTTCCCTTCCACATTTCGAATCAACACGCGTTCAAGAGTATTTGGCTGCTATGCATTTTACACGTGATCAGCCAACTTAATTTGTAATGGGTGGCCAGGTCTCTTCGCGTGAATCTCCACGTCCAGGCAGAGAGGGGGGGGACAAAGGAGTCCGTGCGAAGCGCTTCGCAAACACCCACCACGCAGCGTGGCCAAACGCTGCGACTCCCAACTATCGTACTCGTGACGTAATCGATTAATCCATGTATTATTGCTTTGGTTAATCGATTCATCATACCGTTAACAAAAACTAGCATACAATGTCGCATATCATTTGCGTACGTTAACAATCAACACGCTGGGTATGCACTGTGGGAAGAGAGTGCTGTGTTTTTTTATGCGCCACTCCGTGGCGTTTGCAATTTCGAAACGGCTGCCGAGTAATTGATTACAAAAAAATCATCAATAGTTTACTCCTCTCCCCTTGCTCTCCCTAACCGTCAGTTACAGCACTACATCATCGAGGCTCACTTTCCCCAACCCCTTGCGTAAGGTGACTGAGTAGGGTGACTGGGGAACAGCCACATTTGTCGGGCAGAGAATTGCACGAAAGGTCGAGGGCGATTGAAAGGCATGGAATGATGCAGCCGTTCACCGATTAAAATCGAATTCCATGCTCGTATTGCGCGAGTCGAACAAACAGCGCCCGCGTGATAATCGATTATTTAAGACTGACAAATAATATGCAAATTTATAAGCTTCATATTACATTTAAGATAACGTGGCGAATACGATTATACAAGGCAGAAAAAAATTCAAAACGATAAAAAAATGAGACCCCAAAAAAGATTCTTGAATTGAATCATAACTTCAAACTGTGAAAATTCATCGAATTGTGGGAAGTGGGGGGGGGTTAGGCTATTCCTTCCGGAATAACTTGTTGTCTAAAAAAACACATTTCCCTTCACCCAAAATAAATCTCGTAAATATATTTTAAGGTGACGGGTAAACGAGGTTTGGTCCCATGCCCGAGGGAGAATGGGGGAGTGGAGAGTGACAAAATGGAGAGTGTGAGAGAGACAGAATGGGAGAGTGTGAGAGCGATGGTAGTGATGGAAGTGATGGATAAGAGGGAGAGTGTGTGTGTGGTGGAGGCCAGCAGTGGAGAGGCAGATTGGTACGCCCTGAGACACGGCTGGCAGGATGACACAGTCGGCCCAAGCGATGTAAAGAAACCACGTGGATTTTTACCATCCATGTACGCTTACGATACACGCATCGAATCGTGCGTGATTTATGCAAATTATATTCCATAGTGATAGATTTAGCTTAATCGATAGAAGAAAACTGAACAACCGAAAGAGATGAAAGATAAATAATACAACTGAAGACGGTTATAAAAAAACGAGACAACAGGGCTCTGATTCTCGTATCGAGTTTCCACCGTGGGGGCTGGAGCGAATCGTTACCACCGGCCTAACAACTCAGAGAAACGGGAGAAGAATAAATAACGATTGCGATGGTAAGAAGACGACGGAGGAAGGTGGATGAAGGTTAATGAAGGATGGAAGAAAATCAGTAAATGAACAGAGCGGAGGAAAGATTTAGGAGACAGGAGGTGAGTGTGGAATAAAATTCATCACACGGGTCAGAAAGGGACTGTGCCAAATAAAGAGACAGACCAGAGGAACCAGAAGATGGGGGAAGCATAAGATAACCCGAGATGAGTCATAATGACACTTAAAACAGCATTGTTAGCTGAACTTGCAAATACATTGACATTGCAATTCAGTACGAATGATACGATTACCGTTGTAATTGAATCCCCAGATATGAACATTACGTTTAAGGGTTTTCATCAGTCGGCCAGAACACAAGCGCAGATGCAGCCGTCAACAAACTAAACCGGTACGAACACGAGGCGAGCAAATGCGGACGAGGCTGGTGGCAGTGATTGACTCTCCGCGAGCATCAGGCCGACACCGTGGTGATCTTCGTAACGGGACCACGCGTGAGTGCGCACACATGCGCCCGTGCGTGCATGCGTCTGCCTTCCGCTGCCAATATGGTGAAATGCACAACAAGCACATGTTTGTCTTTAAGGCGTTGTGACCAAGACATTACCGCAAAGTCTAAGTGGGTTTTTTGTTCATCCCACATTTAAATGCTTGCAATTTAAGACACGTTGCTGCGTTGCTACGTGCCAAGAGTAAACAGTGAAATTTTTGGGAACCGTTATTTCTGTAACAAGGCTGCTGGATCGAGGAACAACACTGTGCCTATGCTAACATTTCAAAACCGCTTGGTCGATATGCGTCGAAGTGCCTTTGAAGTGGATCCCAAACGTCATTTTAAACGCATCTCATCAACATCTGAAAAAAATACGTTTTGAAACCTCTATACTTTCAATTGTAAACTGCTACTTAATGCTTTATACGTACGTTTTTATTTTATTTGCTTGACATTCAGACCCTGTATAATGAAGCCGTGTGTTGACCTTTGTTAACGTGTGTTGCAGGTCGCGTGTGGTGGGGTAGAGTGTGGGTCAGCTGGAGAAGAGGAGGCCGACTGCTCCATCGAGGGGAGGAGAGCAGCAGTGGCGTGATCAAGAAATTGCTGGGACTGCACCTTTACACTTTCCACACGTGTACTTCATTGCTTTTGTAGCCAAGTTAAGCCCTTGAGAAAAAGGGCCACCTATTCTCACCGAGCTCTCATCTGCTTTTCAAATAAAGAACTTGGTATAAAGCGGAGGTCTGTATGCTGACACAATTAAAAGGAGGGTGCAAGATCCGTGAGAATGGAGGAAACGTGAACTAAGAAGCTTAGGCTGAAAATTCGAGATTTTATCGATTTATCCCTGGAAAATGTAATCATAACGTTTCCCAGTGACCATCATTAAGACAGCACTAGTTTTTTTCCAAATGAATGTCATTTGACCAACGTTTCTGCATACAATAAACATACAATGTTGATTTATGTAATGTCTGAATGTGACATCTGGATTTATTTACTTTATATAAGAATCCGGTGGTCCTAGACAGAGCACATGAGAAGGGCCTGAGCCAGGATTTGAACAGGGGCAGAGGGCCGATAGCACGGATGCCTGGAGGGCAAGCTCGGCCCAGACTGTGGGGGTGTTGAGACAGACATTGAAGCCAGGACCTTGAACAGGGGTAGGAGGTTGACACATGACTGGCTGGGGAAAGTCCGTTTCAGACTACGGGTGAGGGCAGTTCCATTGAAGCCTGGACCTCAACAGAAGCGGGGAGCTGACAGCACGAAGAGCTGAGGGAAGGACATTCCAGCCTACGGGAGAGTTGGTTGAGAAGGACGAAGTGACAGACAAATCCGAGGGGAGAGAAAGCCAGCCTGGGCGTCAGCCCTGCTTATTGTCATCGTCCTCGTCGCCACCGCTGCCACCACTGCCGGCGCCGGCGCCAACGCTGCCGTCCCCATTGTGGTATTCGTCGTCACCGAATCCGTCGGCCAGGTGGCACTGCCGCTTGCGCACGTTCCAGTGCAGGCACTCGGCGAGGCTCTCGAACCAGTCCTGCACGGGGTCCTCGCAGCACACCGACGGCACCGGGAAGCACGACGTCGTGATCTTGATGCTGCGGCGACGGACGGGCGGGGAAAAAATGAAGAAAAAAAGAACAACGAAAATGAGGACCGGTGTCATTACCGTTGCCCGTTAACTAGAACCCAAACGGGAGCTGCGATTGCCCACCGACGCGTTCACCGGGAATCGAATCGAGCGGGCACGCTGCAATCAGTGAGCGCCTCCATTTGGTTCGACCCGAAAACGCACTGGAGAGCTGTACAGAACAAACCACGAAAAGCTACGCACTCGGAGTAGTACGCGTTAACGGTGATACGTAATTGAGTCAAATGAGTTCTACCCCGTCAACATAGAGCTTACAGGCTGTTGTTGTTCCCACCCAATCTGCCAAGTTTTGCGTGAGGGGGTAAAGTTTCCCTCACCTCACACCCCCCCCCCACCCCGACGTAACAAACCACACCGAGCCCCCACCCCCCACAAACCTGTCTCCGTGCTGGATCTCCTGGCGGCGGCGCCCGTCGAACGACACCCACGCCGTGTTGCGCGCGTCCGGTGACAGCATGATCTGTTCGCGCACGGCAACGTCACGCGCGACATTAAAACCGTGAACCACACAGAGGTGGCCCAGTGGCTCAAGTGTCCACGCTTTGCAGAAATTTCAAGTGGCAGTGCAGCCCCAGTTCAGTGCTGCATTGCACAGCAACTACGGAAGCATTATTAGCACGGTTGGCTACGTACGGTGCGAAAGAGGTTCAACATACGTGCGTACATTATAGTGCACGTTCCGGAATTGGCTTGAGAGTTTCAGTGATGTCAGTGACGTTTGTTTTTTAACCTTGCTCATGCCACTGCTGGCAGCAGGGCCTCCTCGAGAGAGGGCTCAATAAAAAAGCCCCTCTTTGGGGTACGTTTATATGAAGGGAATACAAATTTGGTCTTCATGGGAATCATTGGGTATCATTGAGAATACAGATGTAAATCACTGAGCTAAGATGGCACATGAGTCACATGGTCCCGGTGGGGCACCCCCTCTCCCCCTTCCCGGGTGGGGGTCACATGTATTGCAATCAGAGCATGTCGGTGACTGTCAAATGAACAATGGGATTCTGTTACAAACTCAGATGCACCGGGGGGCACTCCGCCCTCGAATTATCCCGGTATGTCGTGGACGCTGCAGCGTAGCTCATCCGCGGAGGAGGGGGCCAGACTGAAAAGCTGTGCACAGCGAAGACGCGGTGGGGACGGTGGGGCCGGAGGAGCGTTGGGGGGGGGAGGGCGGCGGGGGGGGGAGGAGCACTCACCGTGAGTTCCACGCCGGCCGGCACAACGATGGGGCGAAAGGAGAGCGAGTGGGGGCAGATGGGGGTGATGAGGATGGCCGGAACGTTGGGGTGGATCATGGAGGCCCCCGCTGCCGCAGAGTAGGCCGTGCTACCGGTAGGCGTCGACACGATCAGGCCTGGAACCGCCAACCAAGCCGCGCCCACCCCCAGCAATGAAAACGTTAAATGACTGAAAAATAATCTGACCTTAACACGTGCACTCCGACCTACACAGATCCACGCCACCGTTCAGACGATAGAACTTTGCGAGTCCACAATAGACGCGGCCTCGCCGTGCCATGTTGATCGTAGGGAATGTTTGGCCGTACTTTACCACGTTGATCAGTGTGAGTTGATGAAAGGAGGGGTGGCTCTGATATGACTTGCCACTGATGTTAGCCGTGCCCAGGAATCGACCACCAGGTTTATAAGTTCCGTGAGCTAACTACTTCACCACCACTCCCATCCCCTCTGCCCCCAGGCTACATGCATATATGTGAGATTTACTATACGACAATGAACATGTTTCACATAGAAGATTTGTAATTCTTCATGTAATATTTACGACATTTATTGCCATGTGGCAGTCTTAAATATATGAATTTCTCAATAATCCATACACGTGGTCATTTATCACTGTTATCAGTGAACTGCACCCGTCTGCCGAGTCAGCAGTTCCTGCGGGATTGCTGTGTCAACAACAAGCGAATGGAGGTCGAACAAACTCCGGGCATTCATGGAACCACCACTCTCCCTGCAGAAAGGGCATTGTCCCACAGTTTGTGACATTAATTTTTGTTCATCGCAGAGTAGGGATTCTGAAATGTCAGATAAAGGGACCTGAAGTGTTTGCCTTAGATAGTTATTTCACCTTGGTGGTAAGTAAACAAATTGTGGAGGTGGCTAGGAAGATAAGGAGTCATAGCACTGCACAACTGTGAATCTGGGTTTCAGTCCAGATTTCAGCCGCACGTGATTAAATCGGGTTATTAAGTGTGGCCAGTTGGATGGTGTCAGCCAGGTCACCTAATGACTGCACAACAAATATATCTTATCATATAAAATCATATAAAATGTGTTTTATAGTTAATTTGGAAAACAATCCGGCTCTGAAATAATTCAAACCAGTCACACTGCCGTGCAACGAACGTATGCATAGCAAAGTATGTCGGAAAGTGCAGAGCCCCGAGTGTGGATAAGAGGTAACTTCAAGGTATCTCAGAAACATTTCTGTGATATCACCTTCCACAGGCCATTCTCAAACACAAACTGATGCATTGCTCTGCGAGATTTACGAAAAGATTCTGCAGCTCATGAAATCATCCCGATTGCACAACACAAATTCTATCAATTATTTACCCCGGATAGAATGACTACATTTCAAGACTCTTTTTCAGGATGTCCTTGCATTGGATGCTTGGCCAATCCCATTGTTGACTGTGTGGCTTCATGTGTTGGGGGAAGCCAGCGTACAAAGATAAAATCCACGCACATGTAGTAACACTCAACACTGCCACGTCCTGGTCTTGCACAATAACATATTGTGAAATACATCCTTGGTGGAGTGAGTACAGTCCGTTTTTCTATAACGCTGCATGTTTTCATAATGCGAATTGGATATAACGCGATTAGTGAACAGAACTATATCGCGCGAGTAGGAATAAGCGGTCACACGGCTGCCTCAGTGCAGTGCACACAAGGCGGGATGCTGCTGGATGCTTCTAGATGCTACCCACGTGCCTCAGTCTTTGTTCAGCCCGCATACGCATCTCACGCTCACGTGTGATTGCCGGCAGTGCTTTACCCTCCTGCATTATATATGATTTATTATAACCCGATTTTTCCATGACGCGGTGTTCTTCAGGAACACAACTACAGTAAAACCTTGGATTGCGAGCATAATTCGTTTCGTAAACGTGTTTGTAATCCAAAGCACTCGTATATCAGTTGTGATCACGTGACGCTCGACAGACAAGGCGTATACACGTACTACTCGTATTGCAAGACCTCGCTCGTTTATCAAGTGAATATTTATAAAAAAAATTGCTCGTCTTGCAAAACACTCGCAGACCAAGTTACTCGCAATCCAAGGTTTTACTGTACTACCTTATAAGAGGACAGACTGTACACGTGCTATGTGCACGCGCGGTGTGTGTGTCAGGTTTTACCATCGCCTTGCACGGTAGTGATGAGCCGGTTATCCAGGTAGAGGTCCACGTTGGATAGGTACGATGAGGGCCCTCGGTCAATCACCACCTCGTTCAGCACCTGCGAGGGTGAGCATACACGCACATACAGAGAGACCATGGATGTAAAAGGCGTTCTTCCGAAAGGGAAAAAACCGAGCGTGTTGTGCTTTATTAACGGGACACTGCACAGTTCTTGTTGTTGCATCATTCTAAACAAGGGGTCGGCAACCAAAACAACAAGAATAAACTATTTTTTTCGAATTCGGTAAAAAAAAAATCTACATTTCAAGAGCCTCAATGCATGTGTAGTGACTGTGATTGTCACTGTGTGGTGCCGGGACTACGAAACCACGGTGGATAATGTGCCGAGATTACGTGTAGCCCGCTTACTGGGCGTAGTAGCAGCCCGAGCGGGGCTTGGGTGAGCGCTGGTCAGTACCGAGGCACCGCGTACAGTGTGCGGTGTGGGCTCCCGGTGAGGGAGCGAGAGCGTCAGCCAGCCAGGGTTACGTTGGGGCATGATATGCTGGTTGACCTGCTGACATGTGACCGGATGATATTGGAGGGGGCCACCGGTGGATGGGGGCCGCTGGGCGGTCATGTGGTCCAAAAGAGCTCTCGGGAGCCTTCGGGAAAGAGCTCGAGAGAGATCTAGAAGGTGGGCGGGGCGAGGGGCGGAGCCAGCCCCAGCCCAGGCCGATATAACGGGGGCCTCGTGAGGAGCTCAAGGTTCTTCGTGTTGCTGGTGAAGAAGATCCACGTCGGGGAGAAGAAGCCTCCAGCCACGCGGTCCGGGACCCAGCTCGTGGTCCGGGCCGGGATAGCGAACCGTGTCTAGTTCTGCCGTAACGTGGTTAAGATGGGCATTCGATACCCGAGTGGATTGTGTGATGCTGTGTTAAAGTTGCTTAATAAATAGTGTTGCTCCCAAGACAACGTCTCGAGGAGTTGGACTCACTACACTTGTGATGAATACAAGACGGTGCTCCTTAATCAATAACGCCACGGCTCTGGAGTCGCGGGTTGCCGACCCCTGGTCTAAATTAAATATTTGTTATTCAGGCACAGGATGGCATGTTTTGTACGTATGTTGACTTATTTTGCACCGTACATAGCCAACTGTGCTAATCGGAGGTTCAGGGGGAAGGACAACAAACTCCGTATTCTTGTAGGGGGAAATTGAGTTCAGGTCCATATGGCGTACAGCCGTTTCAATACAGGCAAAAAAATGTGTTGTCTCTTTGTTTGTGTTTCTCCTTTGTGATGGGACTTTGTAAGATGAACGTAGAGATTTATAAGGGCACGGGGCGACCAATAAGGTCTGAATTGTTCTGTAATAAGGTCGGCAGCAGTGATAAGGGGTTGACAGGTATGCAAACAACGTGTTATGAGTTCCTGGCCATGGCCAACATCAGTCGCACATTTTATCTCAACTGGTCTTGAGCGCCCCCTCCTGATTTTCCAACCCACACAAACTCGGCATGGCGACGTTCAGAATCAAAATAATCAAAAGAATCCAAAGTTAATTTCCTACTGAGTAAAGCCCATTGAGCTAAGGAGTCCTTTATCAAGGGTGACTCAGCCCGCAGATGACATCAAAGCGTCGTCCAAACAACCCCCACGCCATTGGGATGCCTTCATCCAGCAGTGGATTGACCGAGGGCTTTAAATGAGCATAATTATGATTGAATATTGACGTAAGGGAAGCACAGTAGAGGTGGGGGGACTGTGGATCGTGCGTACGCGACGCTTGTCAAAGATCTCTAGCTCATCATCACCACCACCATGTGGGCAGGCGATACTCTTGAATATACACACATACCATACATACAGGGCATACGTACATACGTACAGGTCCATCAGGTGTCTGTGACAAACGTTGCGTGCCTTTGAATGGAGCCGAAAACAGCATCTGGAGATGCCATCCGAGTCAGCCGCTTTATACTTTCAAATGATTAATTCTACAGAGACATCTGTGTGCAGCGTGAGCACAATAGCCTCCTGGTTTTGTCACAATATCAATAAATGCGTGTTAAATATAATGGGCGCACAGGAGGCTTGGCAGGTGCGATTCACTGCACAGACTCATAAGGTCGCCTTGTGATAAATAGCTCCTCTACGTACGTCAATTCCTACTCACTGCCTTCAGTGAATCACCATGCGTGTTAGAGAATGACCTACGGGGAAACGAGATATCACATGACTTCTGGAATCCCTTCAAACGATCTCTTATCAACACACTAGTGTCAACATTTTCCCTCAGGGTCCTGCTACAGAGCAATTTTCTTCACATGGCAGTCAAATCAGGTGTAATAAACGATTTTCACGACGACTGTTGACTGGCGTCTTTTTATTAATAGAACTTCTGCACCGCTCCGCTGTCTCACTCTCTCCGGCTAATTTCCCTCTCTCTCTCTACTGCCATTGACGAGCCGTTCTCTAGCCACTGTCTTGGCCCGCCTCTCTCTCTCTCTCTGATCCCGCCGTTGGCTGCCGCGCCGGGAGGAGAGGCTGCTTCGCTGGGAGTCCGCCATGTGCTCGTCGGCGAGGAGAGGTTGAGCGGCGATGCAGTCCAGACCCGAGGCTTCCTACACCGACCACGGGTCCCCTCCTGCCACGCCCCCTCGTGGAAACCTCTCGATGGTTCCCGTACATTCTCTAGGTCCGCCCGTTACCTTTGGCCTAGATGGAATCCCCGCTTCGGATTGGATACCGATTACCCAGCGGTGGCCATGCAGATACCGCTTGTTACCCCCTAGGTGGTGCCCTCTCATTACACAAGCATTGTTTTAATTCACAGAGCTCTAATCATACCACCCTATGCAAAACACAAAGCGGTGAGTTTTTATTTTGTGTGCATTCATCGGTGAACTGGGTTGAGATATTTAACTCTCTACACTTGAGAACTTGATTTCAACACGTGGCTGAAAACTGAATTCATATCCAGAAAGTCAACAGTGCCGACTCAGCGCTATGACCCTGAGCCACCAAGCCACCCACCTCTATACACATTATAGTTTTTATTTTAACACATCCTGAGCAACCATTAAACCACTCGAATGAAATATTGACAATCTACTGTGACACTTTCGCAACTCTGATCAGCTTCGGTTGGCTACATACGGTGCGAAAGAAGTTCAACATACCTACATACAACCAGCTCACCGCTCTAATCCCTGCACCAGAGAATATCATGTAATTCTAATTATCTTTGTTCTATGATGGCGAGACAGCTGATTAACTGATGTAACTGTTAATAAAGCAGCTATGTGATTGATGTAAATTCTAATGTTATAGAGAGCTCGAGAGCTGTAATTATTTTAAATTCCACAGAAACAACAGCAGCGGCTTTTGGCTAGCCATCAAACAAAGAGAGTGACTGCATTGCAGCCGTCGGGAATGCTCTTCCTTCAGATATTAGGAAGCCACTGGAGCTGTGCACTTTTAAATCAATATCGAAAACTCGATTCTTTAGAACTACTTTTTATGTTTAGTTTGTTGTCCCTGCCCCACAGCTCCGATTAGCACGGCTGGCTACGTACGGCACGAAATAAGTTCAACATACAGCTGTTAGCAGTTGGCCTCACCTGGAGCTGAACGAGGGTCTTGCCAGAGTCGGTGTCCAGATGCTTCCCGGCGAGAGGCCCGTTACCCTCGCGCGGCACCGCCGTGACCCCGCCGTCCCGGGCGTCCCTTGCGCTCGCTGGCCGATCCTTCATCACACGCACGCGCAGGCGCGAGCGCAGCACCAGGGCGGCGTTCCCTGCACGCCAGCGCAAGCGACAGGCAGTGGTCACTTGAGCCCTACGATGGTTCAGCTCGTGGTCCGCGCTTTTTGCCACGGTGGCGAGATGTAACTACTTCGCCTGAAATATGCAGAAGGTCGTGCATTTAATCCCAACCCTTACGCCTGCTGCATATTTGGAGTTTTCACGTCTCTCCCGTGGTCGTGTGGATTTTTTTCCGGGTTCTCCCGTTTTTATCTCCACATTTAGACACATGCTTTAGAGTATTTGGCTGCATATAAATTTCCACGTGATAAGCCACTTTGTTGAGTTATCATTTGTGGCCAGGTCACTTCTGAAAAAGAGCCGCACAACTCAGTGGGCCTTACCTGGTAAAAAAATGTCAGTTTAGTTTAGAAGCGCACGCGCGTAAAATTCCTGGCAGGGGGCACGCGTCTCTGGAGGCGTGCATATGTGCGCGCGCGTCGGCCGTACCTTCGATGACCTGGCTGACGCTGGGTCTGAACGTTCGAACTTGAATGGCGTCAGAAAGCCCAGCGAGCCGAGGTGGAAGGCCATGACGGGTGGAACGCTCTCCTGTGGGCAAAAGCAAAGGATCCGTTGTCTCGACCTTCGCCCGCACTCACAGCCGGTGCGGGGTGAGGCAGGATATGAAAGTGAGGCGGGATACACTTGGGAGTCGCAGGGAATACATGTCCCCTGATACAACTGCGTTGGCTTTCGGTTGCCGAATGAAAAAATTTAGGTCACACTCAGAAAACACAAAGTGCTTGCAACAAATAAACCACAATACCTTTCTAATTCGTCAACGAGCTTAAACCATCATGCGAACTCTGGTTATCCTCGCAGCGGCTTTTCCATCGAACAAAGATGGTCACTGCATCGTGCGCTTTCGATGCGCTTCTACGGCCATCTGGAATGCTCTTCCTTCCGATATTAGGAAGCCACTGGAGCTATGCACTTTTAAATCTAGATCGAAAACTCGTTTCTTAAGAACTGCNTTTTGTGTTTAGTTTGTTGTCCTTCCCCCGTACTTCCAGTACACAGCTACGTACTGTGAAAAGTTCAACTACATACAGACTCAACACTGCCGATAGACTCCCCCACACCACCATGTGAGTCGTGGACGTTACGTGACTAGACTTCACCACGCTGGTCAGTGCAGGTTGGTGAAGGCAAGTCGGCTGCAGTGAGTGAGCAGATGTGCTGCGTGCTTTACCTGAAAGAGGGACGAGGCGTAGAGGAGGGTACCATCCCCACCCAGACAGATGATCAAGTCGATGCGGTCTGAGATGTCGTCGTAGCCTACGCAGTGGTGGGTGGGATTGTGGGTAAGGCACACACACACATAGCGTTGAGCGCTAGCGAAGTACGGGAGTAAAATTATTATTCTAAATCAAGAACAATAAATGATTTACAGGCGTTAGAAATGTTGCAGTGTTTGTTGTGGCTTGAAGCGAACCAAGTAACTTGCAATGCTCATATTCTTGAGTGCCAACATATATTCTAACTGGAATAGTTTATTTGAGTGTCGTAATAATAATAATTTGCAGTCCATACCTCGTCGGCCATGTGGGTTATTTGACTACAGTCGGTGTCTCAAGCATGGTTAACAGGAAACGTAGAAAACTATCACCACCGAGCCAGTGAACTGAGCACGTACACCAAGCCCTCATGATGAATGGATATTCAAACTACACAATCCGTAAAGCTTCCACCCCAACCGTTGGGAAAGAACCATCTGAGGACCCAATCAAAACCATCACCTTGCCATACATAGCAGGGGTCACCAAAAAGATGTACAAAATCATGAACAAACACAAGATATAGGTACGATTTAACACAGTACATAAAATTCGTGATCTGATCCCATCTGTGAAGGATGTGATCCCTGACATGCAATACCCTAGCGTCTCCAAACTAAGCTGTGCCTGCGGCAGTAGTTACATTGAGGAAACTAAGCGACGTGTCTTGGACCGTATTCGTGAACACAAGGCAGATCTGAAACACGCTAGGACCAATACCTCAGCCGTGGCTGATCATTATTTTGACGCGGTGGGCTCACACAAAATTGATTTTTCCAAGACGAAGGTACTCTGCAAACCCACTGGCTATCAGCAAAGATTCGTTCATGAAGCCATCCAGATATATAGACACAATGGGTACAAACTGAGCAATCATTGTAAGAATGTTATTAACCAGTTTAAGTCATAACTGGCTGTGATGTGTTGTATATGTTGGGTATGAAAATTTGTTATGTTGTATGCGTGCGTGGGTGAATTATTATGTTGTATATGTGGGTTATGAATATTCAGTGGAAATAATAATAATTAAATGAAATTTGGCCAAATGTGTAATTACCCGGAAATATGTTAATTTATGTAATTACGCACATTTTAATTATGCCAATTCGAGAGGTAATCGTATTAATTATGCGAGTGGGTGTAATTATGATAATGCAAGTCGTTATGATAACCAGACCCCGGTTCACCCCGTTATCGCTTTAACATTTACTGAGTATGTATTAGTGTGTTTATTAAGGTCACCAAGTTCAAATCTCAACGCAGAAGCAGATCTTATGCATAGATTTCAGGAAAGAATCACACAACCACTTCTGTATTGATCAATTTATTACTAATTCAACCTTAACTATGATATAATATGCGAACTCTCAATCCCGGAACGTCAACACGGCATCAATACAGTATCATCAACGATTGTCTGATTTCACTTGGACAACTGCACATGGATCCCGCATAACGCGATGGTTGTTAGTGAGAGAGAGAGTCGTTAAAACATGCAAATATTATGCTAAGAAAACCTTAACGTTAATGAATGATTATACTCAATATTGTTCACGCAGTACCACACTCCTTATTGATCATACGCAACCCTTATCACGTTGTTAACCTTGGGTCACGGACAGTTGAATATTCTGTAGAGGATGCGAGTACGTGCGGCGATTATGACTGAAAGATACTTGAAAGATTATACGGCGATAAAAAAAAACCACAATCAAAACAGTTACTATTCTTAAAGGCACCAATCTCAACAGATACATCGGCAGGTTATCTGACCACAGAACGGCTCGGAGTAAGGGCCTGCGACGGTGTTCCTTTTCCGAAGATTGTTATCTTATACCAAGTTTACTAATTGGGGACCAGATCACCTGATAAGGCTCCGGTGGGCCACCACTCCCCACGTGAGCGTGGCTCGGCGGAAGGAGGTGCCAAGAATCAGTTCGTATTGATGGATCTGTTGGGAATTTATGCGATTAAGAGTACAGCCACTAAATATTAAAGATNAAAATTACGAATACTCTATAACGACGGATGGCCATCACTCGGTCTCGTTGTGATGCCTTCCCAGCCACGGATGGCTCATGGGTTCGAGTGTTTTTGAGTTGTCTTGAATAGTCAGTGTTCGGAGTCGATTCTTTATGTCAAACAGACGCCTGGTGTTCGTGTGGTGAGGGGCGGTGCGCGTCATACGTAGCAGTCGCTCCCTGTCACCGTGGTGAATTGGCTCGGATGGCTGTTGATACGCTGTCGCAGTTCGGAACCGGTCGGTAGGTGGCGCCCACAACTCGCTCGTAGCGTGCAGCGCGGGATCGTCGCCAAGTCACGACGCTCACCACCGGCGGCAGCAGAGACCCCGATTCGGCAGAGGTTGACGAGCTGAAGATGAGTCGAGCCGACCGCTGGTCGCAGCTCGCTCCTGAGTCGACCCTCCCGGTCGAGCTCGCTCCTGGGTCGACCCGCTGGTCGCCCTCGCTCCTGAGTCGACCCTCTGGTCGCACTCCTGAGTGGACCCACTGGTCGCTCTCCTGAGTGGACCCTCTGGTCGCACTCGTTCCTGAGTCGACCCTCCCGGTCGAGCTTCTGAGTGGACCCTCCCGTCGCACTCGTTTCCAATGCTCAGGACCCGTTCCTTTATGCTGAAAAATCCCCCTGGATCCCGCCCCAAGGCGGGGCTTCCGATTTTTGCTGTGTCAGGATCTGTCCGTAGGCAGGTGTGTCCATGTGTGTGTCCGTATGTCCTTGTGTGCATCACTGACGGTATATTCCGTTGTCAACTCCCTCCATAAAACCCACGAGCAAACAACCAGATGTTACAAATTGTCTCGAAGTCGTCTCTCTGTCTGGGTGCAATTTATCTCTTGTCTGGCCTTCTTCATGAACCCAAAACACAGACGTTACAAATCGTCTCATAGGCGTCTTTGTTCGCGTTGCACCACCTGGAGGGAGGGCAACGCTCTCTCCGACCCGGCGCACAAAGAAATGGTTAAAAGTTTTAAGTTAACATTTGTCCTTACTATTTCACAGTTATGATTCTGTATGTAACTAAGGTCTGTCGTTTCCCATCGTGGTGCTTGGCTCCAGTGGAGGTGTCTCCCGAGCGTATACACACTCCTATCCGCGCTGCGGGGATACAAAGACGGCCGGGATCCCCTTTCTCTCCGACCCTGGGTTTAACATCGTTTTTATTATGTATTATATTCCACCTGGTGGTGATTCATCCCGTTATCCTGGCTTTTCCATAAGTTTTACTTTTGTCTTTTTATGCATATACTTATTACTATAAATTTATTCCGATATCTTAGGTTAAGGGTAAGTTTCTTGATCCTAGGAATTCGTATTCCTTGGTGCCTGCATGGTTATATAAGCGGAATATAGTTTACGGTGAATAGCGTTAACATTGATGTTATGTGCGATATTATGTATTGTGATGTCTTTAACTTAACTTGTTTGTCAGAGCTTACTGACACAAAGCTGTATTTCATAGCCGCAGTCTTTGCCCACCCTATCTCTGCTCGCCGTTGTTGTTGCCTGCCGTTAATTCAAGGCCTCATTAATTCCGTCACTCCTGAGTAGGTGAGGGCGGTTGAACCTTGGAGTCAGTTCTGGTTTTTGTCTGCCTGCTTCTTCTTGTGTCCCCTGACCCCGGGAGTTATTATTCTACTTTATGGCCTGTCGAAGCCCCACTCGCTGTTGCTGGCTGGTGTTGTTCCCGGCTTTTTGCTTACGTTTGCAGTTCGCCGTGCTCTTAATTTCCTTCCTCGTCAACCTTATATCGACTATTCGCTCCTGTCTGGGTGCGATTCAATTTTGACTTAGGAAGGTTCTGATTGTCATATGCTTCGGGTCGAGTTGTATAGAAAGTATTGAAGTATGGAAATAACATTTCATATTGACTTAATGATGGTGATGGTTCAGTAGGCGTAACTTGTGGCCTGGTTTAATTGGAGTGGGTGTGAATATCAATAACTTTAGCCTACTCTGTTGTTAAATTCCGACTTTAACGTTACTTTAATAGCAATACAGAATAATTGAGCTTTTTGTCTTAACTAGGCGAATGCGAACTTCTGGTGACCCCGCAGCCGTGTTGTTCAATTGGGTCTTGCCCGCCTTGAGAGATATACAACCCTCTTTTAAATCACCTCTCCCCTGTCCAACCTTCTGCTCTGGAGTGTTTATTCTTGATTCCAGGTCCAAGGCCCCCTCACATCCAGACGCGCAGGTTGTTTACATCAGCTCCCCCCTGTGCACGTGTTCTAACTAGCTCGGAATTCCTGAACACACAATCAGTGATGATTCCTGGCTTTCTGTGGTTGTGATTTAGACAAAGGCGCCTCTGTTTTCTTCCATTGCCTCTGAGTCGACACTGCCCTATTATTTGCCCATGTGCTGAGGTCATAGAATTCGTTTTGACTTCAGTAATATTACCATTCAGTATTGGATTAGCAAATGGGCAATGGTTCATTGATGTAGCTCGCAGCCTGGTCTCCAATTTGAGCGAGCGCGAGGATCGATAATTTAGCCTACTCTGTTGTTGAATTTCGAATTTTGACGTTACTTTAAAACCATGCAGGATGATTGGCTTTGCCTTAACTATGTCTGGCTGACACTCCCACTGTCTCTGCCCCTGCACGGGTGACATGTGCCCGTTCATCAGGCCTTATCTTCCCTTGAAGCAAGGTTGTAAATTCTGCCATCCTAGCCCTCCTCCGGTTCATTACTTAACAACACCTGGTGTTTTGCAGTTTGCTGCGCTTGGTGTTTCACTCATACAAAAAAAACAAGTAAAAAGATAATATATAAAATCATCAATATTATTAATCTCAATTATGGAAGAAGTTAGGATACAACATTCCGCCTTTTAAAATGACCAGTGGTCAAATGGCACGGGTTATTTTTAAAAATATGTATACCCTTCTTCCATCATGAACCATCGATTGTCCTCAAGTTTTGCTGCTATTCCTTATAACGCGCGCGTACGTGTCACAACTTAACAGGTTATATGTGTCAAGAGAGAAAAAAAAATTCTAAAGGAAGGTAGAACGATAAGGAGGGAACGTTATTCTATTGACTACATGTTATAGGAGATATCGTTAAAAGATAGTCTCTATGGTTATTCTTGGTGGCATCATCAGGCCTTGGCTCTATCCCTGTTCCTGGGCTCGAATGGTATGTGGCTTGTGCTGCGATTAGTCTTTTAAGTTCGGCATTCATTTTGGCCACACGGTATGTTAAGGTTAGAATAGCCAGGACTAGTATGATCATCCCTGTTGCCCCTGTGATTCCCATCCCCATCTGTTGATTTCGCTGATATCCAGCCACTTCGGTCGCCAAGTAGATCTGTTATGTTAATCTCTGATTCGCTGAGGGATAATTTCACCATATGGAATTCTTTACTGTTCAACAAGTTGGACAGAGTGCTGCTTATCTCAAACTTGTGGCCTCGGAATGTGTCTACGATTTCTACCTCCGCTTGGTGTAGCTTTTGTCTAGGTTATATAATACCTTGTCCCCTATGCGTACGAATGTTCCTCTTGGTATTGTGACCAGTGCGACGTGGCTTGGAATCGGAACTTCCATGGTTATGGAGTGTTGATCGGTGGAAACAATTGCCGTGTCTAGAGGGGTGCTAATCAACCACTGGGCATTAGCTATCATGGCCACTGTTCCGGTTCTTTCTTTGGGTTTACTTAGCTTAAACTTGCAAGTTTCCTTGGAGCTTAGGTTTGACAGACCACACATTAGTTCTGCTGTATTGGTCAGAAATGGTTCCCTGGCAGAGCCAATGAACCTCTTTCATTATTTGACACAGGTTTAGGTCAGGCACCAGTACTTAAGGGGCCTTCTTCCTGGTAGGCCACCACTAAGGAGTTTCCATCTTGGAGTAAATGTCGTTATTCCATGTACCCACGTTCAATACTGTCCGCAATCGAATACATTTCCGGTTTAACCAGGGGTAAATTTAGCAAAAACGCCAGCTGTCTAGTTTGGGGTCCACATGTATGGTGTGCTGTACCCATGTTGAAGGCAATTTGTACTTGAGTTGGACTGATTGTTTCCGGGATGCTGCTTGTAGCACATCTTTTATCAGTGTTGGAGTTACCAGATATGACGGAATTTGTCCTTGTATAAGATCACTGACGCTGCCGCTGATGCTACGCAACAAGTCTTGGATCACCCACTGAATTGGCTCTCGAATACTCTCTTCTTCGTATAGACTCGGATTGCAGAACTCAATTCTTGGAATGTTAAGTTAATCATGATAGAATGTAGGTTTACGAGAACCACGGTGTCTCGGAGGGTGGATCCCATTCGACCAGATCTTTTGTTGGTGTTGTATTTGCTGATGGATCTGATGCATATCGAGCTGTAAATTCTCGATACCTTGCGTGAGGTGTCCAATCTTTACGGCGTTGGATATGGATACTCTAGTGTGATTAAGGAGCTAAACCGGATAGTATTCCAAAGACCCCTCCAGGCCGATAGACCTCTTGGAACGTGTTAGGTTGACAGTGGTNGGGGAAGTATCATGGTTCTTTGTAATTGCTTCAGGATCGTTCCGATATTCTGTTCACTATATCTTAGGAAGTCATAATACCATATTCGGGTTGCTTGGGTGGCTTGGGGTGGTAACTTCCCGAAGTGCTTCTTTACCACCAAGGCAGGTTCCAAGGAGACATAGACTTGTTGGTTACTATTTTCGTTTCGGTTACTAGGAAGCTGGAGGAGTCTCTCAGCATCACCCCGGATTCTGGTCCTGGCTTGATCAGCTCTTGGCTCCCTTCTAGCTTGACAAGGCAGGAGCGTGAGCAGGAGGGCTGCCATTCCTGGAAAACATGTTACATATTATTGTAGTGTGATAAGCCCATTAGTTTAGTCCCCCCCCCTTTTCCACCTTATTCCTCATCTCGCTCCACCAGCACAGGGTACGGTTTGATTTGGTTGATGTGCACCCACTTGTATTGCTGCTCTCTTCCTGTCTTTGTGATTTTTAGCTGATATACGACTGGGGACATTTGTCAACCACCTCGTGTGGTCCTGTCCAGGAAGCAGGAATTTCCTGCACTTCTGTTTCCTTTTCTCGTAATTGAGTACCACACCTGGTCTCCTAGCTGGTATTCTGCGTGGCTGGCTTTTTGGTCATAGTATGCTTTGCTCCCCTGAGCCTCTACTTGCAACTGGTCCCTGACCATAGCGAATGTGCTCTGTAGGTGACTATTGAGTCCGTCAGGTATTCAGTTGGCGTCATTGCCGTCGGGGTCTCGTCCTCCGCTGGGACATATAACAGGTGTACTGGGAGGGTCATTAGCCTCCCTGTCATGATCTCGAAGGGTGTCCTGCCTGTAGCTCGGTTGGGTGTGGCTCGCATGGCCATCAAGACTAGGGGTAGTTTCGTATCCAGTCGCGGCCCGTGGTAGACACATATTTCTTTAGGAGGCTCACGATGGTCCTGTTGGCTCTTTCCACCTGTCCTGAGGATTGTGGATGGTATGCGACATGTAATTGTCTTTTTACTCCCAACATCTTCCACACTTCTGTGATGACCTCGGCTGTGAAGTGGCTTCCTTTGTCTGAATCGATCGTTGACGTAGGCCCCATCTACTGAATATTTGGTTAATCAGTAGTATAGCGGTTGTTTCCGCGGTGTTGTTGGTGCTGGTAGACACTCTGTCCATTTAGAGAATGCACAGGTCACAGTTAGCATGTACTTGTTCCTTTGGTTGATCGGTTGACAGGTCCTATCCAGTCGATTTGTAGGTTGGACCAAGATAATCTGCTCCCCTCCTCTGTAGGGGTGCCCTATGCTGTGAGGTCGTTGGCTGGTACTTACAACACACGAGACAGTTGGACACATGTTTGTGTATGTCTACCCCATTTTTGGCCAGTAGGCCACCTGTCGCAGCATCTGTCCCGTATTCACCTCGCATCGGTGGCCGCTACACAGTTCATTGTGGCGTGTTGTAACATTATTTCTCGATATTGAGAGGGACTACCCATCTAGGTCGACCGTCTTTTTCGTTTGTGTATACCAGTAGCCCTTTTCGCATTGAGAACCTTTTGATTTGGCTATGCATGATCTCGAGCTCTTTGTTGTCATTCAAGTTGTCAGTAGTGATTGGTTTTCCTGCTGGATCTTGGATATGATCGGCGAGTGTCTTTAGTGTTTCGTCCTCTTGTTGCATTCTGATCAGGTCTTCGGAAGGCTGGGCACTGTTCAATTGGGCTCTGGTTCCAGCTTCTGCCGGGTTCTTCCCACTTCTTGTGACCAGTCCTATCACGGCGATGTCTTGGTTCGTCGACTCTTGTTGTCCGTCTCTGTCGTTTGGTCTTCTAGCTTCCACGGGGTGCCTTCCAGGCTTCCCACTTTTGCTATAGCATCTGCTTGGTCGTTCCCAGTTTTCTCTTGACCAGGTATCTTGGAGTGTCCTTTGACTTTCTTCCAAAATATCTTCATATCCTTGTTCTGAACCATCTTATCTATGCCTCGAATAGTTCTCGATGGCGAATTGGTTTATTCCTATGGTTCTTCATCTCGTTTTTTTCCATATGGGTAGGTGGTGCAGGAAGCTGTGCTGTACGTAGTTGGAATCAGTGCACACCACCATGGTCCGTATTTGGTTATCGGATGCCATCTGGACAGCGATGTGTACCCCGACCAACTCTGCATACTGGTTTGACTTTGGTCCCAGCTGAAATCCCTCTTGAATCCCTGCGAGTGGGCCAGTTTCCCAAATGACTCCTGACCAGCGTGAAGCTTGTTCTCCTTCATCTTGGAGCATCCATCGATGTATACCACTGGTAGGTCGGCACATGTCTCCTTCCTGAAGGGCAGGTACCTGTTGTCCTCCGGAGGTATCTTTTCGTCCTCTGCTTCCATGCTGTCAAAGGTACAATCATGTAAATCGGCAAGACCTTGGCCATTGGACTTTCTTGTTCTTTGCGTATTTCACTGTGATTGGTAGGCCTTGGAGTGTCAGTGCCCAGCTGGCTATTCGGCTGCTGGTTACGCGCCCTCTCGAATCTTCTTACTGTTGAGTATGCCAAGGATTCATGATTCGTTTCCAGGATGATCCTCTCTCCGTTCAACAAGTTCCGAAAATGTTGTATGGCCCAGATGTTTCCAAATATCGCCTTCTCACACTCGGAGAACTTCATCTCCACTCCCCGGAGGGCTTTGCTGGCATAGGCAATAACTCGTTTCTCTGCTTCCTGTCTCTGGTACAGTACCGAGCTGATACTATGATCTGAGTATGCGGTCTCCAGGTAGTATTCTTTCCCTTTCTCTGGTATGCTAGGCAGGATGCCTCTGTGATCTGTCGTTTTAATTCTTTTTCTGCGGCTTCCTGTTCCTGTCCCCACTCCCATGGTTCGTCTTTTTGCAGTAGTTTGACTAAGGTCGAACGATTTCTGCGTAGTCGTCCACGAACTGTCGAAGGTAGTTGCAAATCCCTAAGAAGCTCCGAAGGGTCGTGACTGTGGTGGCGATTTGAGTGCGAGGAGGGCTTCAAGTCTTTTGGTTTGGGGTAACATTCCTTCAGTGCCGACCTGGAGCCCGAGGTAGTCCACCCTTTTGCGTGCCCACTGTCCTTTTTGTATTGAAATCTTTGCGCCTGCTTCCTTTAACTGCTCGAGGGTATGCTGGAGGCTCTCGAGGTGTTCTTCCCATGAGGAGTCCTTGACTAGTATGTCGTCGACGTAGACGATGGTGCCTCGCTCTTTTGCGTCGCCCATCGCCTTGTGGAGGAATATGTTGAAGTCTGCAGGTGAGTTCGAGTATCCGAACGGGCAGCGATTCCAAGTATACTGTATTCCGTTGAAGGTGAAGGCCAACTTGTATTGATCGGTTTCTTTTACTGGCATGGTCCAGAAGCCATTTGCTAGGTCCATTGTGGTGAGTACCTTTGCACCTTTTATTTGGTTGAGACCGTGGTCGATTTCTGCCATTGGCCATCGAGATAGGGGAACTGTTTTATTGAGTTGTCGGTAGTCGATCGTGAGTCTCCATTTTCCGTGGGTTTTAGTACTGGCCAAATGGGTGAGTTGTAGGTCGAGTTGCATTCCCGGATTATGTTCTTTTTGAGTAGGTTCTCTAGGGTTTCTTGGATCGATTCATAGGCGGCCAGTGGAATCTTGTATTGCTTCACGTATACCGCTGGTGCTCCCTCCAGTGTGGAATGGATACCACATGTAGGTCGGTTTTGCCACAATCATAGGAGTCTTTGGAGAACAGGGAGTTGTATTTTGGAGCAGTTGTCGTAGCTCGTCTCGTTGAGTGTCGCTCTCTAGGGCGTCTGCTGCTTCAATTTGTTGTTCTATTTGTTCTTCTATTGTAAGGACTCCTTTCTCTTGGTTTGGATCTAGGCCTTCGTGGTTTCGGGCGGCTCGGTTGAAAGTTCCTTTTGCGTTACTATTGGTTGAGTTGCCTTGGCTTCATCCGAGGGTAATACGCTCTTGCCCTTGTGTTCTCCTTCATCAGTTTGCAGTTCGTCGGTTTGGCCTCCAGGGGGCGGTGTATACTCCATGAGGGGACGGTCATTTGGTGATACTGACTCTAAGTCGGCTTCCTTTCGGTCTTCTCTCAGTCTGTTAGTCATTAGCTGAGTGATTCGAATTCCTGCTGGGAGCTCGTCTTCGTTCCTGATTGTCGTTGATAGGTCGTCGAGCTCTTGTGTTATCACTTGGATTCCCGTGGAGTCTCTCATAACGTCTTCATCTTCTGAGTCCCTTTGTTGCTCCGGCATTGACTGTGCCCAAATTTGTCGGGATTCAAGGTTCATAATGGGTTTCAGGCGATTCAGTAGTTCGATCCCAATAATCAGTTCTTTTCCTGGGTATTGTATGACATATAGGGAATGGTTCATGTTGATTTTGTTGAACGTCAACTTCGTCATAACTTTGCCCAATGGTCGCATGTGGGTCCCTTCACATCCTGAGTAGGTAAGTTTACTTGGCATCACTTGTAGTGTTTCATTCTTCCTCTGGAGGGCAGTCTGGAGTTCGTCAAATAATTCTCTGGATATCATGGATATTTCTGCTCCAGTATCACAAAGGCCTTGGCTGGTCAGGGTGTCTTGCAGTATTACTTCCACGTGGACTCGTCCGACTGGTCCTACGGGAATCAATTCCCCAGATGGTACCCTTTTCCCTCTGGTACCACTTCGGTGATTGCTTCGAGGCTTCTTGTCTTCTCTACGTTCACTTGGGCTACCTTTGCTCTGGGTGTGCCCTCCTCCTGTGTGGGTATAGTTGGTATTCTTCCCTTCGCTACTTGCATGGAAGTCTTCATACTCCCTAGGAGCTCTTTTTCCATCCTAATGTGGTGAGCATATCGATTCCTGTTAGCTAACGGCGGTCTATGCTCTATTGCTGGTGGAGGCGGCAGTAGGGGACGATATGGTGACTGGTTTGGTGGGCGTCGGCCTCCGCGGGGTAGGTGTGGCCGTCACTCTCTCTTCCTCGTCCATAATTCCAGCCTCCGCCCTCTTCTGAATTCCATGGTGTGGCGGCTGTGGTGCCAAGTTCCTCTGGCCTCGTTCCTCCCCCACGTGGAACGTTATTCAGCGTGTTGTGGACGGGTGTCGATTCTATTGGGTTAGGCGCCCTCTCCTGGGGAATTCATGTCTACCCGTGTGGCGCTAATATTATTCCTTGGAGATTCGCTTCCCTCCAGATCGAGGCATTCTTTATCTCTGGTGACGATGTGGGTTTTGGCTATGCCAGTGGTTTTCCGTCCGTTCACCCAGGCCGTGTGGCCTTGCTTTCAATCTGCGTAGGGAGGCAGTCTCGGGTCCAACATCATTCCTACTATTCTCACTATTTCAGGTCTCAATGATTGGAAGAACATCACTTTTAAGACTGTCTTATCTCCCTGGGCATTGTCCACGTCCCCTGCGTAATATGCTTTCTTAAGGCGTAGGAGATAATCTCGTGGGTCTTCGTCTACACGCTGGGTCATCAACTTTGCCGCGTTCAATCCTTCGGATAGTGTGGAGTATTCCCAAATCTCTTAACTACTGCTCGGCTCAATTGTTTAAAGTCACTCTTCACCCTATTTGGCAGGGAGGCTACCCATGGTCTGGCGGTTCATGTAGGCTCCTTGATAATAAACATGCCTTTTCTGCTGATTTACCCAGACCCGGATCTTAGCCTCCTGTTCTACTGTAGTTATGTGAGTGTGGATATCCTGTTTTTGTTATGTGGATCGAAATAGGGAATTCTCACTAGTGCTTTGTCCATTAGTTTTAGTGTCTTACTGTTAAAAGTGTGTTGTTCGTCATCAGTGGTGTCGCTCTCTGAGGAGTGCTCCCTTGAGCTACCCTTGTCTCCACTATCACTGTTGTCATGTGTCCCGTGTCTGTGTCGTGATCTCCCTCTGTCGAGGATTCGTATCTGTCCGTTGCTTGTGTCTCTTGTTTTCCTTATGTGGGTCTTGTGATTCGTGCTTGTGGGTTGGTGTGCGTGATCTCCTTGAGCGGTGTCTATGTGTGAGTGTTTTTGTCCTCGACCTTCATGCTGCCTACTACGTGTGTGGTGCCTGCTAGGTGAGGTGTTGAATTTATGTTTGTCTCGTGCTTCATGGTTATCGGGATTCCTGTCTCTGGATTTTTGGTGCGGGTGGTTTTGCGTGGGTGATTTTTACATGTCATGCGTCCCTCTGGTGAGCTCTCTCTGGTACCATGTCGTGTTGGTCATTGTCAGAGGAGTCAGTGTTAGATGAGCCGTCACCATCACGGTGGCTCTGCTTAACATAACTTTTGTAGTGCCTTTTGCACCTGTTACGTGGGTCAACTTGGCTCGGTGATTTCTGCTTATCCATGGCTCATGCTTGTGTGATGTGCGTCTCTCTGGTGAGCTCCTGTTATCCGTGTCGTGTTGGTCATTGTCAGAGAAGTCAGTGTCAGATGAGCCGTCACCATCACGATGGCTCTGCTTAACATCACTTTGTAGTGCCTTTTGCACCTGTTACGTGGGTCAATTTGGCTCGGTGATTTCTGCTTATCCCATGGCTCCTGCTTGTGTGATGTGCGTCTCTCTGGTGAGCTCTTGTTACGTGTGTCGTGTTGGTCGTGTTTGTGCGAGGTGCGTTTCTCTGGTGAGCTGTCTCTGTCATCTGCATCATGTCGGTCATACTTGCGTAGCGTGCGTCTGCCTGGTGTTCTGTTTATGTCATGTTTCCCGTCTTGCACCAGCTCCGCCCTTTCCCGCTCTATCATTACAGTGTATCCTGATGACTTAGGGTTAATTATTTGTCTCTCTCTAACGTTGGGTGGTCGCCTCATGTTTTCCCGTTTGTATTATTATTTCCTCTTCTCTCTCCTCGATTTGCGAGGGTGTTACTTTATCAAAATTGCTTTGCATAGTAGCCATACTCATTGTGGGATCTGGCCCGGCTACGTCCACGTGGCTCGGAGTGTGGTAAATTATTACTCCGTATGTGTCCTGTGTATCAACGTCTGGGTGTTTCACTGGTGCATTTAGTGCGGATTCTTTCTCTCTCACGAGGGCGTGCAGACGCTCTACCTGCACCATTAAGGACAGTTTCTCTTGTCTCTCCTTTCAAATTTTTCCTCATTCCATAATCTTTCTCTGTCTGTCTGTGCGATGAGATACGAGTCTACCCTCGCTATTTCTGCAATTTTACGTCACGTTTGGCTTTGCCACATTTCATCACGTCCTTAAGTAGTTTCCTTCTATGGGCCTTAACATCTTCTGTATGGCTCCCCTCCCATATATCTCTCTGCTCCGTCTGCTGGCTAGCAGTCCGTCCAGTACGTTTTAACACAAATTCCCGATATTGTTTTTCCATAGATTCCATCTCCTCCTCAGAGTCCACTCTGTATCAGTGTTATGCGTTGGTGTGTCAACTCAGAATGTTGTGGATCCTGTGCCATCTCTATTATGTAGTGTGGTTAATAGACTTAAGAGTGTATCTTAATTCTAACATCTCATGTGCGTCGTGAGTTACTCTAGAATTCCCTTTCAGAGCACATATAAACAATTGTATCACAGGATGCGTCAGTTTAACTCGAGCAAATAATCTCAGCCCAGCTGTCCTTGTTATACTCTGCTACTCTGGTATCTCCCTTCAGAGCGCGTTTTGTTTGTATACCCCCGTTTACAATCACAAGGCAACGTTAGTTCACAACACTTTGATTAACACATCAGTGATTCGTTCCTGAATTCATGCATAACTGTCTGCGAGAGATCCCGGACGAGCCCCCATTATGTTGTATATGTTGGGTATGAAAATTTGTTATGTTGTATGCGTGCGTGGTGAAATTATTATGTTGTATATGTGGGTTATGAATATTCAGTGGAAATAATAATAATTAAATGAAATTTGGCCAAATGTGTAATTACCCGGAAATATGTTAATTATGTAATTACGCACATTTTAATTATGCCAATTCGAGAGGTAATCGTATTAATTATGCGAGTGGGTTTAATTATGATAATGCAAGTCGTTATGATAACCAGACCCCGGTTCACCCGTTATCGCTTTAACATTTACTGAGTATGTATTAGTGTGTTATTAAGGTCACCAAGTTCAAATCTCAACGCAGAAGCAGATCTTATGCATAGATTTCAGGAAAGAATCACACAACCACTTCTGTATTGATCAATTTATTACTAATTCAACCTTAACTATGATATAGTATGCGAACTCTCAATCCGGAACGTCAACACGGCATCAATATAGTATCATCAACGATTGTCTGATTTCACTTGGACAACTGCACATGGATCCCGCATAACGCGATGGTTGTTAGTGAGAGAGAGAGTCGTTAAAACATGCAAATACTATGCTAAGAAACCTTAACGTTAATGAATGATTATACTCAATATTGTTCACGCAGTACCACACTCCTTATTGATCATACGCAACCCTTATCACGTTGTTAACACCTTGGGTCACGGGACAGTTGAATATTCTGTAGAGGATGCGAGTACGTGCGGCGATTATGACTGAAAGATACTTGAAAGATTATACGGCGATAAAAAAACACAATCAAAACAGTTACTATTCTAAAGGCACCAATCTCAACAGATACATCGGCAGGTTATCTGACCACAGAACGGCTCGGAGTAAGGGCCTGCGACGGTGTTCCTTTTCCGAAGATTGTTATCTTATACCAAGTTTACTAATTGGGGACCAGATCACCTGATAAGGCTCCGGTGGGCCACCACTCCCCACGTGAGTGTGGCTCGACGGAAGGAGGTGCCAAGAATCAGTTCGTATTGATGGATCTGTTGGAATTAATGCGATTAAGAGTACAGCCCACTAAATATTAAAGATAAAAATTACGAATACTCTATAACGACGGATGGCCATCACTCGTCTCGTTGTGATGCCTTCCCAGCCACGGATGGCTCATGGGTTCGAGTGTTTTTGAGTTGTCTTGAATAGTCAGTGTTCGGAGTCGATTCTTTATGTCAAACAGACGCCTGGTGGTCGTGTGGTGAGGGGCGGTGCGTGTCATACGTATCAGGCGCTCCCTGTCACCGTGGTGAATTGGCTCGGATGGCTGTTGATACGCTGTCGCAGTTCGGAACCCGGTCGGTAGGTGGCGCCCACAACTCGCTCGTAGCGTGCAGCGCGGGATCGTCGCCAAGTCGCGACGCTCACCACCGGCGGCAGCAGAGATTGACGAGCTGAAGATGAGTCGAGTCGACCCGCTGGTCGCAGCTCGCTCCTGAGTCGACCCTCCCGGTCGAGCTCGCTCCTGGGTCGACCTGCTGGTCGCCCTCGCTCCTGAGTCGACCCTCTGGTCGCACTCCTGAGTGGACCCGCTGGTCGCGCTCCTGAGTGGACCCACTGGTCGCACTCGTTCCTGAGTCGACCCTCCCGGTCGAGCTTCTGAGTGGACCCTCCCGTCGCACTGGTTTCCAATGTTCAGGATCCGTTCCTTTATGCTGNAAAATCCCCCTGGATCCCGCCCCCAAGGCGGGGCTTCCGATTTTTGCTGTGTCAGGATCTGTCCGTAGGCAGGTGTGTCCATGTGTGTGTCCGTATGTCCTTGTGTGCATCACTGACGGTATATTCCGTTGTCAACTCCCTCCATAAAACCCACGAGCAAACAACCAGATGTTACAAATTGTCTCGAAGTCGTCTCTCTGTCTGGGTGCAATTTATCTCTTGTCTGGCCTTCTTCATGAACCCAAAACACAGACGTTACAAATCGTCTCATAGGCGTCTTGTTCGCGTTGCACCACCTGGAGGGAGGGCAACGCTCTCTCCGACCCGGCGCACAAAGAAATGGTTNAAAAGTTTTAAGTTAACATTTGTCCCTTACTATTTCACAGTTATGATTCTGTATGTAACCTAAGGTCTGTCGTTTCCCATCGTGGTGCTTGGCTCCAGTGGAGGTGTCTCCCGAGCGTATACACACTCCTATCCCGCGCTGCGGGATACAAAGACGGCCGGGATCCCCTTTCTCTCCGACCCTGGGTTTAACATCGTTTTTATTATGTATTATATTCCACCTGGTGGTGATTCATCCCGTTATCCTGGCTTTTCCATAAGTTTTACTTTTGTCTTTTATGCATATACTTATTACTATAAATTTATTCCCGATATCTTAGGTTAAGGGTAAGTTTCTTGATCCTAGGAATTCGTATTCCTTGGTGCCTGCATGGTTATATAAGCGGAATATAGTTTACGGTGAATAGCGTTAACATTGATGTTATGTGCGATATTATGTATTGTGATGTCTTTAACTTAACTTGTTTGTCAGAGCTTTACTGACACAAAGCTGTATTTCATAGCCGCAGTCTTTGCCCCACCCTATCTCTGCTCGCCGTTGTTGTTGCCTGCCGTTAATTCAAGGCCTCATTAATTTCCGTCACTCCTGAGTAGGTGAGGGCGGTTGAACCTTGGAGTCAGTTCTGGTTTTTGTCTGCCTGCTTCTTCTTGTGTCCCCTGACCCGGGAGTTATTATTCTACTTTATGGCCTGTCGAAGCCCCACTCGCTGTTGCTGGCTGGTGTTGTTCCCGGCTTTTTGCTTACGTTTGCAGTTCGCCGTGCTCTTAATTTCCTTCCCTCGTCAACCTTATATCGACTATTCGCTCCTGTCTGGGTGCGATTCAATTTTGACTTAGGAAGGTTCTGATTGTCATATGCTTCGGGTCGAGTTGTATAGAAAGTATGAAGTATGGAAATAACGTTTCATATTGACTTAATGATGGTGATGGTTCAGTAGGCGTAACTTGTGGCCTGGTTTAATTGGAGTGGGTGTGAATATCAATAACTTTAGCCTACTCTGTTGTTAAATTCCGACTTTAACGTTACTTTAATAGCAATACAGAATAATTGAGCTTTTTGTCTTAACTAGGCGAATGCGAACTTCTGGTGACCCCGCAGCCGTGTTGTTCAATTGGGTCTTGCCCGCCTTGAGAGATATACAGCCCTCTTTTAAATCACCTCTCCCCTGTCCAACCTTCTGCTCTGGAGTGTTTATTCTTGATTCCAGGTCCAAGGCCCCTCACATCCAGACGCGCAGGGTTGTTTACATCAGCTCCCCCCTGTGCACGTGTTCTAACTAGCTCGGAATTCCTGAACACACAATCAGTGATGATTCCTGGCTTTCTGTGGTTGTGATTTAGACAAAGGCGCCTCTGTTTTCTTCCATTGCCTCTGAGTCGACACTGCCCTATTATTTGCCCATGTGCTGAGGTCATAGAATTCGTTTTGACTTCAGTAATATTACCATTCAGTATTGGATTAGCAAATGGGCAATGGTTCATTGATGTAGCTCGCAGCCTGGTCTCCAATTTGAGCGAGCGCGAGGATCGATAATTTAGCCTACTCTGTTGTTGAATTTCGAATTTTGACGTTACTTTAAAACCATGCAGGATGATTGGGCTTTTGCCTTAACTATGTCTGGCTGACACTCCCACTGTCTCTGCCCCTGCACGGGTGACATGTGCCCGTTCATCAGGCCTTATCTTCCCTTGAAGCAAGGTTGTAAATTCTGCCATCCTAGCCCTCCTCCGGTTCATTACTTAACAACACCTGGTGTTTTGCAGTTTGCTGCGCTTGGTGTTTCACTCATTACAAAAAAACAAGTAAAAAGATAATATATAAAATCATCAAATATTATTAATCTATTATGAAGAAGGTTAGGATACAACAGATGTTTCCATCCTACCTTCCGATGTTAGCAGTTATTTTCGACTCTCTGATTTTACATTAACAGGTTCACACTAACACAGCCGCCGTTTACATTGACATGCTAATCTCTTACATTGAAATGCTAATCTCTCTCACTTTAACATCTCTAGCCCCGCCCACTTCGTTTATGATCCTTGGGCTACACCCATTTCAAACCTTTAGAACAGCCTGCATCAGTAGCTTTCCCCCTCTTTTTTCTCCTGATGACGATTGCTTGTGTTGCATCGAAACGTCGTGATATTTTTTTCATTCACTTCTTTTCATTTTCATTATTTCTTTGTTCTATCTACGTGACTTTACCGAAAAACCCAAAGAATAGGAAGTGGATTAGTGAGTGAAACCTGTGATGTAGGGGGCACAGCTGAGTAAGACTGTGGAGGGTAGCAAATTAAGTATAGTCTTAGCAAACGGTGGCATGTGTAAAAACCAGAGCAAAAAATCATAAATTACAGCCATGAATCAATTCACTGATGGGCAAAGGCCTCCCCGTGCCTAAGTCGGCCATCGTCCATACTTCCCTATGCCGCTCAGTGTGTGTGTTGGTCAGAACTGGCAAAGGTACCACTCGCCACTGATGACAGTCATGGCCAGGAATCAAACTCGGGTGAATGGATTTTGTAAGTGCACGAACCAATGCGCCACAGCTTCAAAACACAATAACACAAGCCTCAGGCTTGGGAGAATAAATGTGTTTGAAGCATCCAGCCATGAGATACAATGGTGAAAAGTGTTGTCTCACGCTGGCTCATGAAACATTATCCATACCCTGCTTATTACATAACTGCTCAACAAACTTGCTTTAATACCTCGTGCATATTTTCCTGCCCTGAGTTGCTAATCAACAATGAACAATTGGTGCTTGCTCAACACACAGCGTGACGATTTGGACCCTACGGTTGTTCGACTGATGCAAGCGGAGACTTAAAGACGCCCACTACCAGATTTCGCAAGATTCGGTTGCCCTAGCCACACAGTAGGCATTCGTAACTTCTCGTCTGGTTACTGTGTAAGACAGTTTGGAAGAGTTTTAGAGGCTTCGACCTCACGATTCAGCTGAGCACAGTCGCTGTGGTGACATCACCGTCCCTTAGCGACGAATGGCACTATGGCAAAATGTTGTACTCGAATTGTAAGTGTTGTGAACGAGTAACTAATTGGCACATTTTGTTTATGTAACAAACCTTACGATCGTCGGGTGGTGGCCGGTTTAACGACACATTTCTATTTACACGATCTAACCCTAAAAAAAACCTCGATTATGGATAATATTGGTTGTGAAATCCCTACTACTTCGTGTTAAACTGAATGAGGCTGTTGTGCGAGTGTGTGTAACGGTGTACGCCTGTGCGGCAGGTGTCACCTTCTCGGAATGTGCACAGCTTCCTCCGAATTGGGACGAAGCTCTCCAACCCCTCCAACAGAGGGTCCTCCAGCACTTTCTTCTCAATGTAAACAATCATGTGTTTCTCCTGCGTGACGGGAACACGCAGTCAGTGGACAGTGACTTCAGAGGATCTGCAACTTTACCTGTCCATCAAACACAATGGGTTCAGAGGGGTCTTCTGAAGGGATCTCAGCGGTAGCTCTGTAGTATCCGCTTTTGTGGGCCATTGTCTAGCACAAAGGCTTTTACCCTTCTTAGAGAGATTCTAGGATTTTTTTGCCTCATTAAATGTTGATAGCACGAATGGGATAATACGGGGAAACTGTCAAAAATCATAAAGTTTCATGGCGAGACACATGTACGTTGAGGTTAGCCGCGCTTGATGTTTTGCAAGAATCACTCTGAACGTGCCCGATCTCACAGGATCTTGGAAAATAAGCAGAGTTAAGCCTGGTTAGTACTTGGATTGGCGACAGCCAACGAATACACCAGGTGTTGCAGGCCTGGGCCGCAAGGTGGCTGGAAGATTGCTGGGCAGCAATCAACACGAGATTTTAAGTGCTTACATTCAACCTGGTTGTCATGGGTGGTCACGAGACTCCAACTGGTTACCATCGAACACCATCCTGTGCCAGGCACATCCTAGTTGGAGCGTGTCGGTGACCATCGTATGAGCCATCTTAAACTTCCCCTGTGCGTGGAACTACGATTGCCACCCCCTTGTACGGTAACACTCCAAGCTCTCGCTCTCATTTAGATTATTTTGCTGCTATAAATGTCCACGCAATAAGCTACTTCGTTGAGCTATAATATGTGGCCAGATCGCTTCTGATAAATAAGTTAATAGCTCAGTGGGCTTTACCTGGTAAGATAAAAAAGCTAAGTTTTATTCAGATATATTTTTAAGTGATTTGTTTACCTTTCCTATACTTTGCAATCCTATCGTTTTTTGTATTTTTGTTGCTGTAACGTTCTGACCCGCCCCTACTGGCATCAGTGAAAAGAGCTTTATAGCTCATCGGATTTGTCCAGTATAAATAAATATTGTGATACCGATTCAGACATCACGTTTACTTTCAATGTAATTTTTAGAATTTCATATTGAAAAATTAGCAATTGTTGTACTGTGCTTTTTGTTACTGTACCTGCTGTGTTTTTTTACTGTATCTGCTCTCTGTTTACGTTTGTAAACCCAGGCCTCCCTTGATAAATACTTGACTCTCACTGGTTATCACACAGTATGTGTGGCTTTTCTCCAGGTACACGACTCCGCTTTCCTTCCACGTGAAACCAAACTCTCATGAATAAAATTGGCCAAACATCACAATGCAGGACCCTCCTGCAAAAAAAAGTCTTGAGGCTCAGCGTGGCTTCCTTGTACAAATCATAATCATCAGCAGTGGTCATTATCTATCCACTGCTGAATGACGGCCTTCCCCAAAGCTGTCACCATATCTCATGATGCTGCATGCAACAATTCAATCCGGCTCCTTGCACACAAAGTCATCCTCATCACTCCTTCTCCTCGAGGACGACGTTATTATCGTTGCCCTTAGCTACGAGAGAACCTGCCGTGCAGAAATAATTTCAAAAGCACCTCGCTGCAAGCCATTTAAATATTTTCCTAAGACAAAGCTGCCCCTAAGAGGTTAAGCCTCTCTAATTAATCACATGAGAGATTGCACGTGTACTTGACTTAGGCGACCCCGAGCATCTCCCGGGTGAAATAATGTGGACAGCTATCGACACAGAACCTTAATGGTTATTTGGTTCTTTCGGTAAATTCATGTAGATAGAATTTTTTAAGTGAATAAAAATAATAAACAACAAATAACCACTAATGTAGACGGTAGCCTGGTTATTAATTGGAGTGTACTGGCCAGTCTATAATGTAGCTGTAGCCTGGTTATTAAGTTTGGTGAGTGTACTGGCAGTCTATTATGTAGACTGTAGCAATGGTTAAGCTGGGTGAGTGCACTGGCAGTCTATAATGTAGACTGTAGCCTGGTTCTTAACATCGGTGAGTGTACTGGCAGTCTATAATGTAGACTGTAGTCTGGTTCTTAACCTCGGTGAGTGTACTGGCAGTCTATTATGTAGACTGTAGCAGTGGTTCTTAATCTGAGTGAGCGTACTGTCAGTCTATAATGTAGACGATTCTTGGTTTTCAGTAATTTTAATATAAAAAAAAATATAATGAAAACAAAGACCAGACGTTTGATCGCAACACAAGCGGTCGTCACCAGGCAAAGGGGGGTTAGCCTCTAAAGGCAAACTGCTTATGAAGGTTTAGAGATGGGCGTAGCCCAAGTGTGTCAGCAGCATGGGCAGAGCAGCTGATGTTAATGTAGGAGAAAGCAATGCCAACTCAGTGGGTCTACACCAATCAAAGGGCCGTCAGGCAATCATTTGCACCTCACTCCACATATCCACACTGCTGACGGTGGAGGTTGACAAGAAAACACAAATCAAGTCATGACCCACTGCCAGTACACTCACTCCGATTAAGAACCACGCTCCAGTCTACACGAGTGGTTTTTTGTTGTTTATTATTTTTATTTTTATTCACTTTCTTTTTTTTCTACGTGACTTTACCGAAAGAACCAAAGAGTATGAGTCTCAGGACACTTTTTGGAAAGGTTCTGCATGGTGACGTTTGGCCAATCCCATCAACATGCATGTGCACCTACAGTATTTTTTGCGCAATCTACTGCTGAATGAGGTCTCCTTGCACCGTGTGGGCCATGGAGGTTATTTCACCATATTTCACACTAGTCATTGCGGGTTGAAGGCAGGGGAGCATAGATATTGGAACATAGACAACACGAGAAAGGATTTTTTTTGCACTGCCCTATGCTGTCCATCACATAGCTTTGCAACGCTATGACCACCTAATGGTGCAGGGTAGTCACCCTTTATATCAGCAATTGAGTGGATAAGGTCTTGTGGCAGGGAAGTGTTAGAAATTTCATCCTATTTTTAAACTGAAAAAGCCTTCTAAATTGAGAACTAATTTAGTTAGAAATGCTTTTTGTGTTAGTTTGTTGTCTTTCCCCGCACCTCCGATTAGCATGGTTGGCTAAGTACGGTGCGAAAGAAGTTCAACGTACATACATACATCCGAGCCGTAGCGCGGATAAGAGGAAGCGACCCAGCCGTGTTTTCAAATTCATGCTATCGTACGCACTTTAATCGCTCGCTCGGACAGAAGAAGTAAAGAGCAGAGGTAAATAACGGTAATATAATCGTCCCTTTGTGGCTTCTCACTTCAAATAGGAAGCAGCTTTACTGTTTGCTGCGGTCGAAGATGATTGAGAGTGGCATCACTCAAGGAGTGATGCCAACGATATGAACAGGATTGAGGTTATTTTTAAATCCTTTATATTAAGTTCACTTGCTTGCTTGCTTGCGCGCTTACGACCGTGCAAATCTTTCGGTCGTTTTTTTAACCCACTCCCGTGATCCAATCGAGCTGACATTTTGCACACGACTCGTTGTGCGTGACAAATTATTTTCGTGAAATTTTTTTTCCAAAATTTTCCACTTTTTAGGAATTTTTTTTTCATATTTAATTTAAAATACCAATGTGATAAAAATGAAACTCTTACTCAAGAAAAACAGAAATGAATAATAAAATAAAACCGATGCCACGCATATAAAGGATTTATAGTGAAAAACTTTGTTTTTACGGGTTAATTTTTTTATCTCCAACACACCGGTGTGCTGAACTAGTAACGAATTGGCATGTTTTGTTTACGTGAAAAACCTTGGCTGTGTCGGGTGGTGGCAGGTTTAACGGCCAGTTTATATTAACACGATCTAGTATTGATCGCGAAAGCCTCCGTGTTAAACTGATATGAACATGACGACGATGATGATGATGATGAATCTTCGAGGTAGGTACCTCCATGAGGAAGGCACAGAGCTCACGGAAGAAGTCCAATAACTTGGCGTCGCCAATCTTCTTAATCACCAGCACGCTGAGTGGCGGCTTGCTCCACGTCAGACGCTGGCTCGCTGGGTCCTGGATGTGCCTGCACACCGAGTCGGCGTGAATGCATAGCAATGTCCGTCATGACATTGAAGCTTGCTTTACAACTAAAGTGAAACGCATTCACGTATTAGCCCTGTTCATCTGTAACGAGGAGGGAGGGGGCGACACGATAACACTCGTAAAAATTATCCATTGAACTTTAGTGTGAAGTTGTGCTGTTTTTTAGGGACCTACACTCCTCAAAAGTGGCTAGATGGTTCAAAGGCTTGCTCAATAGTTGGAGACATAAACCAGAGAAACATCACATTTTAAAACTACCCCGGCAGCTGTCCGCCAGCTGCCCACGGCACAATAAAAATAAAGTGGTTGAAGGTTTATTTAATCGAAAATGATATAGTTTTTCCAACGTTATCCCAATTGTGCTATCGGTGTCACGTCATGAGGTGAAAGAAGCTCTCCGGATCTCTCGTTAGAGAAGCCATAAACTAAAACTAAACGATGAAGTTATTAACCAGGTCAGGTCCACTAAGCTATTAGCTTATTTTTCAGAAGCGACCTGGCCACAAACGATAGCTCAACGAAGTGGCTTATCCCGTGGAAATTTATATCGCCAGCCAAATACTCCAAAAGCATGTTTCTAAATGCGGAGAGAAAAACCGGAGGACACAAGAAAAATCCACGCGACCATGGGGAGAAAAACAGATAAACTCCAAATATAGGCGCCAGGATCGAGATCGAACCCACAACCTCCTGTGTACAAGGCGAGGGAGATAACATCTCATCACCGTGGCGCATCAGCTGACTACGACACTTGAATCACAGGTGACTGTCTGAATTTGTACCCAGGATCTCAGCGGTGACAGCTCAGCGCTCCGACCTCTGAGCCACCTGGTCACGCCGGCGGAACATTTTCAAAATAGAAATAAAGAAGTGGCATGCACAAAAAGGAATCAAACCCTCACGGCCAGGTTACTGGGATCACAATGTAACAGGAGCATTAACTTCCATCGTACTGATTCTACATACAGACTTTAACAGACTGTTGGGTAAGTGCTGTTAGCGGGCACCTATGAAGGCTGGCATGGCACAGAAGGGTCAATGCCATGCCCGGCCACCTTTGACTCCCCAGTGCTATGTACTAATTTAAGGCTGATTCGACCAAGGGGAGGCCCATGACCAGTTAAAATATGCATCACTGTTAATGGCCATGAACGGGAATCGAACTTGGGTCACCGGGTTCTTAGCGCAGTGCGCTAACCACTGCGCCGTCACTCCCCATTGCACTGGTACACACACACACACGAGTGTGCTACTGAGTATTCACATTAATATTACAGCAGGAAACCACATCTACAAACAGGTCACGTGATTTACGTACCAAAACATTAAAAAAGTACTTTATGTTATACATGATACGAATATATTGTTAACAATATAAAAGGATTTTTTCTGTTGTTGTTCAACTTTTCGTAGGTTAAAAACTTGGCTAATTATTGAACTGTCGTTATTTATTTTATCTGTGGAAACACTGATAAAAGTAAGCCAAGCCACATACGCAAACATAGAGAAGCATTAAAGACACTTGTTTTCTTTACAACCCTTCAATGATCTACTGCTGGATGAAGACCTCCCTATGAAGGGTCAGTGAAGGCTTATTTTTACATGCTTTTAGTTAACTCACTTTTCTGTTGTTGTCGTTGTTGTATTCAAATTGTAACTCAATTTTAACCCACTTGCCAATGTGGTATCGACTGCAAACTTGTATACTTATGTCATACTGGTGACAATACTATATTCATCATAAAAAAATATTTTTAAACATTTTTTGATATGTTATGTTTCGGCTTGGGTCTAATTGTCCACGGTCAATTACGTTATGGCAAGCTTCGGGGCCACTCGTAGAGTTCTTCCATTACTAGTACATTTCATAAAAGCGTGTTTAATTTTTTTTTATGACTTATATTTAGCATACTTCACGCTGGTCAGTGTGGGTTGGTAACGGGGTGGGGGGGCCTGGGACTCTTTCACATACGACTCGCCACTGACGTTAGCCGTGACTCTTAGTACAATGCGCAGTCCGCGTTATCTTTACGTCAGGCTGGATACACGTGTACACATCCTTCTAGGAACAGGAAGAGAATGTAAATGTCCCTTTTCATGAATATTTAAAATAAATGCAGGAGAATGAGTTACTCAGCTTTCAAGTTATAATAAGCTACACGTAATGGATTATAATCAGAATCTTTATTTATACTGGAGAAATCCGATGACCTTTAAAGCTCTTTTACCCAGATGTCCAGTAGGGGGGTAGAAACGTTGCAATAACAAGAAATTCAAAAACAAGACTGTAGTGCAAAGTACAAGAAATGTAAACAAATAGTCCATATACATACATACATACAAAACGAAACCACCCCATCGTACTCTTTGGTTCTTTCGGTAAAGTCACGTAGAAAGAAAAAATAATGAATTAAATAATAATGAAATAATAGCTTACAATCATCCTATCAGGCTAAGCCCACCGAGTATTTACTTATTTTTCAGAAGGAACCTGACCACAAATATGGCTCAACAAAGTGGATTATCTTTTTGACATTTATAGCAGCAAATTAATATAAACAATCTCAATGCGTGTTTCACATTGCGCACACGATACCAGCAGTGGCTGTTTAAGATCGGAAACAGAGAGAGTCGGGGCCCTCCAAAAATATGGGACAAAAATTGTGAACGTCTTCGCTTTTGTATGCGGAGGTTTTTGACGACGCTGAATCTATGTACGAAGTCAGATTTTCAACTGACTCATCTTTTATGGTCGCGGGCAAAGATCATCACTGTTACACACAATAGATTTTAATTTCCCACTGTCAATGTACACATAGTTAACTTTTTTAAATTATTGCTTTTAACGAAAACTATTTAAAACTAAACTATTTTAAATTTTACCAGGTAAGGCCCACTGAGCTATATAGTTATTTTTTTAGACGTAACCTGGCCACAAATGATAGCTCAACGAAGTGGTTTATCTTGTGTAAATTTAAAGCAGCCAAGTACTCTAAACGTATGTTTCAAATGTGGAGGGAAAACCCGGAGGACCCGGAGAAAACCATGCGGCCAAGGGGATAGAGCGAGAGACACGCAAATTACAAATATACAGCAGGCGTCAGGTTCGGATTGAACCAACGACCTCCTGTATACCAGGTGACGTAGTTAACATCTCGTCACCGTGGCTATTAATCTACTGATATGAAATCGTAATACCTACTATAATCACCCGGAATGCCTGTCCTTAACGCTCGTGACGTCACTCCACATCGAACAGCCCCCTCATTAATATTCATGAGCAGGTGACGTCCTCCAAATGGACACCCCCCACTCCTATTAATAATCATGAGCGGGTGACGTCACTCAATATGGAGTACTCCCCCACCCCTCACTAATAATCATGCGCAAGAGATGTCACTCACATCGAACAGCCCCTCATTAATATTCATGAGCAGGTGACGTCCTCCAAATAGACACCCACCCCGTTATTAAACACGTTCCTTCAGATGGGCAGGTAGGACTTGGTTGGACAGCGCATTCGTGCACGACAGACAGACCCATAATCCCTAGTGGGCAGTGTGGAACCTGTTGTTCCTACCTGTATTATTATCTACTATAATGAGCCAAGAATGTCTGTGTGCAACGCTCGTGACGTCACTCCATGTCGGCCAGTCCCCCTCATTAATAATCATGAACAGGTTACGTCCTAAATCTTGACTTAAAGCTTTCGTGGCTGCAGGAATTCATATTCTTTGGGTCTTTCGGTAAAGTCACGTAGATAGGTTCAAAGAAAATAACAAAAAAATAACAAATAGGTGACGTAATTAATAATCATTATAAGGTGACGTCCTCCAAATGGACACCGCTCCCCCATTTATATTAATTAGCGGCTGACGTCACTCAATGGGAGGCCGAGGCGCCTCCTCCCCCTCCTCGGCGTCAACTTACAACCCTCACCACGTCACGCGATCTCCGTAACGCTGTTGAGACATGAAAGTAAAAAGGACGTCACGATGAACAAGGGATGATAACCTTAAAATGAAATAGGTCTGTGTGAATTTATCCCTTACGAATTGCACACGCATTAATGCAATATCACGTTGCAGTCTGCTTTTCGCTTTCCAGTTTCAGATTTACTGCAATACACCCGTCCTTGGACGGGCAAAGGCGAGTTACTGAAGGTGAACGTGAGTAGGAACCGACGTGTGCATCGAGGAAATGTGTCTCGCGTGAGGTTGTAAAAGACTGGGCCAAAGCAGTGGCCTCATTCGCATAAAGAGTCGATCTCAGCCCCTGCTGAGGCTGCTCCACCCACCTGTGTCCACTGCTGTGCAATTATATTCTTAGGTTTTTTCGGTAAAGTCACGTAGGTAAAACATTAAAATTAATAAAAGTAAAATAAAATAATAAAATTAAAATGACGACGTTTATTTTACTTTTATTAATTTTAATGTTTTACCTACGTGACTTTAAGAATATGAATCCTTGCAGTCACGAAAGCTTCAAATCTAGAATTCTGTGCAATTGTTTCGCGTTTCACGCGTTTATCGCATGGGGGGGGGGGGGACACGGAGGGCCATTGCGCTCACGAAGCACACAGATGTGTCAGCACAATTACAAATTGAAAGCAAGAAGCACGTACTGCGACCGCATCTCCAGAAGCGATGAAAAAAATAAGAATAGGTTTAGGTTTGGCTTGTTCTGGAAATAAAACAGGTGTTAAGATGTTCAAACACCAAATAAGGAATCAAGTCTGCATTAAGCACACGTACTTGTGGCGAACATGCAAAAAACATGCTCTAATAATATATGCATTGTCTTTGAAACGGATTGGCCTACACCAGAGACAGCTGTTTATGCCCCGTTCAAAGTCACCAACAACACAATGCTTGTCCCAGAGATGTGTGTACGCATGTTGAACGTCTTTCGCACCGTACGTGATAATCGTACTCCAATATCAAAGTCTGTACATGTACAGCAGCCCTTTGTCAATCCACTGCTTAGTCAGGGCCTTTCCACGCCACGTTGGTCGCGGATGTTATTTGACCATTCTTCACGCCACGCTATGGAAACATTTTCTCTATTAACAGGGCATCTAGGAAAGCATGCCCCCTCCCTGGTGTGGATGAGAATCAGAATCTTATTTAGACTGGAGGAGTCCGATAAGCTATGAAGCTCTTTTTAACAGATGTCCAGTAAAGGTTAAATTCTTTAAGGGATCTCAGACATAGTTGCGCGAGGCATCGTTTAGTGTGGCCCTATACTGTGAGGGCCTCACGCGATGCAAGCAACAACGAAACTGAAAAACTGGGGAAAAAAGAGACAAAAAGGTGCTCCCAAGATAAATTTGACATTTAGCTGAAATAAAGTTTCAATGCTGGGTTCGTTTAGAGGCTACGTGTGCATATGTCCAGGCATGTGTGAGTATAGCGTATGCCTTTGCACTTAGAATTAAAGGAAACTACTGTGTCCCGTGAAGTTTTGTTCACAAACAAAATGTTGGCCAAGTCACCGAGTAAACTTGTCACTGTAATTATCTTTTGATGTAACCTTTTATGAAATAAAAAATATGTTTTATTGAGTTTACATGGGCCTACCCAAAAAACAATTATACATCATAATATTGGCTTTGAAATTCCCAAAGTGTTACATTTTCAAAACATTGTTAATGCACCATGGCTATCATTCCAAATAAAATTAAATTTTCAACAAGTTATTAAATTCTCCCTGTTATATATTAAATCTCCATTCCAACCCACAGTAGCCCTACAGGAGAAAAGTGTACATAAATTGTGAATACTTTGAGCAACGCAATGATTAATTATTTAATCAAATATTAAAGTGTGCGAGCCCATGACGTGATATGTTCGGACACGTATTTCCATTCGCGCAAATGAAATATGTCACCATGCGAGGGGANGGGGGGGTAGCACTCAAAAGTTCTGCACAGATAGATTGAAGAACCCATTGCTCGGCAATAAAAATGTGACACCGGTCAGCTGATCGGGATTTGTTTTTAATTACAGAATTACGTGGAGGTTGCCCAGAGGTGAGAGCGCCTGATCTGGCACCCCCCACCCCTAAGGTCCTGGGTTTTAATCCAGACAGCTGCATGTGATTAAACCGCGTCTTCCAAGTGCAGTGAGTTGAAGGTGTCAGCCCTGTACCAATAATTGCATGACAAAAACAACTAATTCAATTTGGTTCTGCACTTAATTTGGCTGAATTCCAGTGCTGAGATAAAAAAATGTACTGTCATGTGATGAACTATACATATCAGAGAGTGAAAGTGTTGTGTGCTCTGCTGTGTGAACCACAGGTCACTTGAAGAGATCTCAGGGCTAGCTCTGTAACATCCACTTCCTTTGGCAATAACACGAAATGATAGCAACGTTTTTTTTCACTGCATTGGGCGAGCAGCGAAGTATCGATTCGATTACAATCTCGAACTGAATTATATGCTTGTGATACATGCGTAAAATCACGCGTGAGGATTTATTTAACATATATAAAATGTGTATGTAAGTGATATGGTAATGTTACATTTAAAATAATGTGTGGACAGAGCAAAGGCAGGCACAATATACAAGAAACAATAAACGAGACGCTAAAAACAAGAATGAAAAATCTATTCTTAAACCGGATCGCAACCCAAATCGTGACTAATTCATCAAATTGTCATCGGGAATATAATTACGTGCCTACTCTGCAATTATAAATGTGTTAAAAATAACCTCCGGTTTACTGTAAGGCAATAACAACGTTGTTTTGTAGCATCATCCACCCAAGAAGCTCGTCCTGAAGCCCCACCTGCATGCTTAATCAAGAACTGGACACTCGGGTGACTGTGACGCAGGTTTGTTTAAGCCCGTGTCTCTGTCTACTTGTTTTTAATAACAAAACATCAGTCTTCTGGGAGTGCATAATTTCAGCAGCAATGGTTCAGTGGAAACCTCTGGGCTGGTTTGGCACGCAGTGTCTCATCATCAGTAGTCAGGCTTGATGGAATCAATTTAACACGTAGGCTTTCGCGACCAATATTATTCATAATCAACGTTGTAAATGTTGTGGTTTCACGCTTCAACACACCGGTGGGCTAAAGCAGTGAACTATTTGTCTTTTGTCAACGTGACACTTTTTTACTGATTGGCCGTGTCGGGTGGTGGAGGGTTACGACACATTTATAAATAACGCGATCTAAACCCAAAAACGTTGATTTTGATGGAATCAATGCTGGTGAACTGCCAGATTTTATTGGCAAGGACCCTCTCTTTAGTTGGTGCCACGTTTAATTAAACCCATTTCCCAACTTTCGACGACACAAACGCATCACTCTTAAGTGTGCAGAGCCAAGTGATGCTCCTCTAACCCTCTGCCTATGACTGGTTCATCTCTAGAAGATGAACATGACCACTGCTTCCGCACGGCACCTTGAGACGCGGTCGCATTTAGATGCTATATATTTAAAAAACGTAGTAATTTTAATGTCATACGTCGAGAGCAATTGCTTGCTGTGTGAACCCTGCTCATTGTGACACATCGCGTGGCCTTCGTCTGAATTCCTGCTATTTCTGGCATGCAGTGAAACAACATTGGCAGTGATATGTTGGTGCACAAATTTGGGTTCAAAGCCAAACGTGAAAATGCCTCTCTGTTCAAACAAACATGGGCCCATACTATAAGCACAGATGGCCTTGAGCCAATGGTGTAAATTCCTGACAACTGGTGATCTCCTGCAAAGAGCTCATCATTTTGATTCGATAGGCAAAAACCCATCAAAGCTCCCAATATTCCTATCGCATCGCAAACAGGCTTAAAATTATTTCCCCCCCCCCGCCTATCCCACCAGTCAGCGAGATGTTGAAATGTCACCATTCGGGATAATGCATTCTTAAAGGCAGCTGCACTCTTTCGAAAAAACAATGGGTCCCGCTTTTAAATGGTCAAAATAAAAAAAATGCATGGCAAGGTAGCATTTTTTATTCTTGTCAATTAAATAAAAGAAGAGAAATAGAATAAGTATGGATTATGTTTTCCAATATCCAGTCGTCCTCGGTGGTATGTAATTAGGGGTAATAACGAAAGGTCAAAAACCCTCACAAGATGATAGCACATGGGATGACGTAACACGGGAGGCAAAAGCTAAAACGTGTAAAATCATCGCCTTGGCGGGCAAGATAAATTATTTTAGCGATTTTTCTTGCCAAATATCTGGACAACCGTCTGGCCAAGCTTTGGGCACTCCTTTCTGACCAGTGTTTCCATTGGATAAGTACATAATAACACAACTTTATACTAAAGTTGAATTCGTGATGCAGGTTTTAGCCTTTGCCTCTGCCTACAGTTAATAAACAAAAGAGAGTTTCTGAAACACCCCGTCACGGACAGATAAATACAGAGAGAGAGCGAACGCTTTCAGCCATTGATAGAAAGCGTTAACAAGCTGCTGATTAACTTCTCAGCTCCCAGTTGCAAGGCAGTTAGAGGCTTCCACATTCCCCTCCACGTGCTGGGGTGCATTCTGATTCAGTGTTGAGCTGTGCGGATGCCTCACCGTGCATCTGTATGGTGACACAACCACAGCGTGCGTGCAAGAGTCGAAGGGAGGGCAGCGTTCGCTCGTACGCTCCCACGTTTACACAACCCAGGCTGTAACAACGCCGCGTGCTAGCATGACACGGGGTTGACGCGCTGCCAAGTCACTGTATGGTGCCACCATAGCATGCATCTGTGTGGTGCCACGACCACAGCGTGCATGCAAGAAAGTCGAGGGGAGGCAGCGTTCTCAATGTTCGCTCGAACGCTCTGACGTTTACACAACGCGGGCCGTAAACGACACTGCGTGCTATAACATGACACGGTGTGAAGCGGTGTGCAGCGGTTCAAGCAACTGCACTCTGAAATGAGCAGCGTTCAATCCCTGGTCTCGGCTATCGTTCGTGGGTTTCACCCCCTTCACCAACCCACAAGAGTAGAATTTCAGCCCTTTGTCAAGCTACTGCTGGATGAATACCTCCCCACGATGTGTCAAAACCTTTGTTTGACCTTATTTCACCATCCTGGTCAGCGTGGGTTTTTGTAGGAGGGGTGGGGGCAGGACCGGTTCAGATATCACTCGCCACTGATGTTAGTTGTGGCTGGGGATCAAACTCAGGTCAGGGTTCATAGCGCAGCAAGCTAACCACCAACCCTTCCGCGTCGCCACGGAGAACAACTTGGCTCTATATAAGAAGCCAAAACTTTTCTTGGCACTTTTTTTTTTAAGATGAAGCGGTTACATAGAAACATTTCTGGAAGTGATCTTATTGGGACATTCGGTACGTGTCTTTTTACAAGCTCTAATTTGGCACTGTGTAGATTGTTTGGTGGTTGAATTGTTACGGGTCTGTGTGCACCGTGCGATGTTATAGAGGTGCATGTGTTTATGAACAAGCGCGCGGCTTGCCTACATGCAAACGACAGGCGTGGCCTGTAAGTGGCGCTAAAGCCATGGTGACATCACCATCACTTAGCGGCAAACGCCACTTGTTATGAAGATGAGGCAAATTGGCCTTTGTATGTAGGTGTGTTGGAACTTATTTCGCACCGTACGCAGCCAAACATGCTAATCGGAAACCTGGAAGCCTCAATACAACGTATCATTTCCGTACGTTTGCAAGAATCGGAAATCATCCGTGATCACAAGCACAATTTGATGCGTGTATCGGCAGCGTAAGAATCAATTTGAATCGATGCATCATTACATACAGGTATTCCCCGATTTACGAACGTTCAGTTCACTAAATTTTGTGTCCATGCAATTGACAAATTATGGAAATATCACTACGGCCACGCACCACGAGATCAAACGAGAGGCACCTGGAAGGCTGCGTCATCATCCATCCATGACAGGATCAAGGTATCCCTACAGTGCAACAGGAATGCCTCCACATCACCTTTTAACTCATTCCAACGTGCACATCTTTCAGTGACTTCCCTGAAAAGTCAATTATTTTTGTTTTAAATAAATAATTATTCAATTGGGGTTTTTTTTTTTACATCGTAAAAAAGTAACATAGGTGTATATTTTTAGGTTAAGAATATTGTTCGAATAACTGTAACACATTCCAAATTTTGTTGTATTAAATGAAGTCATTCCTATTCATCAAATGTTTGTTTTAAGTGTGTTTTTTTGAAGAACATCCCTTTCGTAAATCAAGGGATATCTGTACTTAATATGCCCTAAACTGGGTCTTCCAATGCGTCACCACTTGTCATTTGTTTTTGTTGTTGTTGATCAGCAGAGGTTTTAAAGGGCATGGCCAAAAGGTTTAAATGCACGCCACACATTCCCGTGTGGGCAGCGCTAACTCGCTCGTGCCCACGTGCGCTATTTCAACTCACATTAAAAACATCCGTAAACTACTCAGTAAGTACAACAAGAAAAAACAATAATCCGGCCATAAGTAACATCATTAATCTGTGTCCCTTTCTAAAACAAATTGGGCTTTAACCTGCTTTCAAAAAAGACGAAAACCTCTGTTCATTTTCGACATTTTTGTCCGTTTCACTTGTAGATGAATGCCAGTTAATAATCAATAAATATCTGGGCCATCATTTTTGCAAGCCCAAATTTCTGACTATAAAATATACTCGCCTATATTTGTACCAAAGTTTAACTTTCTAATCATTCTAGAACATCATGATCACGTACATCACTCACGCACAACGGATATATATTACGTGTCAGGGTGGCACTTCTTGGGTAACACCTGTGCCTGACAGCAAGAAGGACCTAGGTTTGATTCCCAACTCGGGCAGCTTTTCTGTGTGGAGTTTGCAAGTTCTCCCCCTGTTCTGCATGGGTTTCCTCCAGGCTCCTTGGTTTCCTCCCACAGTTACAAGAAATATACAATGCAACTGATATTGGCCAAAAATCGGAATGGTGGAAAAAAAACTACAAATTACTCAGTTTAACACGTAGGCTTTCGCGACCAATATTATTCATAATCAACGTTTTTGGGTTTAGATCGCGTTATTTATAAATGTGTCGTAACCCTCCACCACCCGACACGGCCAATCAGTAAAAAAGTGTCACGTTGACAAAAGACAATTAGTTCACTGCTTTAGCCCACCGGTGTGTTGAAGCATGAAACCATAACATTTACAATTTGAGTACGACGTTTCCCTGGTAATTGCATCCAGCACATCGGGCAATTCGCCAGAATTGGATGCAATTACCAGCGAAACGTCGTACTCAAATTGTAAATTGTTGTGCTTTCATGCTTCAACACACCGGTGGGCTAAAGCAGTAACTAATTGTCTTTTGTCAACGTGACACTTTTTTACTGATTGGCCGTGTCGGGTGGTGGAGGGTTACGACACATTTATAAATAACGCGATCTAAACCCAAAAACGTTGATTATCTACAAATGACTCCTTCGGAATTGCACGTTCCAGTGGCAACATCGCTCGTGACCGTCAAGATGCGGTAGGACCCTCCTGAAAAAAAGAGAGCCTTGAGACTCCGCGAGGCCTCCCTGGGTAAGCAAGCGTGATGCGCACAAAAGAAATGTGACTCGGTAATGCGGTGAATACATTAATGCGGCGTCTTTTCCTCGAAGTCCACCTGACAGTGACCATTATCTATTCACGAGTATTCATTATCTATTTATGACGGGAGATATGAACGAACACAGGGGGGAGTCGTCGTGGGTTTTGTATGATGAACTATTAAGGCACTGCCGTTTGCCAGAGGTACACAGGCACAACCCCAAGCCACATCAGCCGCCACCCTATCATTCACGTTTCTCTAATAACAAAAATAAATATAGAAAAGGATGAAGTTTGGGGAAATTTGGTCCTTCTTGCTCCTCTCTAATCTGAAAGCAAAATTCCTGAAACGTCAGCCTATTATACAGGCTGCCCATACAAAGCATCCTCCACTATTCAATAATTATGATGAGATCACAAGTTGGAATAGGTCCATAAAATCACACATGCACACATTTGCTCGTGGGTAGAATGTATCATACAAGTCTTCCTCCAATCCTCCGCGGGTCCACCGTGCCGTTGCAAAAGCACATCGCTCGAAGGTTTGGGAGCGCCCAACCCTTCACCACCACCTTGCTCCCATTGTGTCAAATGCTCGCTCTAATTAAGATCGGAAATTGTAAGATTTTTCTCACAATTTCTGCACAATCACCCGAAGAAGATGGTTGAAAATTACCACCTAAACGTCGTAATCAAATTGTAAATGTTACGTCTTTACTTTCCACCACACCGGTGTGCTGAAGTACTCACTAATTGGCACGTTTTGTTTACGTGACAAACCTTACTCATTTGTCTGTGTTGGGTGGTGGTGGGTTAACGACACATTTATATTTACGTGATTTAATCCAAATTACTTTTATTGTTCTTTTGTTATGTTTCGAAATCGAGAAACTATTAAATCTATCCCGGAGCACTAAGGGGTGGTGTAGCTGGCACCATGCCGGCCGCATAATTTTTCAGTGCTGATGATTCACACATTGCACCAGGTACCCATTTAAGGCTGAGTCAACTTACAAAAGGCCAAGGCCAGCTTTAATATACACCACTGTTGTTAGCCATGGTTCAGAATCAAGATCACCTCGCCTCGGTTCACAGTGCAATACACTTATCACAACCCTACCACCACTGCCCATAATATTACACACTGATACTCACAAAGACAAAGATCCCCCCATATAGCCTTAACAGACTGTTGGGGCAAGTGCTGTGAGCGAGACACCAATTAAGGCCAAGACGGCGCCACGAGGGGATGAGCGCCAGCACCACGCCGGCCACCGTCGTCCCATTAGTGCTATCGTTACACACTGCTGGAGGGAATCATTTAAGGCCGAGTCAACCGAGGGGAGGCCCAGGACCAGTTCAGATATTCGTCACCAATATTGGCCATGAGCAGGAATCGAATTCGGGTTACCAGGTTTGTAGCCCAGTGAGCCTACCACTACACTTCCTACAGCATATTCAAAAACCAAGACCTCCATATACCCTTAAGAGACTGTTGGGGCATGTGCTGTTAGAGAGCACCTATGAAGACTGGCACAATAGACGAGGGGTGGAGTGATACCTTTGTCTCCTCACTGGCGATTTTTACACACCGCATCAGGTACTCATTTCAGGCTGAGTCAACCTCGGGGAGGCCCATGATCAGTTGATATTTGTCACCAATATTGGGCATAGCAGGAATGAATTCAGCTCGCCAAGCGCATAGCGCAGCGCGCTCACCATTGCACTACCGCTCCCCACACACACACACATACAATGAGGTGTGTGTGTGTCAGGGCTGGATACCTTCTCCACTGCGCGATCATGCTGTCCATGGCTGCCCGGCAGGAGACGGTCACCTTCATGACGGTGGCTCTAGAAAAACTACTGCAGCGTCGAAGAACCAAGGCGAGAGAGTTTCAAAGAGCTTCCAGGTGTGAGTCGGTGCTTCCTCAGCGAAGTGATGTGGGCGGCATCTCACGACGGCGAGGTGAAGGCACTCATGAAGATTGCCGGCTCCAGGTGGTCGTAACGTGGCTCACGTCCCACCCACACGGACACCACGCTGCTCCACTTCCGCATCAACATACCTTCTACTTTTTCTGGCACAGTGAACCAAAAGCCACCACAGGTTCCTTAATTGAACTTCACCGCGATAAATGTGCAAGGGTGTTCGGTTCGCGATGCTACGCAGCCGTAAATTTACTGCCTTGTGCGTTGCTTCCAAATTCTAAATTCTGTTAAGATATTCATGCCGAGGGCTACATTTGCCGGTCGTAGCCCAAGCACAACATGGGTGATGTTTTAGGTTGAACTATTTAACAACAAAAAAATCTTCAAACTGACAGCATCATACAGTAAAAAATATTAACTGACCCAAAAAATACATAACTGACTGAGCAAGGACTGCACTCACACCAAGGCTGCATCTCTAATCACTCTCACGCCAGCCCTACAAACCTCATATCAGCCCTGCAGCCAGTCTCATGCCAGTCCAACTCTGTTGACTCTGCTTGCGAAACCACATTGCTTATAGCACACAGGCAGCCAATCGGACACCAGGTCACAACTGGCTGGCCACCTTTGGTAACAACCCACTTTTCATTTGCATGACTGGGTGGAAAGTCCCAATGTGAGTGGCTGAGAGCAGATCAGCTGATCTGGAATTGTACTGTCTTTCGGTAATCTAATTAAAATAAACATAATGGCACAGTTTAACAATACACACCCAAATGCAAAGACAACCGTCCTCCCTACCTCTTTGTATATAGCCTTTAAAAGACTCTTGGGGAAAGTGGTGTTAAAAGCACCGATTAATGCTGACGTGGCACACGAGGGGATGGTGTGGCCAGCTTCACGCCAGGCTACCTTTGCCTCTCAGTGCACTAAGGTTTCCACTCTGCACCTTCTATCCATGGAGAGTCCAAGATAGGGCCCATATATCACTTTTCACTGACTGTAGCTATGGCCGGGAATTGAACTCGGGTCGCTGGGTTTAGTGCACAATGCAGTAACCAGCGCACCACCTACTGCTACTACACACACATGTCAGCGTGCCCTCCCAACACCGATAGCAGCAGAGGGCGGAGAGGGGTGTTATCCAGAATAGTGAATGCACGCACTGTGCTGTATACAGTTTTTTTGTCTCAGATCTTTAATAACGTCATTGGGTTGAGCAGTAGCGTAGCGGTTAGTAATACTGCTCCAAGAACCAGTTTAGTTGCCAGCCACGGCTAAGATCAGTAGTGATACATAAACTGGTCCTGGGGACTGCCCATAGTCATGACCAGTGTCGTGAATATGGCCAAACTGTTCGGAGTCAATCCAACTCTGGCTGATCTCCTCATCCATGTTGGTCGTGGACGTTATTCGACCACACTTCACCAAGCTGGTCAGGACGCGTTTTTTTCCCGAAGTGGGGAGCCCAAGACCAGTTCACATACATAACTCGCCAAACGTGAAGGGAAAAACCGAGAACCCAGAGAAAAATCCACGCAACCCAGGGGAGAACATGCAAACTCCAAATATACAGGTGTCAAGAGCCGAGATCAAACCCACGAACTCCTGTATACTTGTGTATGTATGCTGAATATTTTTCGATTTAAAGCTTTCGTGACTGCAGGGATTCATCTTCTTGGTTCTTTCGGTAAAGTCACGTAGAATGGAAACAATAAAAAATAATAAAATAAAACAATAAAATAATTCTCACGACGTTTCGGCCACAACGCAAGCAGCCGTCATCACGACGTTTCGGCCACAACGCAAGCAGCCGTCATGATGACAGCTGCTTGCGTTGTGGTCGAAACGCCGCGAGAATTATTTTTTATTTTATTGTTTCCATTCTACGCTGAATATCTTTCAGACCGTACATAGCCGCCCGTGCTAATCGGAGGCAAGGGAGGTAGTTAACAAATCGCCACCGTGGCGCCACTCAGGAATGTGGAGTTTCTAGCACCACCTTAGGGCGACTGACCAAGAACTGACCCACATTTGTGTGAGGTCAGGAGACAGACCTGTAATTAAGTCAGGTCGTGTATTGATGCCACGTTTTTAGTGGAGGCTCGGTGGCTCAGCAGTCACAGAGCATGAAGCTTATTCAGTCAACCTCCTTCATCAGCCCGCTCGAACCAGTGTGATAACATAATGACAAACAAATCACATGACCTACAGTGAGCATGTGGGGGGGGGGGGCCTTCATCCAGCAGTGCATTGACAAAGGGCTTCAAACTACTCTTAAAATATCACTGTGTAACAAAAACATTTTCCTGGGTAGTATGTGTTATTTCCTAATTGCTTATGCCTCAAAAGTACAGAAAATTGCTATTATTCCCCACAATCTTTGCTTTGTGACCAGGACAGTGATGTTTTTAAATGTACCTATTTTCAATGAGAAAACGTGGTGTGCATTTGTGTCATTCCTTCACGTGAAGTCGTAGTCACAAAAGCAAAGTTTGTGGGGAATAATAGCCACTTTCTGTACTTTTGAGGTATTAGCAATTAGGAAAAAACACTTACTACCCAGGAACAAAAATCGTGTTACATCGTGAATTGAACTCAAAATAGATTTCTTTATGCAAATTATTCCTACTACTTCAAGCCACAATAAACAGTGTCAAATGTCCAAACACCCCCCAAAAAGTCAACACACCTTCTCTAAAGCTACTGAGCAAATACATTGGCTAACACAGGGCACAAAGAGGGGAAAACCCACGTGAGCAAATCGTGCTAAATTCCCAAGCAAAAAAACTTCCGAAAAACTGCTTAAGCTCTTAAATCCGCATCCGTTACAATGGTGCCGTCAGATCAACATATATCTAGCGAATTTACCTCTTTGAATATGATCATTACAATCATGTCACATGGCCAAGGACAGGGGTCGGCAATCTTTCAAACCAAAAGCCATTTGCTGTTGTCTTTGACCAAAATAGTTCTAGAGCCGCATCACATACAGAGCGACTTGTACACAAACACAGCAGTAGGTATTCAGCAGATGGCAAATTCTGACGTAAACAAAATTGGTGGTGAATAAACTGCATTTATTAAGTTTTTGCACATTTTGTGGTCACCGGGTCTTTCCACAGTGACCCATTCATTGCTATATTTAATCAATTATCTTTACGCTAAATTACGTTGAAGATTTACGTTTGTTAAAGAAAAAACGTCCGTCGGCAAAGGGGGGCAGCAAAAGAGCCGCAGGTCACTGAACTCGGGTCAAGGATAATAACGGAGGGGCATTCAAGAAATGTGAGGATGTCCCCCTCAGGAGAAGGAGTGATGAAATCAGTTTACGTTCAGGCACGAGGTGGTTTACCATACCACAGGATTTGTGAGAGGTGGCAGAGTCCTTCGACCAGCAGCGGACTGAACATGGCTGATGGTGTTGGTGATTACTGCCAGATGTGGCCGGCCAAATTTCCTATTCAAGTGGAGAAATCAGAGGAAGCCCAGTGGTATGTGGCTGGAAATCACGGCCAGACTGCGAACCACATTGTCAATCAGTGTGAACCTCGGCTAGATTCGGCGGCGGTATTGGAGACATCATCCATTCCCCATGCCATGTCAGTCGTGGTGGTATTGGAGACATCATCCATTCAGCCTCCCCTGAGGCTGTGTGACCTGGCTTTCAGACCTGGACATGGGACTTATGAGTTGCTACACACAAAGCCACATGCAATAATTGATAATTTAGTCGTTAATTTACAGCCCTTTAAAAACTCGCAACTGGATGAAGGCTTCCCCATGCCATGTCAGTCGTGGTGGTCACCACGCGGATCAGTGCGGGATGGTTAAGTGAGAAGCCCAGGTCCTGTGAAGCTATCACTTGCCACCATTTAGCTGTGGATGGGAATTGAACGCAGGTCACCAGTTCCATCGCGCAGTGCGCTATGACATCATAAAAACACTGAGCTAATGCTGTCACAGGACATGTGGACTTGTGACTCATACATTAGATTAAAATAAGGTGAGGATTTCAAAATTCTTCCAAAACATCAAATATTTAGGCCGAGTGGATAGGACACGAAGAGGCTTAGTTTTCACTGTGTGAAGGAGCTGTATCCGAGGATATAGGATATGCGGTTTCTATGTATGTATGTTAAACTTATTTCGCACCGTATGTAGCCAGCCGTGCTAATCGGTGACCTAGTTTGACTGTGCGGCGGAGCTGTAGCCGAGGGGAAAAGACAAGAGGCAGATGAGTAACATGTAAAACTCACCCGTTCAAAATCCTGGCTCAGATGACTCAGATCTATTTTTTTTAACCCAGATCCCCACGTACATCCTCTCTCCACTGTTACAGCTGACGCTGGAACAAACTAACGGGTGCACAAAATGATGCACCATCACGTTCCCCCAATAACGATTTTGTGAACCCTCAAGACTCATTCTCGGTTTGCTCGGTCTTGGTTTTACAGTTTTATTTGCTCCGCGACACTAAACGCGACAGTTTATCGTTTGCATACGAATATGCATGATTATCGCACACGCACACGATTCTGCGCATGGGTTTCCACCTGTTTAAAACACTAGGAGCTCACAGTGAACTACAGCCAGGCCAACTCTTGGCCAGTAAGGAATCAATTCTAGATACGTGACTTTACCGAAAAAACCTAAGAGTCAATAAGGAATCAATCACAGCAGTTTACTTCCCTCCCTCGAATATCGTCCATCATTTCCATGGTCACTCTATGGCTCAGGAGGGATAGCCCTACATACAGAACTTAAATTATGACCACCTCTGGGAGCTTGACTCATTCCACTCAACCGGCCCCATTCAAACACAACTGCCTGGCCACATCTTACCTACAAACAAGCCACATCTTACCTACAAACAAGTCACCCTGAACGCGTGTCTGACCTCATGTCAATCTCGGGAGCTAAAGCAGGTTTGAGCCTGGTTAGTGCTTAGATGGGGACTGCCTGGGATTGATGGATGTTGTAAGCGTGGGCCAGGAGATGTAAAACAGAAGCAATAGATTTTTTAAACCAGCTGCGCAGAGTTTTGAGTGTTATCTCCTGGGTATGTGTTGAGCATTTTCTCCACGTTTCTCTCCACGTTTCTGGCTTCCTCAAAGTAAGCTGCAAAATGTAGCATGGGTGGCCAGGTCGATTATTTCAAAGCCCCACTGGTTGTGAGTTTTCTCTGGCTTCACCGGTTCCCTCGCATACTAAGCCAAACACCAAATTGCAGTACCCAACTGATGAAGAATGGATGTATGTTGAACTTATTTCACACCATACGTAGCTAATCATGCTAATCGGAGACGCGGGGGAAGGACAACAGCTCTGAAGAAATTAGTTTTGAATCTACATTTGAGACTCGGTGAGGCTTTCCTGGTTAAACAATTGGCATTACTATCTATTTTTATCCACACAGTGGCCCTCAAAATCTCCCGGAGAAACCCTACCAGGCATACAAGGACGTAGCACTCAAAAGTTCTGCACAGATTAATTTAGGACTCAATAGCTACACTGGCATCTCCTGAACATTTCACAACCCACACCTACAACACCTGGCATCCCCAAACAGTCTCCGATCAGAGTAATGAAAAGGAGGCTCAACGCCGCTCAAGCATCTGAGAGCCGATGAGAGTGGGCGCATTCAGGGTGGGCGATTAGGTCATAGGCTGTGAATTTTAAAACCGTTTTTATTGTTGATGAGTTGACACTAAGGCCACTTCCTTAAGAGCAAATAAGTTGCTATCCTGCATGCATGCAAAGTATGTCTCAATATGACAGGTTGGTTAAAAGTGATCATATGTAGCCCCTCCCTTCCCCCACCGCCTTGCACCCTATTTGATGAAGTAACGATTCAGGGTTGCGATTGTATTCAATCATTTATATTGTCTTTTGTTCAATTTGGACTGGTTTTTTTATTCTCTCCCATTCTTTTTTGCTTGTATTGATTCTTGAGGCTTATTATGATGCATGCATCAAACTACTGATGGGCAAAAAGAAATGTCCAAAAGAGAGAACGATTTTTTTAAAGAGATAACTTATTTCTTTAAAACTGCTTTTTGTATGTTAGTTTGTCCTTCCCCTGCACCTCCAATTAGCACGGTTGGCTAAGTACCGTACGAAAGAAGTTCAACATACATACGTACATGCAGACAATACACCAAGTACCAATAAGACGGACAACACAAATGAGACGCACGCAAACGAGAGGGTCAAATTCACACAACAAAAAATAACAGATCCTCGAATCAAATCGCGGAATCGAGACCATTCACAGAATCACATGAATCATCAGATCCATAATGGCTAACAGGCATCTCCCAGTGCTGAAGCGATACCACTGGGTAAAGCGGTGTTTGGCAACAAAATCATTAGAATTTGGCACAAACATGTTTGGGAGTTTGTGGGGCGAGCGCTGGAACAGATGGTACCACCCCACATTGTTGCCGTTTCAAATTGAACGCAGAGCTCTTAGAGTGGCGACACCTCACCACGTCTCCCTTGCAACAGTGTGGCATGTTTACCAGATTTAAATCTCGCAGGGTCCCGAATTGAGCTTTCGCCTAATTGATAATTGAAAGGAGTCATTTGTGGTATTTAGGATTTACAAGTTTAGAAGTTATAATGTAATATAATACCTTCGAGAGCTGCACACAAAGCTAATTTGTTCATTTAAATCGTGAACTGTCCACTGTACAAACTGTGTGAGCTGTCAAGGGTGGTGTAAGGTTGTTTTTGTATAACATTTTAAAGTAAAGTGAAGGGAGAGAAACTGACCCTGCTACACGTACGCGTTTGTTCTATCGGTGTTGTGGCAGGTATGCAGCCGATTCAGGATGTCTGCCCTTCAACATCCTTATGAATGTTTACAAACTCCGATCTATTTGTAAACATCACCAGCCACTCACACCAACTTCTGCGCGACACATTGCAACCAGCAGACCCTCCTGTCAATGTCAGTCAATTCGACTTTTTTCCTTCACCACACGCTGCATTATTACACAGTGCTGTTGTCCCACTGCTCTCTGGCATCATCAAAATAACCCAGTGCTTTGCATAGCTGTGATGTCACTTTACACAGGAGGTGCTGCCACGACCACAGTGTTCTGTCATACTCTTACAATTATCTATGACAAGTTAACCTAAAGCAACTCTTACATAATGCAAACCGTGGCCTCCATGGGCTTAAGCAAACATTTATTTGTGAAGTTACATGGACGCAAACGCCACCTTACGTAAGGTGGCGTTGTAATCACCAGCTCACACTTTATCTGATTAGCACTGCCAGCATAAGGCTAGCACCACAGTCGAGTACATATCTAAGTTTCCGATACAATATATTTATATACAGACACACTTAAGCGGTTGTGCTTTCGCTACGTTGTCCCCACCTGAAGGATGCTTGTGCTGCGCCAGAAACGTCGTGATTTAATTTAGTTGTTTTCATTTATTACATTTTTACCTACGTGACTTTACCGGAAAAAACAGAGTATTATATAGCCTCCACATGCAACAACACATGTCAAGACACCGTGTGAAAATAGTGGACATTTTTTCTTTTGTACAGAGAAAGAGGCAGTCAGTCATAGGCAGAGGAAAAGAGGAAAATCTTGAGCCTGGACTTGAACATTGGGCAGGTAGTAGACAGAACCGACGAATGGTGAAAGAGGGAGTTACAGACACACACCACCATTCCCGAGAATGGTGGTGTGTGTGTGTGTGTGCGATTAGCGCGCTGCGCTACGAACCTGGCAACCCGGGTTCGATTCCCGCTCACGGCCAACACCAGTGACGATTATCCGAACCGGTCCTGGGCCTCTCCTAGGTCGACTCAGCCTCAAATCAGTACCTGGTGCGGTGTGTAAACGTTGTCACTGGGGAGACAAAGGCGGCCGGGCGTGGTGTTGGCCACCCACTCCCTCGCATGCCATGCCGGCCTTCATAGGTGCTCGCTAACAGCACTTGCCCCAACAGTCTGTTAAGGCTATACGGGGGATCTTTGTCTTTTTTATACAGCCGTCGAAGCCGAGACAACGAAAGAGAAGCATTGCCTAATGTTTGCGTGTGGAAAAACATTCTGCGGATTTACTTGAAAGATTCAAATTGGCTCACACCGACCTTTTTTCATCAGAGTTAAAATACAGTCAATATATAGGAGAGTAGGGAAGCTAAGGAACTAAGGCCATGAACATTAACACCATCAATCGTTAGTAATCCTATAGAAACCTTATTGTCCTATAAGCCTCTGGAGTTAACATTCAACTGCAGGAATCCTCCATTCTTGGTCTTTGAGCCCTTTGAATACTATGGGAGATAAGGAGGCATCACGTCTATTACCACTATTGATTCTGAGGTCATGAAACAAACATCTTATAAGGTGTGTCAGAATTAGTGCCGAATCAATGAAATTTTTTTTTGATCACAGTCGACTACTCAGCAGACCAAGTTAAATTCCCGGCCATGGCTAACATCAGCGGCAAGTGACATCTGAACCATTCCTGACCCCACCGCATCTTCACCGGCCCAAACTGACCGGTGTGTGAAGTGGAGTCACAAAGCCACCATGACCAACGCTGCATGGGGTAGGCCTTCACATCGAGCAGCAGATTGACAAAGAGCTGTACATTCTTTGAAAATACATTTTTAAAAATTCTAGATTTGAAGCTTTCGTGACTGCAAGGATTCATACTCCCAGGTTTTTTTCGGTAAAGTCACGTAGGGATAAATAAATAGATGTATAGATATTATTATAGAAATAAAATCATAAATCACGACGTTTCGGAGGCAACACAAGTCTCCGTCATCAGGTGGGACCGTCACAGCTAGATTTACTGTATCAAGTGAGGCAAAATTCCAAGAAACAAGTTCTTAAATACAAGTTCTCCTAAAAAAATTGTTCTGTTGCTTATTGACAAAACAAAAGCCGTGTGCTGTCAAAGCAAAATACTTGCACGACACAACATTCATAGGTTATGCATTCTCCTCCATTGCCCCCCCCACCAACCATGGTTTGTAACTCCTGTTCCCCCAGCCTCCTGTGCTGTCAACTCCCTACCGCAGTTCAAACCCAGGCTCAAGGACTTCCCGTTGACCTCTACATATGACTGCCTCTCTCTCTCTCTCGCTCAATATGAAAAAAATATGGACACTATTTCTGTGCAGCATCTCGAGATGCAGTCGCATTTAGACGTTACATAAATCAACATTGTATTGTGTTGTATCGCAGCCCTGCCCACTCACGGCACACTTCAACATACGGTCACGGGATATTAGCTCGCACTACAGAGTGAAATGGAGCATTTCATATCGCAATAAGAGGCTTTTCGCACAGCCCAATAATGTTCACAACCACAAACTCATATGCAAATGATCTCAATCAGGTATGATTCCACCAGGAGGCAACTCACGTACTAACACAACAGCGGGGATTTATTGCCACTGAGCAGCACTCGTGGTGCACATTGGCTTCACCGGACGCTGTGTTTCAGTCGCAAGAAAAGTTGACTCGGATGGCTAGGACACTTGATGAGAAGAGATGGAAACCACAACAACAGAAGGAAGGTCACGGACATTGAAGTACCAGGGTGGAGACCGACAAGACAGGCCCAGAGGGAGAGGCAATTCAAAGTAGTGAACCGGGATATTAAGGACTGCTGAGTGGATGTGGAGATGACCCAGGACAGGAATGAGTGCAGAATGAGGAGGAAGGCTGACCTTATAAAAGTCAGAAAACGTCAGGAGTTTTAATTAAAATGTTCTCTGCTCTACCAATAATGTATCAGGCAGTACTACAGCGAAGACCTATTATAAGCATAAAACGCCGTGTACGGTTCCCATTTAATTACCACAAAATTAAAGTAAGTTCAGAAAAATCATGCACAAGCATGCTTTATATAAAGCTTCCCAACATGCGTTTGTACAAAAAGTATTTAACTGGTTTTTGGCAAGCCAACCGGTAGCTGTCAGGGCAAAATGTGATTGTATATTTGCAAATTGTCATTTTTAAATCCTTTATATTAAGTTCGCTTGCTTGCTTAGGACCGTGCAAATCTTTCGGTCGTTTTTCAACCCACTTCCCGTGATCCAATCGAGCTGACATTTTACACACAGACTCGTTGTGCGTGACAATTAATGTTCGTGAAAATTTTTTTCCAAAATTTTACACTTTTTAGGACAAAAATATTATATTTAATTACCAATTGCTTAATGGTGCAATGCAATCATCTGACCCATAGGTGGCAGCCATCTCAAGCCAGAGGACGAGAGGACTCTAGCCGCCACACATATAAAGGATTTATACAGGGTGACCCAAAAAAAACGGGCCCCAACTCTAATAGGCCCCGTGTGCACGGGGCCCGTTTTTGTAGTTTAAAACTTTGTTTTTACTGGTTATACTTATTTCTCTTGGATATGTCTGCTACTTTTGGAAAAACCTTTTGATACATTTGGCTGGTTTTCTGTCAGATAGGTCCCTAATGGCAAAACAGCTTAACACTACAAGTGAATTCGTATCAGATCATCTTTATGAGAGTTATCGTGGCTTATGGCAGAAAATCAGGCAAAAACAAACAAGAAAAGTGTTGGTTATATTGGGTTTCTGTCATAATGCATAACAGACTGACCTATATTCATTGGAACAAACCCATCCCATGCAGTGTGCTCTAGTTGTGGCATAGGACAACGGCATGTGTGTGTCTTTGTATGTTTGTGGGGAGCGAGAGTGTAGCGGTAAGCGCGCTGCACTACGAACCCACCACCCGAGTTCGATTCCCACTCACTACCAAAAACAGTGGTGAATTTTTGAACCCGTCCGAGGACTCTCCTAGGTCGACTCAGCCTCAAATGAGAACCTGGTGTGGTGTGTAAACATCACCACCAGGAAAACTAAGGCGTCTGGGAGTGGTGCCGGTCACCCACCCCCTTGTGTGCCGTACCAGCCCTCATAGGTGCTCGCTAACAGCATTTGCCCTAATGTTCTGTTAAGGCGATATGGGGCATGTTTGTCTTGTTTGTCTTATATGTGTGTGTGTGGAGCTGTCCAGGAAACTCACATAATGGCAGTAGGGTTTTTCATCATGCACGCCTTGGGGCCAAAGCGTGTGGCAGGGCAGGGTCCGTGCAGCGAGCGAGAGCGCCTGAAGGGAGAACAAACACAAGCTCTTTCAAATTTCAAGCAGACTTAATTTTACAAGGCCCCCCGACTCCACTCTACACGGCCCGAGACTTCACTTCGCGTGAAGCCTAACGCTTCAAAACAGCACGCAAAATGACAATTATCGGTCACCGCAAGCATCTTAGTTGCATTAATCGAGTACCAGAGAGGCATATTTTTGTCCTGGAAACCACATTGTTTTTCTGTCAGGACATTCAGTCCCCTGTAAATGTCAGCTTTAAATAATTATATTATTTTTACTATTTTCTTCTCAGGAAGGTTCCCCACCTTTGCCGTAAAACACTTACCATTTATTGTGCAACTCAGTGAAATTTCTGTTGCCTATGGCATTGTAGGCAGGGGTTAGGGGGACTATTGCCGCACCTTACACTGTGTAACAAATGTTTATTTCTTTACTTAAAACTTTCGTGACTGCAGGAATTCATATTCTTTGGTTCTTTCGGTAAAGTCACGTAGATAGAAAAATTATAATAAAAAAGTGAATAAAAATAATCATAATCTAAAAAACACTAGTGTAGACTGTATTTTTATATTTTTATTACCGAAAGAACCAAGAATAAGTCTACATTATAGACTGCCAGTACGCTCACTCAGTTTAATAACCATGCTACAGTCTACATTATAGACTGCCAATACACTCACCAGCTTCAAAACAGGCTACAGTCTACATTATAGACTGCCAGTACACTCACCGAGGTTAACCATTGCTACAGTCTACATTCTAGACTGCCAGTACACTCACCAAACTTAATAACCAGGCTACAGTCTATATTATAGACTGCCAGTACACTCACTCCGATTAAGAACCAGGCTACAGTCTACATTAGTGTTTTATTGTTATTTTAATGGGTTTTTTTATTCACTTTGTTATTATTATTATTTTTCTACATGCCATTACCGAAAGAAGCAAAGGGGATATTTATTTATTTTCCCTCCTGGGTAGTGTTATTTCCTAACTGCTTATGCCTCAAAAGTACAAAAAATGGCTATTATTCCCCACAAACTTTGCTTTTGTGACCAGGACAGTGATATTTTGAAATGTACCTATTTTCAATGAGAAAACGGGCGAATGTGTGTTTTCGTTCACATAAAGTCAGAAAAAACATATGAATCAAAATTTACATGTATTTATACTAAAGTAATACTAAAATGACTACAAAAATTTAAACACCAAGGCGCACTACCACAGGTGGAACTGGCCACAGCGGACTGAGTTCTCTGTGGAGAGGAACAACGTCAAGTGGGAGCCACTGGTGGACCCCCAGAAGGTGCCAATGCCACCACTGCACATCAAATTGGGCCTTATAAAACAATTTGTCAGAGCTGTAGATAGGAAGTCAGCAGCCTTCAATTATCTTCAAGACTTCTTCCCTAAGCTGTCTGAGGCAAAGGTCAAAGCCGGTGTCTTCGTCGGACCACAAAGTGCAATGAATTCCCCAAGAAGCTCACTAGTAAAGAGAAAGCGGCTTGCAACAGCTTTGTCGCAGTGGTTCGTGGCTTTCTGGGCAATCACAAGGTCGAAAACTACGTGGAGCTGGTTGAGACTGTGGTGAAGAACTATGGCACAATAGGCTGTAGGATGTCCCTCAAAATCCGTATCCTTGATGCTCAACTTGATAAATTCAAGGAGAACATGGGAGCGTACTCGGAGGAGCAAGGCGAGCGCTTCCACCAGGATATACTGTACTTTGAACGCCGCTACCAAGGACAGTATAACGAGAACATGATGGGAGCCTACATTTGGGGGCTGATTCATGAAAGTGACTTACATTATAATCGTAAATCTCGAAAAACTACTCACTTCTAAATCTTTTGTAGTAATATTTGTATTACTTTAGTATAAATACATGTTGATTTTGATTCATATATTGTTTCTTTCTGACTTTATCTGAACGAAAATACACAAATTCGCCCGTTTTCTCATTGAAAATATGTCAATTTCAAAATATCACTGTCTTGGTTACAAAAGCAAAGTTTTTGGTGACTAATAGCCATTTTCTATACTTTAATGCATAAGCAATTACGAAATAACACTTACTACCCAGGAACAAAAATTGTGTTACATACCGTTATTATCCTTAGTTACCCATGGAAATGAATCCTCTCCTGATATCCGTGCCACTGCGCTTGGATAGGATAATCGGACCAATATGTTTTGCTGTGGAATCACACTCATACGAAAATTGCATTACTGCAGGAAAGCTAACAGGTCAAACACCACGGTGTTAACGTGCACCTACTTGCAAATCAAAAAATATTAATCAAATAAAAGCAAAACTTTTTAATAGACAGTGCCAATCGTCGCCACGGCAGATGTGATAACTATGCGCTACTGAATGTGCAGGACCATTACCGGGACCATTTTTGTTGTAACCACATCGAGAAAACACTGCTGTTGTCATGCCATCCAGCAAAGCACACGGGCAAACAACAGCGCATGGGGCGGACAGCGAATACCACTTTCATCTGATATTTAAATACAGTACACTTGCCAGGCTGTCAGCAGAGCAGCAAGTTTGCTTTGTGCACTCTTGTCGCATGATTTAATCCTCCCTTTTGTTATTGTGAACGGTAGCGTCTCTAGCGGCTGCAGGGGTGACGTTGAATCCATTAGAGACATGTACAAAACATTATTTTGCACGTTATTTTCCATGCACTGATCGTGAGATGATTAAGAATAACGTGACGGAATATTCTAAGGTATTTATCAGGGAAGCATGGACATCTATTTTATGCATGCCCCCTACCATCTAGCGAAGAGAAGCAAGTATAAATTTCGATTTAAAGCTTTCGTGACTGCAGGGATTCATCTTCTTGGTTCTTTCGGTAAAGTCACGTAGAAGGGAAGTAATAAATAATAAAAATAAAACATAATAAAATAATTCTCACGACGTTTCAGACGCTGTCTCCCCGACAGACCTGGTTTTCACCTGAAGACGGCTGCTTGCGTTGTGGCCGAAACGTCGTGAGAATTATTTTATTATGTTATATTTTTATTATTTTATTACTTCCCTTCTACGTGACTTTACCGAAAGAACCAAGAAGATAGAAGCAAGTATAATGGAGATAAACAAAGGTACAATAATAAACACAATGGGAGTACATATGAAATGCACAATGGACGAATAGGGGGGTCGCTTTGAATACACACTTTACTGGAAGTCTGTTTAGAATGTTATAATTAACAGACTGGAAGTCTGCTTCTCACATAATGACATTTTACGTTCAATGGCCTAGGAGTCTTCCACACCAATTGTTTGGCAAAACGTTTCGCTTTGGACAATGCGAGGTGTCACTAAAGAGGAGGCGTCGCTTCACCAATTTGTGAATGGGGAGGGTGGCTTACCTGGACACACTGCCACAAACACATCCAATAGATGGGGTAGGAGCAAAGGGAAAAAAGTAGAAATATATTACAAATAGTAAGAACACAAATGCATTCAAATCACCCATTTTTATACACCTGAAACGAACACCCAATTGCACAATCAAGCACAGCTATGCTACAATAGAAAACCTTAGTGTTATTATATTAATAAGGGAATAAATGGTGGGAGCGGTCATGCAATGATGAGCGCGCTGAACTTTGAACGAGGAAACCCGAGTTAGATTCCTGGTCACGGCTAACATCAGTGGCAAGGGATACTTGAAGCTGTCCTGGGCCTTAGCTTCTTCAGCAACTTGCACCGACAACGCGTTGTGAAGAGTATGGTCACACAACTGCCACGTGGCCAGGCCTTCACCAAGCAGTGGACTGACAAAGATGTCAAAATTCCTGTTGTTATCGTATTAACATCTGTTACTTACTGTTGCTATTGTTAATAACTACCTGGCCGCGGTGGTGAGATGTTAACTACCTCGCCTGGTATGCAGGAGACCATGGGGTTCTATCCCAACCCTGATGCCTGCTGCTGTATATTTGGAGTTTGCGTGTCCCTATCTCCGTGATCGCATGGATTGTTCCATGAGATCACCCTCTGGGTTTTCCCTCCACATTTAGAATTAACATCACGCGTTTAGAGTATTTGGCTGCTATACATTTCCACGTGATAAGCAACTTTATTGAGCTATCATTTGTGGCAGGTCGCTGCTGAAAAAAGAGCTATATGGCTCAGTAGGCCGCTGTCTTTCCGACAGACCTGTTCTTCACCTGAGGATGGCTGCTTGCGTTGTGGCCGAAACGTCGTGAGAATTGTATTTTATTATGTTTACTTTTATTATTTTATTATTTCCCTTCTACGTGACTTTACCGAAAGAACCAAGAAGATGAATCCCTGCAGTCACGAAAGCTTTAAATCGGAAGCTTATAGTTTAGTTTAAAACCTTGTATGTTGTTAATCAATCAATGCACTAAAGCAATGCTCCCTCCATCTGCTCTTGCCGCAAACTTCAAAAGGAGGGCCAAGGGGTTAGTAGTTATGCTCACAGTATGACTTGGGAGTACAGTACCGTAGATCATCAATTATCCGGCGGCTTCGGGGGCACCAGATTTTCAAAAACGCCGGATAATCACATCATTATTTAAAATAGGTTATTTTTGCATATCCTCGTATGACATGTTTTTAGGTGTTGTTATGTTTTTAGTGTTTGAAATGTACTTACTATTTGAAATTGCCGTGAATATACAAATATAAAAATTTTATCCTACTTTTAAAAAGTTACTCTATTTACTGTACCGTACTAACCACTCCAATCTCGAAGACTCTGCATTGGGTGATGTATATAGTGCAGTATTTTCATTGTTTAAGTTGTTGCGTGTAAAATACTGTATATTATATCTGACACTGAAATCAAGCATAGCTACTTTTTCTGTCACGCACATGGTGCTGATCGCCAGATAGAGCATTTAATCGATTATCAACTGTATTTTATCTTGTAATGAAGGTTGGTCAGTCAGGTTATGCAAATAATGCCCACCTGGTATGTTCTCGGGAGTGCAGCGATGTTCAAGAGGTTCGTATACTACCCTATAAACCCACCAAATTGAGATCGACTTCCAGCTAGGGATAATATCAGTAGTGAGTAATATTTGAGCCAGTCCCCTCCATCACCCACCCTTCACTAAGCTGCACTGAGCAGCAGGATGGTCAAACAACCCACTTGAATGAAAAGCATGGAAAGGCTTTCATTTGGAAATGATAAATCATTATTGTAATTATTAAGGTCACCCAACAATGGTAGATATAAAAGTTAAAGGGGTGGGGGAGGGATTGAAGCAAGAGCAGGAATAATATGTATTGACTTTTTTTTATTTTAATCTGGGGTCATACGGTCCCATTTTACTAAAAAAACTTTACATTTCTGGACATCCGTCCCCTGGGAGGTTTAGAGATTCATCTCCGTCTCTCAAGGACAGAAAACACAACGTGACCCTGAGCTATCTACATTTAACCCAGGAAATGGTCCCCCTGACACAACAATGGGACTTAGCTGACGCACCCAGAAGCTCTGATCGTAGCACATCAGCTAAAACTCGTCGGCTGAAATTATTTTTTCAACTTATTTTACCAGGTAAGGCCCACTGAGCTATTAAGCTCTTTCCCAGAGGCGACCTGGCCACAAATGATAGCTCAATGAAGTGGCTTATCACGTGGAAATTTATTACAGCCAAATACTCTAAATGCAGAAGGAAAAAGCAGAGGACCTGGAGAAAAATCTACGTGACCAGGGGGAGAGAGAGACACGCAAACTCCAAATATACAGGCGTCAGGGTTGGGATTGAACCCACGACATCCTATATACCAGCGAGGTAGTTAACAACTCGCCACCGTGGTGAGATGGGGAAGATACAGAGGCCATAAAGTTGAACGAAAATATAATAACCATAATCCTACACTCCTCCCTCACGAATTAAAACATGTTCAGCAGTGGCAAAGAAGTTAGCGCACTGTCCTATGTCCCAGCGACCTGGGAACATAGCACAATTCCCAACTATGGCCGACATGGGTCATGAGTGTCATCTAAAGTGATCCTGGGAAGCTCCCTGCCACTTAAAAAACTCCGCATTGACCAGAGCATGACAAATAATCATCAAACGACACCCATGACTGGTTTGGCTCAGGGAGGCCTTCACCAGCCAATAGATTTACAAAGAGCTGTAAACTACGAGTATTGTTCTCACGGCCAATTTGCGAAGTCAGTTTAAACAAGTTACAAATTACTGGCTCAATTGAGAGGTATCCTGAGAAATGGTAAATCCCACAAAAGTGCAAAGCTCATTGCTGACACAGCAGGGTTTTGTTCAGTAGGCAAATTAAGTGGACATGTTATTGTGCGGCCATCTGTGTGAAGAGCAAACAATGAAAAAAGGTGGAGTGTAACGTGTTGCAACGAATCTAGCATGTTATCTTTAAAAATGTGTGTGTGGGTTAGCCAGAATTTCTTGTTCAGGACACACCCCGATTCCCTATGTGAACCATCTGACTCCCTACAGAACAAGATGTGCACATCCTGCGTGGGTGAGTGGATTATATCACCGATGCCATCCAACTTGAGCTTCCAAACCCCGTGCAACCAGGAGAGACGGTGCCTCCGAGTCGCGCTCCACTCTCCCTAAAATCATAACCTGCTCGCAATTACGCCTCTAAAAAGTATACTGGGTATCCAGTCGACTCGTTTTTTTATCCGAATAAGTGCCGTTTACACTATGGGAACCTCATTTGCCAGTAAAAATATGATAATTGTTTTTTTCCATTCTATCTGGCAACAAAACTGACACCTTTTTACAAGGAGTCATGTTTGCATAGACCGCAATACCTGCAGTCATAATACAAACAAAAGACCATAACTCTGATAATGTGCACATGTGAGACGAGGCTCTAAGGAAAGCTGTCTCGGGTGTGGACCAATCAACTTCAAGGACAGTGCACATTATCAGAGTTATGTTCTTTTGTTTGTATTATGACTGCAGGTATTGCGGTCTATGCAAAAATGACTCCTTGTAAAAAGGTGTCAGTTTTGTTGCCAGATAGAAGGGTAAAAAAACAATTATCAAGTGCCGTTTATTTTGAATAAAATGAAGTTTGGATATTGATAGTACAAATTTAAAAAAATATTTGTTCTTAAAATAAATGATTCTACACGTGAACCATAAAAAACTAACTTCTACATCCTTTCATATTTTGTTGATTAAATGCATTTCATACACGGCGAATACGTTCCATGGTTAAATAAGCTACAGGTGACAAATTCCATCCGGTAACAAGTTATAATCGGCATGTTAGACAGACGTGACAGACTCCATACAATCAAAACGCATATGTCACAGAACACAACACAGGAAGTGGCTGTTGAAGAGGGGGAACTACATTTGTTTCAAAAATGGTGCACTGCTCAATATTTATAAATAAAAATAAAGCAATTTTAATAAGCTTATTTATCATTCCTCTTTGGAAAAACCCAGAGATATAGCTCCGGGGATCAGACAAAAAGGACTACCCACAACATGATGGTTATCATAAACTGTAGAATGGTATATAACATTACCTACTTAGAACACGATTTATCACTCGCTCTGGAAGATAATTACTCAAAGGCCGGTACAAACGATTTCCCACACTCAGTGGTCCTCTATATATTCAGATGCTTTTGTAGTGACATCGCACGATGGCACTGTGTAATGCCGGCCCTAGAGGGCGCACGCTGTGTGGTGTATTGACATCGCGGACACCACTTGAATGTGGGTGCAGTACCGGCCCTCGACGGGCTCAGTGGGCGCTGATTGACAGCGCTGGATGTCACCACGCTCGNCGTGCAGTGCCGGCCCCTACAGGATAGGGTGTGGGAATATCGGCCATAGAAACGGGGTTACTAAAGGACATGGCACTCCAGTTGACCCGAGCGGACACGTGACCGGTTAAGTCTACAAAGGGGCTAGGGTGGTCACGTGGTCGGGGCCAGATCCTGCTCGAGGATTTTGGAAGGTGGTCGTGGCTAAGGGCGGAGCCAGCCACGCCACAGAGAATATAAGCCGGGTCCCCAGACGAACCGGCGTTGTTGTTCATCCTAACGAAGCCTTCGTCTACGTCCTACGTTCTACCGAGTCTCCAACACGTGGACCTGGACCCAAGCTGTGGTCCGGTCCGTTTTAGCTAGTTACGGTGTGATTAGTGTAGTTAGCCTGGTGGTCACCACCATAGGTTGTTATTCTGTTAAGGGGCAGTTACCCCGTGTGTTGGTGTTAAAAAAATGTGTCGCCTCCAAGAGTACGTCTACAACTCAGGTGAACCTATTACACGTTCACCCAATGAATGAGTTTTTTATACAGGTGGGAAGAAATTGGAGCACTTGGAGAAAACCAATGCGTGTGAAAGACAATACAGATGGAGATTAGTCCACACTTGCTGTACTGTCATCTCCTAGCAAACAAGGGTATAACACCGACACCTACGGGAAGGAAGTTTCTCAACATTTGCCTTTTCCACCTCCACAGTGCTGGCTTATAGGGGTGCACCACCACCTGGGGATGTTTGACTATACTTCACCATTATGGGAGCCTCATTTGCCAGTAAAAATATGATAATTGGTTTTTTACCCTTCTATCTGGCAACAAAACTGACACCTTTTTACAAGGAGTCATGTTTGCATAGACCACAATACCTGCAGTCATAATACAAACAAAAGACATAACTCTGATAATGTGCACTGTCCTTGAAGTTGATTGGTCCACACCCGAGACAGCTTTCCTTAGAGCCTAGTCTCACATGGGTTGGACCAGGTGCGCCTTTGGCGCACTGGTCCAACCCACTGGTCCAACCCATGTGAGAGCTCAAGGAAAGCTGTTTCACCAATCAACTTCAAGGACAGTGCACATTATCAGAGTTATGTATTTTGTTTGTATTATGACTGCAGGTATTGCATTCTATGCAAATATGACTCCTTGTAAAAAGGTGTCAGTTTTGTTGCCAGATAGAAGGGTAAAAAACCAATTATTATACTTCACCATGTTGGTCAGCGTGGGTCAGTGAAGGTCACCCAGGTTCAGTTTGGCTATCACTCACCCCCAATGTTAGCCGTGACCAGGAATCGAACTCGGGTCACTGGGTTTATGGCGCAGTGAGCCAAAAAACCAAACATCCAACATACTTTATGCTGGCTTAAAACGATCTAATCTTGAATTAGCTGCACTTGGACGTCAAATTCTACACATTCTTGCAACAATGAGTTGGGGGGAGGGGTATCAACCTACCACAAGGTTGGAAAGTAAACAGGACGATTACAAATAAGTTATCTGTGTCACAGAGTACCTAAGACTGCAACATAACAATCACAAGGACAAACATAGATCCACAGATTAGTCACACAGACTGTTGTGGAAAGTCCTCAAAACAAAGATGAACATTGTACACACACACAAGCAACAAAAATATGCAGATATACATAGATACACACACATATATGTCAACCTAATACGGTTTACACCGTATTTTTGTACGAATAAATGTAGTCTTTAGGTCCACATGGCTTATAGACGTTTCAATACGGGCAACATTTATTTTGTTTATTTTTTTGCGTTTCTCCCTTGTGTTGGGACTTTGTTTGATGAACGTTGAGATTTATAAGTGCACGTGGTGACCAATAAGGTCTGAATTGGTCTGCAATAAGGTAGGCACTGATAAGGGGTTGACATGTATGCACACACAAAGATCTCCTGTGTAGTCATAAAGATTGTTGGGCCAAGTGCTGTTATAGTACTAGCTAATTAAGACGGATAGGGTGCACTAGGGGTAGCGTGGCCTGCACCACGCCCGACCGCCTTTCTCTTCCCATTCATAATGTTTACACACCGCAAAAGGCCGAGTTAAGGTAGGCGAGGCTCAGGACCAGAGATATTCGTCACAGATGTTGGCTGCGAGCGGAATAGAGTCACTGCGTTCGTACGGCAAGTCCGCTAACCACTACACTACATCTCCCCATGAATAGGTAATGCATACCCGTCAACCCATACGGTTTAACCGTATTCTTGTACAGGGAAATTGAGTGTTCAGGTCCATACGCGTACAGCCGGGGAAAAATTTTTATGTCTATTTATTTGTGTTTCTCCCTGTGATGGGACTTTGTAAGATGAACGTTGAGATTGATAAGGGCACGGGTGACCAATAATGTCTGAATTGGTCTGTAATAAGGCACTGATAAGGGGTTGACAGGTATAGGTAATGTATAGGTAATGTTCTAATATGACACGGGCATTCATGCAACCCGGAAAATAAATATCCACAGATACCAATAAATAGGTAGACGTGTGTGTAGATTCAACACGCGGCTCTATCTGACCACTGAGCAGACACACAGATACAGTGATGCACATATACAGACACACAAACATAGATCCCCTATAAAGTTTTTAGAGACTTGGGGCAAGTGCTGTTAGCAAGCACCTATGAAGGCCGGCGTAGCATACGAGGGGGTGGGTGGCCAACACCACGCCCGGCCGCCTTTGTCTCCCAGTGGCGATGTTTACTACACTCCGCACCTAGTACTCATTTGAGACTGAGTCCACCTAGGGAAGGCCAAGGACCGGTTCAAATAATCGTCACCGTGAGCTGGAATTGAACTCTGTTCATCGGGATCGCAGCGCAGCGCGCTAAACACAGTCACACAAACACAGGGAATACACAGACACACAGACACAAGGATGCACATAGACACGCACCCAGGCACAAGGACACACTTAAACAAACACTCACAAACACAACAACTAAGAAGCAGTCATCACATCACAGTGCCGTGCCAGGCTAGGTGCACTTTGAGGCGATGTGGCGTGTCAAAGGCTCGCTGCTGCTGTCAGATCAAGGGACAGGGCCCAGGTGCTATGGGTTGACTGAAATGACTGGCAGACACAAGGACACACACACACAGACATAAACATACAGATATACACACGCCTCGGGAATGTGTCTGGTGCCACACAGACACAGAGACGCAAATACGTAGACACACAGAGACAGACACACAGACACGTGTGTACAGTATTCACCATGCCGTGAGGATGTGTATGGTGCCTAGCAGACAAGACGCCCAGAGAGACAGACACAAACAGACACTCAGAGACACCCAGAGAGACAGACACACTGAGACAGACACAGACACATACAGACACACTCAGAACGAGACATACACACAGACACACTCAGAGACGCCCAGAGAGACAGACACACTGAGACAGACACAGACACACAGACACGTGTGCGTGTGCTCACCATGCCATGGGGATTTGCCTGGACGCCACACAGACACCAGGACAGACACTCACAGACAGACACAGAGACACGCAGATACACTGGACACTCATACACACAGAGACACTCATACNCACTAGACACACAGAGACAGACACACAGACACTCATACACAAGAGACACCATACACACAGAGACACACTGAGACACACAGAGAAGACACACTGAGACACATACACACAGAGACACTCATACACACAGAGACACTCATACACACTGAGACACACTGAGACACATACAGACACACTGAGACACTCATACACACAGAGACACACATACACACTGAGACACTCATACACACTGAGACACTCATACACACAGAGACACTCATACACACAGAGACACACTGAGACACGCAGACACAGAGACACTCATACACACAGAGACACTCATACACACAGAGACACTGAGACACACNTTCAGACACACTGAGNCACTCATACACACATAGACACATACACACAGAGACACTCATACACACAGAGACACTCATACACACAGAGACACACTGAGACACACATTGAGNCAGATACACTGAGACACTCATACACACAGAGACATACACACGGAGNCTCATACACACAGAGACACATACACACTGAGACACACAGACACACTGAGACAGACACACTGAGACACTCATACACACAGAGACACTCATACACACGGAGACACTCATACACACTGAGATAGACACACAGACACACACTGAGACACACACACACTGAGACACGCAGACACACGGAGACACCATACCACGGAGAAGACACCAGACGACACACAGAGACACTCAAACACACACACTCAGACACACTGAGACACACACTCATATACACACACACACTGAGACACACACTCACACACGAGCGTGTGTGTGCTCACCACGCCGCGGGGATGTGTCTGGACGCCGCGCAGACACACCGAGACAGACACACAGAGACACACAGAGACACACACACACAGAGACACACAGACACACTGAGACACGTGTGTGTGTGTCTGTGCTCACCACGCCGCGGGGATGTGTCTGGACGCCACACAGAGACACTTAGACACACCGAGATAGACACACAGAGACACACAGAGACACACACACACTGAGACACGTATGTGTGTGTGTGCTCACCACGCCGCGGGGATGTGTCTGGACGCCACACAGAGACACTTAGACACACACACTGAGACACACAGAGACACACACACATAGAGACACACACACAGAGACACACACAGAGACACGTGTGTGTGTGTGCTCACCACGCCGCGGGATGTGTCTGGACGCGTCTCTGCAAGGCGTCGCGGCCTCGCACTGCGACTCGGCACGTTCCCTCAGGCCGCGCCTCGCCGAGCCCGCGCCGCCGTCTCTCTCCGCCATCTGTTGGGGGGGACGGTGGTGATGGTGATGATGTTTCTGAGGGAAAACCGGTGTCTGTGCGTCTTGTGAGTGTGTGCGTGAGAAGATGAGACGCTGCGAGTTTTCTTGTCGTGAGGCGGCGTGACGGCGCAGGGCGCAGTTCGCGCGCGAATGGCCCCAATGCTGCCGCTGCTGTTGCTGCTGCTGCTACAGTACGCGGAGACTGTGACCCCTGCCGCGTACCCACGGCCACTGCGGGAAGAGAGCCGGCCCAGATGGCACAGCAAGCAGCCTCATGTGTTTACAAGTAATATTGAAAAAATAAATGTAAACCACGCTTCAATGAGATGTAGCGAGCGAGCGAGCGAGTAATGGCGGAACTCCACGACTCCAGGAAGTGGCCCCGAAGCTTGCCACCAAGTTAAGGGGCCGTGGTGAACTACAGCCAACGTCAGTTGAGCGTGGACAATTAGAGCCATGCCGAAACATGACGTGTAAAAAAGAATGTTTGAAATATTAAATTTTATTTTTTATGATAAAATATGGTATTGTCAGCAGTATGACATAAGTATACCAAGTTTGCAGTCGATACGACATTGGGAAGTGGGTTAAAATTGAGTTGCAAGATTTGAGGATACTTCAACAACAGAGTGAGTTCATAGGAAGCGTGTAAAAAGATAGTTTAAAAATTTGTTGTCTATTTTTAATGATAGAATATAGTATTGTGATCAGTATAACATAAGTATACCAAGTTTGTAGTCGATACCACATTGGGAAGTGGGTTAAATTGAGTTGCAAGATTTGAGGATACTTGAACAACAGACAGAGTGAGTTCATAGAAAGCGTGTAAAAAGATAGTTTAACATTTGTTTGTCTATTTTTATGATAAAATATATATTGTGATCAGGACATACGTATACCAAGTTTGCAGTCGATACGACATTGGGAAGTGGGTTAAAATTGAGTTGCAAGATTTGAGGATACGACAACAACAGACAGAGTGAGTTCATAGAAAGCATCTAAAAAGATAGTTTAACATTTTTGTCTATTTAATGATAGAATATAGTAGTGTCATCAGTATGACATAAGTATACCAAGTTTGCAGTCGATACCACATTGGGAAGTGGGTTAAAATTGAGTTGCAAGATTTGAGGATACTTCAACAACAATAAAAGCGTGTAAAAAACAATTGGGATTTTCAAGAATAATTTAGGGAAAGGATGAAAGTGTAATCTGAGTTTCAGATAATGTATATACTGCGTGTGGAAATGATTTAATGCACGCTCCATGCAAGCGAAAGTGGCATCACTCTCGTCAATTGAACAAGACTGCACTTGTTCACAAACACTAAGAGGAGGCAGTGACGGTATCACAGTGCCTGTGCCAGGCTAGGTGCACTTTAAGGCCATGTGCCCAACCGCGTACCCACAGCCACTGCGGGGAAGTGTGACGGTCCGGACAGAGGCCCTAGGATGGGATACATTTAAACAATTGGGCATTTAGGATGTACTTTAAGAGTAAATTGGGGGGGGGGGGGGAATAATAAACGTACAATGAGTTTCTGATCATTTATATTGTAGTGGGGAGTAATTTTGCAATTGCTCACCTCCGATTAGCGTGGTTGGTTACGTACGGCGTAAAAGAAGTTCAACATTTATACGGCGTTTAAACATGAATTGGATTTGGAAGCGCCTTACAAGAGCAGAGCAGATCAACGTGTGTACCAGGTGGAGCCCCTGCTCAATCCACTGCTGGATGAGGGCCTCCCCCACCCTGGGTCGTATATATGTTAAACTTCTTTCGCACCGTACGTCACCAACCGTGCTAATCGGAGGTGCGGGTGATCGATAAAACTCGGGAACCGCACAGAGAATAAAGATCCGGGCAAACAAGGGAAGACACGCAACACTAAATAAAGAACACATTTGAGGATTCCTACATTGAGATGTTTGGCCAATTTGCATTACTGTAATGAGTGGCATTGAATCGATTACTATGATGTTCTTTGGGTCTTTTGGTAAAGTCACGTAGGTAGGTTCAAATGATTATTTAGATCGAGGCCGTAATTATAATATATATTGGGGGGACACATGCTCAAAATGTCCTCCCCCCCCAATATATTGCTATGTAAATAAAAACAACACTTTGCTAAACCTTGGCCACAATATCTGGACTTGTCTTCATATAAATCAATGCATAGATTTCTGGTTATATTATTGTGGTTATGGTTGTACTTTATTAAACCCTAATCTCTGCCATTGCATACAATGAAACAAGAAAAGGTAAAAAAGAAAAACAGAGCAATATAATACAATACACTATTAGACATTATTGTCAAAAATAAAGAAAAAGTCCATCCCATGTGTTAGTGAATTTTTTTTATATTTTAGGCAGGAAATTCGTTTTCTAATTTAAATATTTTTGTGGGTTGGGACCCCCAGACACCCTGAAAGATTTGGTCCCCCAATGTTGACTCAATGGCTACGGCCTTGATTAAGATAGGATAAAACATACTTAATTTGAACCTATCTACGTGACTTTGCCGAAAGACCCAAAGAATATGAACTGCATCACGAAAGCTTTAATATATTCATTACTATGATGATGACGAGAAGTACAGCATCGTTACGGCGATTGTGTTAAAGATGTATTGGTTATAGATGAGGTAATGATACAAGACTCATAATGAGGATGATGTTTATGGTAGGTATAGGAATACATGATGATAAAGATCACGAATTGGTGGTGGTTGTTGTGAGGATGCCACGTTAGCTGGTTATTCCAAACACGACGTCATTGCGTAGTGCTGGATATATCACAAGCTAATGTATTGTTGATATCGGTAATGATGAATATTATAATTTCTCACTCGATATTTTCCGGAACCTGTTGGGATTACCGGCGTAAGGCACTACCACTAGATTACATGGTACACCTATCCATACTATTATATTGTATTCGGGATACTGCATATCGCTTTGCATGAATGAGGACAGCGTAATTACTGCATCATGCTGGACAAAATGAGGTGAGGAGACGGATGTGGCGTGCTGAGCAATGTTACTGCCGATTCTTCGGGCTGAAATTAAGCGCCGATGTCATACCTGTCAACCCTTGTCAGTGCCCTCTCTTATTACAGACCAATTCAGACCTTATTGGTCACCCCGTGCCCTTATAAATCTCAACGTTCATCCTACAACACTCACAAGAAGAACACAAACAAATAGACAATCAACACTAGTACACTCACCACTACTACACTCACCACTACTACACTCACCACTAGTACACTCACCACTAGTACACTAACCACTAGTACACTCACCACTAGTACACTCACTCACCACTACACTCACCACTACACTCACTACTACACTCACCACTAGTACACTAACCACTAGTACACTCACCACTAGTACACTCACCACTACACTCACTACTAGTACACTCACCACCACTACACTCACCACTACACTCACCACTAGTACACTCACCACTAGTACACTCACCACTACACTCGCCACTACTACACTCACCACTACACTCACCCCGACTACACTCACCACTAGTACACTCACCACTACACTCACCACGAGTACACTCACCACTAGTACACTCACCACTAGTACACTTACCACTACTACACTCACCACTACACTCACCCCGACTACACTCACCACTAGTACACTCACCACTACACTCACCACTAGTACACTCACCACTACACTCACCCTAGTAGACTCACCACTCCACTCACCACCACTACACTCACCACTAGTACACTTACCACTACTACACTCACCACTACACTCACCCCGACTACACTCACCACTACACTCACCACTAGTACACTCACCACTAGTACACTCACCACTACACTCACCTCGAGTAGACTCACCACTCCACTCACCACCACTACACTCACCACTAGTACACTCACTAGTACACTCATTCGTACACTCACCACTAATGCCTGTCAACCCCTANCATTCCCTACNTTATTACACTAATCAGACCTTATGGTCATCCCGTGTCCATTAAACTCAAGTTCACTAACCAGAAGTCCCATCACAAGTAGAAACACAAACGACACAAATATATATGGACCTGAAAACTCAATTTCCCTGGACAAGAATACGGGTTGACAGGTATGCGATTGTATGTACAATGCGTTGAACTTCTTTCGCACCGTACGTAGCCAACCCGTGTTAATCGGTTATAGAAAACGTGCGACGATCAGCTTACCGTGGCCACGTCTTTAGCGGAGGCTATAAGAAGAAGTAGATCGGGCTGATCACTTCGGCTCGGTTGGGAGGCACAAAGGAAGCTTTACCGCAGTGTTAAATGTGAAAGCTCAGCGTTGGGCTGTGGCCAAAGGCCAATTTCCACACGTTACCCATAAACGCGCGTGATGCAATTCGCTAGTTGTTGCAAAAATAAAGAATTTGCCTTTGCTCAGCGCACAGAGACCCCTCCTACACAATGGGGCCCAACTTTACGTGGCCAAGTTTTCAAATGATCACAATGCGCTTTGCTACCGCAACAAAATACACGAGCAGTGTAGACACCTTAACACATTCCTCCTGCGGAGGGAGCTGGTAGCAACGTTGAGTTGCTCGGTCAATGGCCAGGGTCAACGGCGGCGTGGTGTATTCCGCAAATATGGCCGACTGTGAGGGCGGACACAAGCCGGCGTGAGTAGGTTAGACGTTGAGTTTTATAAGGGCACCACGGGATGACCAGCCCTCCCCACCCAGCCCCCCACCCTGCCCCACCCTCCCATTTTTGGATGCACGACGGACGGACGGACACAATAATCCACTGTGGGCTGGTGTAACCAGGAGGCTCCTACCAGTAATAGATTATAAAGTACGACCAACTTTAAACGGTTAAGTGCCCCGGTGAATATGCCCAATGTTGTTCGGCCAAACGTTGGCACATGGCTGAAAACGTTGGACTAACGTTGGCTGCACCGACAGTCTACGTTTACAAGGCAGACGGATATCGAGATGAAGGGTTCTTGCCTATAACGTCGTTTCAAGCGAAAGCCGAACTCTGCTGACGAGAACCTGCATGTTGAAACTGGTCCAGGGTTTTGCTTGTACTGAATCAATGCTCCTGGATTTCAACACTCCCAGAAGTATGTGTGGACGATTGGTTTCCAAATAAATACTTGTATTTGATTTTTCTACGTGGAGGGGCAGATATATGAAAGATACTTCATGTCCGCTTAGGGCCGTCCATAAATAACGTCACGCGATTTTGGACGATTTTTGCACCCCCCCCCCCCTTTGTCACACGGCGTCACAAAAAGTCAGACCCCCCTTCAAATATGACGTCACAAAGCTCTGCCCCTCCAAATAAAACATGTTCAAATCGATTTAAACTACTGTCATTATAGTGCGTATTTAATATGCCGCTGCACTTTGATGTTGCAGGAGAAAACATTTATTAAAAAAGTAAGTAATAATTGTTTTTTTACCCTTCTATCTGGTAACAAAACTGACACCTTTTTTACAAGGAGTCATGTTTGCATAGACCACAATACCTGCAGTCATGCAAACAAAAACATAACTCTGATAATGTGCACTGTCCTTGAAGTTGATTGGTCCACACCCGAGACAGCTTTCCTTAGAGCCTAGTCTCACATGGGTTGGACCAGATGACGCCAAAAGGCGCACAACTCAAAGACAATGCACCATCAGAGTATGAGAGCTCAGGGTAAGCATTTACACCATTGGAACCTCATTTGCCAGTAAAAAATATGATAATTGGTTTTTGACCCTTCTATCTGGCAACAAAACTGACACCTTTTTTACAAGGTGTCAGTTTTGTTGCCAGATAGAAGGGTAAAAAAACAATTATATTTTTACTGGCAAATGAGGTTCCAATGGTGTAAAGTGGATTTAATTAAGTAGAGCGTGTTGTCTATATTTATTTAAAGTTGCGCATTTTGATGCGATGTCACATTTCTCAACCCCCCCCCCTCGTCACACATCATCACAAATGTCTGACCCCCCTAGGTGCGTGATGTCATTTATGAACGGCCCCTGATCTATTTTGACATTTAATATTCTGCACAACGGCGCCAGTGAGTAATGTGTGATATACAATCAAACATTTATTCTGTTGGGGAGGAGCAGTAGTTTGACAAAACGACTGAACTGTACGCTATAATGTACCAACACGAATGTGGAATGTTGACCCCAAGTCTTGCACAACCACAGCGGTTGTTGTCTTTTGCGGTTTTTAAACTCTTCCCCTGGAATTTTAACTCGCTCCAGATCCTGTCAATCAGGTTTGCGGGACCAATTTGCGCGGAGTGTGATGAGCTCGGTCTTCTTCTTCTTCCTTCGTACGGCCGATGTGGATGAAAGAGCAAGAACAACAGCTGACAATTTCTCATTGAGGTGCTCCTCACGCGGACAACCGCAGAGGTGTGGACTCGAGTCATGTGACTTGGACTCGAGTCAGACTCGAGTCATGAATTTGATGACTTCAGACTCGACTTGGACTTGCATAACAATGACTTTGTCCCACCTCTGAGGTGTGGACTCGAGTCATGTGACTTGGACTCGAGTCAGACTCGAGTCATGAATTTGATGACTTCAGACTCGACTTGGACTTGCATAACAATGACTTTGTCCCACCTCTGAGATGTGGACTCGAGTCATGTGACTTGGACTCGAGTCAGACTCGAGTCATGAATTTGATGACTTCAGACTCGACTTGGACTTGCATAACAATGACTTTGTCCCACCTCTGGACAACCGTGTGCGGAGCAAGCCGAGTGGCATCCTCGCTGCGTTGTCTCCCTGCGTCTTTGTGGGTCGGAGCATCGCCTCGCTCCGACGTTGTCACGGTCTCTGCTCTGGATGGCCGCGGTCGCACCGCCACCACAACTACTACTACCGGAGAGTTTTTGTTTTTAAATCCTTTATATTAAGTTCGCGTGCTTGCTTGCTTGCTTAGGACCGTGCAAATCTTTCGGTCGTTTTTTAACCCACTTCCCGTGATCCAATCGAGCTGACATTTTCCACACAGACTCGTTGTGCCAGACAATTATTGTTCGTGAAAAAAATTCCCAAAATGTTACACTTTTTAGGCAAAAAATTTATTTTACATATATTCAAATAGAAAAAATCATGGCTTTGGCTGAACGTCACAGTGTAAGAGCCCAGAGCGTAACCCTCCACAGCCGTGGTGGAGTAGCGCAGTTGGTAGCGCCCTCGCTTCCCACGCCAAAGGTCGCGTGATCGATCCGTCCTCCACAGGCGAATATTTTTTTAAATCCTTTATATGAAGTTCGCCGCCACGCATAAAGGATTTATAGTGAAAAACTTGTTTTTACGGGTTTACTTGTTTTAAAGTTTCCATTTGTGCATCTAGTGCCATGGTTTGTGCAGTGGATGCGGTTTCGGGTGGACCGTGAGTTTCGTGGAAGGTCAAACCCAGGAGGATCTTGGGCGTTGGGGTCTTTCACAACGAGGTGGTGTTTGTGAGACAGTGTCAGTGTGTGTAGACTCAAGCTGCATCGGGAGACGCGTGTATTGTTTGCCTTAGGGGGCGTCCATATATGACGTCACGCGATTTGGGACGATTTTTGACCCCCTCCCCCTCGTCACACGGCGTCACAAAAAGTCAGACCCCCCCCTCAAATATGACGTCACAAAGGTCTGCCCCCCCCCCCAAACCATATTTCCATTTTGAAAATAAAACATGCTTTATATCGCTTTAAACTGTTGTCATTGTAGTGCGTATTTAATGTGGCGCTGCACTCTGATGTTGTAGGAGAAAACATTTATTAAAACGTCGATTTAATTAAGTAGAACGTGTTGTCTATATTCATCTAAAGTTGCGCATTTTTATGCAACGTCATATTTCTCACCCCCCCCCGTCACACATCGTCAGAAATGTCTGACCCCCTCCCCCACCCAGGTGCGTGACGTCATTTATGGACGGTCCTTAGCTTAGTCCGAGTATAGAACAAGGGGACAGCCGTAACCCGACTACCATTGGCCTAAAACAAATGGCTTATCGGTACCAGTCAGGTAGTGGATGTGTGGGGGTGTCAGATGCTCACAATGATTTTCGTGGAGCAATTTATTTCGAGATCACAAACACTGTATATGTATGATTGTAAGGTCACTGTCGTTGAGAAAAAGAGTTGCAAAGAAGGGTAGAGTGTATCTTGTGACGTGTCTGACGATGCAGATGGCATCATCAATCGTCGCCTTCAGCCTCCCGTCCAGCGGCACACGTGTGGACAGAAGTGGGACTTTCCCCCCTCCAACTATTTCCCTGTGGTCGATAAGCCGCATACCGTGATTAAACCGATAATTGGTCGACTAATCAATTACTTAAATGATTGTACATCCCAGCTGTATTGTGGAGCTAAAATAGCACTGCCTCCAACAGCATCCCTGTACCCTGTACGTACTTGGCAGCTCTGCTACGAGAGAGACCTGGCGATTGACACAGATCAGGAGACTTTCGAATTAAAGCTTTCGTGACTGCAGGGATTCATCTTCTTGGTTCTTTCGGTAAAGTCACGTAGAAGGGAAAAAATAAAATAATACAAATAAAACATAATAAAATACAATTCTCACGACGTTTCGGCCACAACCAAGCAGCCGTTCTCAGGTGAAGAAAGGTCTGTCGAAAGAATTATATTTTATGTTTTATTTTTATTATTTTATTATTTCCCTTCTACGTGACTTTACCGAAAGAACCAAGAAGATTGAATAAGCTGTGTTAATGTGAGAGAATTAGCAGATGCTAAAGTCGAAATTAGATGTACATGCAAGGCGCTCCTCCTCCCACCCACTTAAAATACGCTGCCAACTTAGCAGTATTCTTAGGTTTTTTCGGTAAAGTCACGTAGGTAAAAAAAATAAAAGTAAAATTAAATTAAAATTACGACGTTTCGGAGCAACACAAGCTCCGTCTTCAGGTGGAACCGTCACAGCACGATAGCTGTATCAAGTAAATAGCAGTGTTCATTGGAGCGCTGTCTTTCAGACAGCTGTCTTCACCTGAGGACGGACGGCTGCTTGTGTTGTGGCCGAAACGTCGTGAGAATTTTATTATGTTTTATTATTTCCCTTCTACGTGACTTTACCGAAAGAACCAAGAAGATGAGCAGGAGACCTCTGTGTAGTCCAGTGCTGCCGCGACCCAGTTCGCCATGCCAGGAAAAGTGCCAATATTGGGCCAACGTTGGCACGAAATTGCGCTGTCGCCCTCGTACGAGCCACACTACCTCACCTCTGAACACAACACGTGTGTGTGTGTCCCTCGTGTTGCAATCGAAGGGACACGTTGTGTTTAGCACAGCAAGATATGTTAGCGGTGTGCATTACCGGCAGCATTTTTAGGTTAGGTTGGAATGCTTTCGTACAAAATAGGGTCATGACTCTTGTTCTGCCAGTAGCAGCGTTAAGGGATGTTCATGGGGAGAGCTACCAGATAACAGTTATTTCTGCAGGGATTTCTTACAAAGAACATGTTTAGAAAAATAAATCATACGCTGGATTACCCGACGCTTTTTCGCATCAATTTGTCCGCGTGGGGTAGATGTCAGTGCAAACTGAATTTGCATATTTGCAAATACAGTTGTCCGTTTTGCCTCCAGTTTTTAGTTAATATTGCTGGTTTTCACGAGGGAAAATCCCTAAAAGTGACGCAACTTTTTATTATTTTGACCAGACTAGGTCATCTTTACAAGAGTTGTTATGCCCCCTCTCACTCTCCACCTGTTATGGCCAGCGCTAATGTACAAAAGGTTTGAGAGTTAGTTGTAAAGTGTTTACGAGCTTCCACATCGACACAAAGTAGTCAAATTTCGTTTTAAAGCTTTCGTGACTGCAGAGATTCATATTCTTGGTTCTTTCGGTAAAGTAACGTAGAAGGGAAATAATAAAATATAAAAATAAAACAATTACATTCTTACGACGTTGTTCTTGCCGTGGGTTTCACACCTGATGATGATTGCTTGTGTTGCAATCGAAACGTCGTGAGAATTTTATTGTTTGATTTTTATTATTTCCCTCCTACGTGACTTTACCGAAAGAACCAAGAATATAAATCAGTCAATCGGTGTCAGGTCAGGTGAATTAGGTGGTGGCTATATTCCACCTTGGAAACATAATTGTCATGGAAGGTCCCATTGCGAGACACCTGATACACTAACAGACACCCAGTAAACATGGAACGTTGGGTCAAAGTTGGGCCAATGTTGGTCCAATGGTTCCAACCACATGCCAACGTTGGCCGAGGAGCGTTGCATGTTAATATACTGGGCAAATGATCAGTGCGGTGGATCGCCGTCTCGCTGGCAGATGAAGCTATTACAGGGGTCGTCCCTGGATTCGTGAAAAAAATGTGAGTGCATTAAATATCAGGTTGAGTTAAGATCCAAATAAACAGTGTGGAAAAAAGCATTTTTTAAATTACAATGACTAATTTCTATTTTGTTTGCATCGTACCTCTAAACTATTTTCCTATTTTCTACAGTTCTTATTTCACGGCATCTGTCCCATGTAAAGTCACGTAGGTATAAAAAAACTTTCCCACCTGATGGGCGCTTGTGTTGCGCCCGTCGTGATTTATTTATACCTACGTGACTTTACCGAAAGAACCAAAGAGTACGGATTCCTGCAGTCACGAAAGCTTCAAATCAAGAATGTCCCATGTGTTATCTACTCTCTCCACCTCGACCTTTTGCCTATATACAGTGAGGGAAAAAAGTATTTGATCCACTCCTGATTTTGTACGTTTGCCCACTGACAAAGAAATGATCAGTCTATAATTTTAATGGTAGGTTTATTTGAACAGTGAGAGACAGAATAACAACAACAAAATCCAGAAAAACGCATGTCAAAAATGTTATAAATTGATTTGCATTTTAATGAGGGAAATAAGTATTTGACCCCTCTGCAAAAAATGACTTAGTACTTGGTGGCAAACCCTTGTTGGCAATCACAGAGGTCAGATGTTTTTGTAGTTGGCCACCAGGTTTGCACACATCTCAGGAGGGATTTTGTCCCACTCCTCTTTGCAGATCTTCTCCAAGTCATTAAGGTTTCGAGGCTGACGTTTGGCAACTCGAACCTTCAGCTCCCTCCACAGATTTTCTATGGGATTAAGGTCTGGAGACTGGCTACCACTCCAGGACCTTAATGTGCGTCTTCTTGAGCCACTCCTTTGTTGCCTTGGCCGTGTGTTTTGGGTCATTGCCATGCTGGAATACCCATCCACGACCCATTTTCAATGCCCTGGCTGAGGGAAGGAGGTTCTCACCCAAGATTTGACGGTACATGGCCCCATCCATCATCCCTTTGATGCGGTGAAGTTGTCCTGTCCCCTTAGCAGAAAAACACCCCCAAAGCATAATGTTTCCACCTCCATGTTTGACGGTGGGATGGTGTTCTTGGGGTCATAGGCGGCATTCCTCCTCCTCCAAACACGGCGAGTTGAGTTGATGCCAAAGAGCTCCATTTTGGTTTCATCTGACCACAACACTTTCACCCAGTTGTCCTCTGAATCATTCAGATGTTCATTGGCAAACTTAAGACGGGCATGTATATGTGCTTTCTTGAGCAGGTGGACCTTGCGGGCGCTGCAGGATTTCAGTCCTTCACGGCGCACTGTGTTACCAACTGTTTTCTTGGTGACTATGGTCCCAGCTGCCTTGAGATCATTGACAAGATCCTCCCGTGTAGTTCTGGGCTGATTCCTCACCGTTCTCGTGATCATTGCAACTCCACGAGGTGAGATCTTGCATGGAGCCCCAGGCCGAGGGAGATTGACAGTTCTTGTGTTTCTTCCATTTGCGAATAATCGCACCAACTGTTGTCACCTTTTCACCAAGCTGCTAGGCGATGGTCTTGTAGTGCATTCCAGCCTTGTGGAGGTCTACAATCTTGTCCCTGACAGCTTTGGAGAGCTCTTTGGTCTTGGCCATAGTGGAGAGTTTGGAATCTGATTGATTTCTTCTGTGAACAGGTGTCTTTTATATAAGTAACAAGCTGAGATTAGGAGCACTCCCTTTAAGAGTGTGCTCCTAATCTCAGCTCGTTACCTGTATAAAAGACACTTGGGAGCCAGAAATCTTTCTGATTGAGAGGGGGTCAAATACTATTTCCCTCAGTAAAATGCAAATCAATTTATAACATTTTTGACATGCGTTTTTCTGGATTTTGTTGTTGTTATTCTGTCTCTCACTGTTCAAATAAACCTACCATTAAAATTATAGACTGATCATTTCTTTGTCAGTGGGCAAACGTACAAAAATCAGCAGGGGATCAAATACTTTTTTCCCCTCACTGTATATATATCATTTCACTACATATCTTGCTCTTGCCTACATCTCTTCCATCATCTCACACGGGGATTTATAGATCGGAATTGGGGGGGGGTCTCCAAAAAATATATTTTGTTGAGGATTTCCAATGGATAGCAGCACCACTGAAGGTGCATACACTTTGCTGTGCACTACCTTCTGACTCACACGTGGACTTTCAGACGCCCTTCAAAAAAAGAACTGTATATCTCAATGGGCTCTGCTCGGTCAATAAACTTCTGAAGACTGCTACACTTATGATCAATGCTCACACGAGGAGTTTCAATAGCCTTTACAATGCAGTTTGTAACTTTACTAGCTTACCAACGTAACATGTTTCTTCGTTTGTAAATACGAGTCGCTATGGAAAAGCATCGTCTTCTGCTGTTGTGTATCTCAACGTCTATAACAAATTTGTAAACGATTNAAAAAAAACCGTAGTAATAGAATAATTGTGCCCGCTGGAAAACCACGAGTTTCAAATGAGACGCAAAAATGTGTAATAAGCACGCAGCCCTTGTGCATTGTATATATATAATCATCGGCAGTTCTAATTATTTAAAATACAGTGGTCATCCTGTCTTAGTTCACCATCATTTGAACAAATGTCTCAAAGTGAGAGGAGCAGTTATGCAGTAATACACGTTGAGCGGGTGTTGTCATAATTATGACTCATCAGCATTTGCTCAGTGGGTCACATGCGCTCACATTTATTTTGTTGGTGACCTAAGTAAGACAACAGGAGCACATCGCACTTTTGCAGGAAATGCTGTATGGGTTTTTTGCTGCCTATAGAACAATGGCTGCGTAGTTTCTACACACGTTTGTCTTGCGTGTCACGGGTCTCAGCGCATAACCTCAGTGGCACTCGATACCCGCTCCTCCAAGCGGCTACGCTCGTCGCACACGATACGTATGCATTGTGAGAAGCGCATGACGAAAAATAGCCATATAACTCATTGGGCCATATAGCTCATTGTGCCATATAGAGCAGTGGGCCATATAGCTCATTGGGCCATATAGAGCAGTGGGCTGAGCTACAAAGGTGCCTCGACAAGTTGTTAAAGTTTTCCAGACTATAAACTATTTTAGAAATTACTTTAACGTTATATTCTTGGTTGTTTCGGTACCAGGTAAGACCCGTTGAGCTATATAGCTCTTTTCAGAAGCAACTTGGCCACAAATGATAGTCCAATGAAGTGGCTTAGCATGTGGAAATGTATAGCAGCCGAATATTCTAAATCCATGTTTCTAAATGTGGAGAAAAGACCGGAGGACCAGGAGATAAATCCACACGACCACGGAGAGAACATGCAAAGTCAAAATATACAGCAGCAGGCGTCAGGGTCGGGATGGGAATTGAACCCACGACCTCCTGTATACCAGGCGAGGTAGCTAACATCTCGCCATGGCGCCCCAACTTGACGTTGACAGACACGCCCGGCCTGCCAACATCACGCCATATCGATGCATCCAGTGTTCTCAAAACTACGATATCTGCGAAAAATTGACCTATGACCCTGGAGCGGTTTCACCAATCTCTGTAATTCTCATTTTACACGGATAATACTTTCAAAGTCCACACCCAACATTTTTACACATTTTGCTATCTCTCTTAAGGACCCAATTTTAGTTGGCAGGGTACTCGTCTGACACCTAGTGGTAGAAACACAAAAATTAAGTGTACAGTAAAATCAAATATTCACCGTACAGTACATTGCACACGGCATTTCCATGTAAGCATGTTTCCATGGACTGTTCTGTTCTAGTTATATTGTTATAACTAAAAGCAATATGTTGACAATAGTTCAGCCATGCAGTTCAAACAGCTGGAAAACTTTAATCACAGAAGGTTTTTTTCAGACACCCGTTGTCAATTGTATTAACTCCTATCCAACTCATTGAGAGGTCTTCTCTCTGCTCGCGCTTGCTTTAAACCAGAGGTCACAAACGGGGTTTGATTCCTTACCTGTACCCGGCCGCACCAGGGTCGCAAACGGCTACCCATACCTGACCGGGTACGGGTACCCGGGCACCGGGTAGGTACGGGTATCGGGTACCCGGTTGCGACCTCTGCTTTAAACACATCAGCAGCTTTTCCCTACACACACAAAGGGCTCAGTGTCTGGCACGTTTCCAAGCGTAGCGCTGGCTGACAGTCACAACTGGTGTATTCATGACCCTGAAAATCCTAATTTCGTGACTGCAATGATTCATACTCTTAGGTTTTTTCGGTAAAGTCACGTAGGTAAAAAATAATAAAAAATTTAAATCCGGCTTCGTAAGTTACATTCTTGCCAATGCGAGAAGCCGTTCAACGAGACACCATGACAATTGTGTTTTTTTTTGGGGGGGGGGATGAGGACAGAATGTCAGCCTCCAACGAGTCTTGCAACACGGGGAAGACTACGTAGGCATTTGAAACGNAAAGGCTTGCGTCTTGTGACAATTTTAAATGAATAAAAAAACTTAAAGAGTCCCATAAGTGCACACTGTATTTACACCATCTTGAAATGGATATCCTCGACCAATTAGGAAATATAACTAATCATCTCCAGTGATCTGATGGACTTTGCCATGATTCAAGTTGAGAATAATTTCAGCCATCAATGATTTTCGTGTTCAGGTTTAATCTCACTTTTATCTTCTCCTGTTTGTAAATGTAGCTGGCTTCATTAGGCAACATTTTAAGTATACATACATATACTTGGGATAAAACATCAGTTCTTTAACACACGTCTATGCTTGTATCATGAGTGGAAGAATGGATATTAACAATGCAGTGTTGTATACCTACTGACGCGTGCATCTATTGCATGACAAGGGCCAGCCCAAACAGATCTGTCATTTTCTTGGTTTTTTCGGTAAAGTCACGTAGAAGGGAAGTAATNAAATAATNAAAATAAACATAATAAAATATTTCTCAGGACGTTTCGGCTACAACGCAAGCAACCGTCTTCAGGTGAAGAATGAGACACTGCCAAGCTAGGAGCTTATATATAAGCTGAGTTGGAGGTAGAAGAGCGCCTTAACAAAAGAATGTGCATATCAAGATGAATTTAGCATATTCATGGGAAATGCGTAGGAGGTGGGCGGGGGGTTTCAAAGTCATATTATGCCATGCATTATGCAGGATCAGCAGCACCAAAGGGGGGGCAGGGGTAGCATTAACAAAGGGAGGGAATGTTAATAGTATGTAGAAGCAACGAAACATGTGAATGGGAGAACGGTGGCAGGAGACCCGCAGCGGAGCAAATAATGCATTCCCTGTGGAGAACACAAGATACACAGTTAATGCCAGTGGTGGACTGCGGTCTGAAAGTCACCGTTAACGTGAGCAACAATCAGTTAAGATCCGAAATGGTTTATTATGTCCTTCCAATGATTGCTGAGCCAGAATCCATCTTCTGGTTGAAATTGTCTGTGTTTGTATATGTGGATCGCCTCATGAACGAATCTCTCATGGTAGCCAGATGGCTTGCAGAGAACCTCTGTCTTGGAGAAGTCAATGTCATGTGAGCCCACTGAATTGTAAGTGATCTGCCACGGCTGAGGTGTTTGTCCTACCGTGTTTCAGGTCTGCTTTATGTTCACGGATGCGGTCCGAGACATGTCGTTTGGTTTCCCCAATGTAACTGCTACCACAGAGGCAACTTAGTTTGTAGACGCCAGGGTACTGTATGTCTGGAACCACGTCTTTTACAGACGGGACCAGATCACGGATTTATGTACTGTGTTGAATCGGACCTGAATCTTGTGTTTAATCAGGATTTTGGAGATCTTTTTTGTGACCCAGCAATGTAGGGTAAGGTGATGGTTTTGAAAGGCTCAACAGGATCCTTGATGGTTGGAGTGATGGCTTTTCGGATTGTGTAGTCGGAGTAACCATTAGCCTTAAGAGCTTGGCGTACGTGTTTGAGTTCACTGGCAATGTGTTCCTAGTCGGAGATCTGTTATGATATTTTATTCTACTCCAAAGATTAATATTAGAAACCCTCCTAAACAAGTCTGTTATGGAAGCACCCTGGTTAAAGATCATGCAATACGCAGTACCGTTATTTTCAAATGAATACCACAGTATTATAAAAAAATAGTTACTAAATAACCTGCTTGGATAGGACACGTTGCCGGACGGGATCATTGCTGTTGGTCAAGGCTAACAACACTGGTAGCTAACAACACAGTGGCAGCCAATAGTGAACACAACACTACCGTTCTTCTTGTCTCCATTTTCTGACTCCAGTTGTAGTGTTGTAAAGGACGGACTTCTAAACTTCTTTATGGCACACACTGTTTATTGTCTTAATACAGTCCCTATCACACAAAGGGGTATATGGTCCCCTCACCCGTTACCCTGAGGTGCAGCCTCCGACCTTGCAGGCTATCTAATCTCCCTGCTATCCCAGCGTCCTCTGGCTGGACCTAGGGGATCTCTCCCCGACCACTGGTGACACTTAGCCCTAGCCCTGATAAGGGCTGGAGGGCTTGGTCCAGGGTCCTAGATGTCTTTGGCCTACTTGGTCTTCGTGTAGAAGAACTGGCCAAGAGCTCTCAGCGCTCTGGCTTTTATACCTGTTCGTGGCCGGGTTTTCCAATCCCGGCCACCTTGTGGAACCCTCCGATTGGTCCTTCCCAATCTGGCGTTTGGATCCTACCTCACCCCATTTGACCCTGACAGTTTGATTGAGCGGGAAAACCTTGTTTATTATCCGCTCGCGAACAGCGAGTAGTTATCACCACTACACACCCAAGAGGACGTCCTTCGCACTAGAGATGAAATTAGCTCGTGTGTAGGAGCCAGGTGGGGACTGTCGCACCGCAAGACCACGAGGAAGCCTTCATCCATCCAGCAGTGGTCAGATCATGGCTAAGGATGATGATGAATCAATCGCCACAAACCAAACTGCACCGATGAATTCAAAGGAGCCTTTTTATACGGATCGCTTGTGGAGTTGGGTGATCACAAAAAACCCTTTTCACAAGGGTGCAGTAGGTTTTTGTCATTGTGCCGTATAGCTTTCTAGTTTGCTCCTCAGGAACTCGATCATTCCTGAAGCTCCCAGCACATGGAATTAAACGTCAGACGTCATGCTTAACAACACGCCATACAACCCAATGACCCATCGGAGAGCTATGTAGTGTCGTAATTCACTGTAGTATGAAAATAATTATAACCAGGCAAGAACCTAGTGAGACAAACAGTCTCCTTATCAAGGGAGACCGTCGTCATGCAGGCAAGCACAGCAATACAAGAGTGCAATACAAAACTATTGAAATTAAACAAAAATGGTTTAGAAATCAACATTTGCAAAAACATAAAACCGTCGGCAAATAAACTAAGACATACAAATATCTAATAAACTAATGAATGATCATCTTTAAAGGTGATACAGTATATGTAATGAAACATGCACACGTAGAAGGGGATAACACTCAAAGGTCCACACAGAAAGGCTCATGAACCCACTTGCTGTAATGACCTTTCCTGACTACCCATCTAAGCGCAAAGGGGTTTTGGGAGTTTCTGCCTCCCGAAGGTGAGAACCTCCCCCCCCCCCCACAAGCCACCACCAAACCGGACAGTGACGATGCCAAGCCCTGTTCATTACCTCCCATTCAGAAGCACATGGCAGCAGAAATGACTTATTTTCCCAAACAACTATTTTTGTGTTGTCCAATTAGTCTGCAGATTAATCGATTGCTTGAATAATGGATAGCACATACTCTTTGGTTTTTTGGTAAAGTCACGAGGTAAAAAAAACGAAAACAAGACGTTTCGGAGGTAACACAAGCTTCGTCTTTAGTTACATAAATCCGAAACGTTATTATTTATTTTAATTTTATTTTTTACTTAAGTGACTTTACCGAAAAAACCAAAGATATGGATCCTTGCAGTCACAAAAATTTCAAATCTAGAATTGATAGCACTTTCCCACCTGTTGCAGGGTTCACGGTAAGAGCCCAGCGACAACCTCGGTTCATACTGCGGGGAAGTTAAAACAAATACACGCACTGCACGCTTTACAGTGGAATTAAGGATTCCGTGACATTTTCGGAAACAGGAGGCCATGTGCACTGGCGTCACGGTCCAAATTTGGCAAATTCGAAAATAACTCGGAAATTATCTACGTGGGAAATGCAACATCACACAATCACACCACCCCACTCTGCAGACTCCTAATATTTTAAGAAACATAGCACCTTCGTGACAACCTTGTACTGTAGGACAGGTGCAAATACGAAACGTATGTCCGAATGTTACGGGTGCTTTCATGATAACCTTGTACTAAGACAGGGACCAGCAACCCGCGGCTCTGGAGCCGCATGCGGCTCTCTTTAAGGAACGCTTCGTGACGTTATTTATAAAGGGCCGCGTCTTGTAGTCACGTGCATTGCGGGACTTGACACATTGATTCTAGATTTGAAGCATTCCTGACTGCAAGGATTCATACTCTTAGGTTTTTTCGTAAAGTCACGCGACTTTACCGAAAAAACCTAAGAGTTTAACCTACGGAGTTTTGATTACCAAATTCGAAACAAAACAAAAAAAAATCTCTTCCCGTTATTGTTTGCTGAACCCTGCACTAGCACGCTTGTGCGAGTACAAAAAATGTAATTACGTCAGAACTATGTGACGACGACATGTTCGGCACAGTCCGGCTTGACTACTTCTTTTTTTTGCTCTCCTTTTTCGGCTTCTTGCCCTGGAGGTGGCGGCTCGCGCGAGGTGGCTCAGTCTCGGCAGGAGTTAAGGGGCCCGGCGAGGCATGGCCCTGCTCCGCCGCCTTGTCAGGCAGCATTACGACGGCCAGAATGCACAGCAGCTGGAACACGGCGCCCAGGAAGAGGCCGTGGTTCAGCAGTCGCTCAAAGAGGCTCAGCTCCGGGACGTCTGGTGCCAACAGCTCACCGATGGCCATTGTCACGGCGGTGAATGGGAGCTGAGGAAGAGAGGATTGTTAAAGATGCCGTGCCGGTTGGGTTGGAAGAATCGATGTGTAGCCCTTGAGATGTTCTGCAAGGTCACCTGGGTTTGTCTTTATTCGTCTGTCATAAAAAGAAGAGGCAACATTTAACCAAAAAATTGCACGTTTTAAGACAAACTTCTCCTTTTTTGTTGCCCACACAATGCATGAGCTTGATACGCGGTGGTTTGGCTGCTGCTGCAGCTCCTTACGATTAAAATTTCCCTCCCTTTATTACTGCTAATCCTACTTCCTCCCTTTATCACTGCTCATCCTACATAATACACTAGATAATATGACTTTGAGACCTCCCACCACCTACACATTCCACAAGTAGTGACTAATCCCATATCTGCATTTACCATCAATATGCTTAATTCCGGTGTTGATATGTAAACTCCTTTGTCAAGGCGCTCTCCTCCCCCGACCCAGCTGAAATATACGCTGCCAAGCTTGGCGGTGTTCATTGGGACACTGTCTTTCCGACAGCTGTTTCTTCACCTGAGGACGGCTGCTTGTGTTGTGACCGAAACGTCGTGAGAATTTGTATTTTATCATGTTTTATTTTGATAATTTTATTATTTCCCTTCTACGTGACTTTACCGAAAGAACCAAGAAGATTTAGAAAGTAACAACCACAAAAGAGACAACTGCACATAGTCCCACAAAATGCAACGTTGGTTCGACAGAAGTGATTAAATGCCAAACATTTTAAAGTAAACATAAAAAAATTTGCACAAGCTTTTCATTCGTCTTGGTATCGATGGCCCAATTTCAATTATGGGTTAAAGAAACACCGTGGCGTATCGTAGTTTGGGGAAATATTGTATTTCTCCACGTCTCTCTCAAGGCAATCTCTCTTTGTGTCACTGTGTATGTATACTCTACGAGTCTACCTGTTGCTGTGAAAGGCTTCATGAATGTATCTGAATTGTATCTTCTTCTTGGATCTTTCGGTAAAGTCACGTAGAAGGGAAGTAATAAAATAATAAAAATAAAACGTAATAAAATAAAATATTTCTCACGACGTTTCGGCTACAATGCAAGCAGCCGTCTTCAGGTGAAGACGGCTGCTTGCGTGACTTTACCGAAAGAACCAAGAAGATGAATCCCTGCAGTCACGAAAGCTTTAAATCGAAATTGAATTGTATCTGTCTATGTCGACATCTTTCCATGCGTATGTGTCTTTCTAATATTGTCTCGGTGTCTTTGATGTTTCCACGTGTTTGTTTCTGCTTGTGTGTCCATGTCTCTACGTCTATCTCTACCTTAGTCCATTGGCCAGAGCAGACATTGACACCACGTAACGTCGAAAAGTTGCAGTATACCGACTTATTAATATATAAAATAAGGATAAATTATATTATATTCTTGGTTCTTTCGGTAAAGTCCCGTAGAAGGGAAATAATAAAAAAATATAAAACAATAAAATTCTCACGTTTCGACTGCAACACAAGCAATCATCATCATGTGAAATCCACAGCAAGAAAATGTGAAAAAAAATCCACTTTTTTATTTTTTTTATCGAAATATATTATTATTTTACTATTTCCCTTCTACGTGACTTTACCGAAATAATCAAGAATATGAATCCCTGCAGTCACGAAAGCTTTAAATTAAAAGGGTAAATTACTTGATAAGACACACATTTCAAACGGTTATCACGTACTCCTTTGGTTCTTTCGGTAAAGTCACGTAGGTATAAAATAACACATCACGTAATTCACTATTATTGGCCACAAATAAATTGCAGCCACTAAAATGATGCAAACGCAGGTGGGTGCTGTACCGAGAAGAGAGGCGTCTGTCTGGACTCACGGGATCCTTAATCTTTGTTTTTTTCGGTAAAGTCACGTAGGTAAAAAAATTAAATACAATTAAATTTTGATTTAAAGCTTTCGTGACTGCAGGATTCATCGTCTTGGTTCTTTCGGTAAAGTCACGTAGAAGGGAAACAATAAAATAAAACATAATAAAATACAATTCTTATTATGTTTTATTAGTATTATTTATTATTTCCAAGAAGAAAAAATTAACCCGTAAAAACTAAGTTTTTCACTATAAATCCTTTATATGCGTGGCATCGGGGCGGCTCGAGTCCTCTCGTCCTCTGGCTTGAGATGGCTGCCACCTATGGGTCAGATTATTGTCTGGCAGCATTAAACAATTGGTAATTAAATATTTTAAAACATTTCCCTAAACAGTGTAAAATTTTGGAAATTTTTTTTCACGAAAATGCATTGTCACGCACGAGTCTGTGTGCAAAATGTCAGCTCGATTGGATCACGGGAAGTGGGTTAAAAAACGACGGAAAGATTTGCACGGTCCTAAGCAAGCAAGCGAACTTAATATAAAGGATTTTAAAAAATACAAATAAATTCAATCACGTTTCGGAGGCAACACAAGCTTCCGTCTTCAGGTGGCACCGTCACAGCAAAATTATTGTATCTCGTCATTTAATTTCTTTTTATTTAATCTTTTACCTACGTTACTTACCGAAAAAACAAAGAGTATGGACCCTTGCAGTCACGAAAACTTCAAATCAATAATCACGATGTCCTATTGGGAGCGGTGGCGCAACGGTTAGCGCGCTCGCTGCCTACGAACCTGACGGACCCCGAGTTCGATTCCCGCTCACGGCCAACACCGCTGACGATCCTATAAACCGATCCTCCGCCCCTAGGTAGACTCGGCCTCAATTGAGTATCTGGTGCGACGCGTAAACATCCCCGCGAGCGAGACAAAGTTGGGGTCGGGCGTGATTGTTGTTACCCAACCACGACCCTCTCGTGTGCCGTGCCGACCTTCGCAGGCGCACACCTACCCGCTAACAGCACTTGCCCCAACAGTTCCTCGAAGGCTATCCGGGGATCTTTGCCTCTTGCTTTGCCACAAGCCCACGATTTGCTCCGGGCCTCCGTGCCCCCCTGGGAGGGCCGCGCAGAATCTCCCGCAAATTGCCGAACTACACTCGATTGATAACAGCTGCGAATCACCGTCTGCGTAGTTGTAGGAGGAGGTGGTGATGATGTAGGAAGAATCTTCTCTGGATGGCGAAGGGAAGGAGGAAAGGAAAGAGAGAGGCGGGAGAGGAGATGAAGAACAGCACCCACGGCACTGTACCAAGAGCAGCTGATGACCGATTCCGATTCCTGCTAAATCGTGGATCGATCCAGCCACGCGATGCGATTCACCATATTTTTTGAAATATATGAATCGATAATTTTTTTATTTTAAACTATTCCTGTCTAGTTCGTGCTATTCTAGATTTTTTTAGGGGTNGGGGGGGGTCATTATATTTGCCCGTGTGTGGCATTAGCATGGAATTGCAAATAATCGATTACTACGATCGATGCAAGCGAATCGTCAGAGTCGTTGTTAAGAGATTATTACTTTAGAACTCCACGATTGTTTAAGGGCTCGTTAACTACCCTGGTGGTTACTGGGCACGTTACTACGTCTCGCAATAAATAATTACTTTAAACATTAATCGGTTCTGTCCTGCCGATTCAAAAAATCTAGTTCGGTATTTACATATCCAATAATTCGATTCGGCACGTGTCTATGTTGTATTCCCTATACGTTCCGAATCAATTAATATTTTCTCTCCTTGAATTAAAATGCTCATGTTTAACGCGCGTGTCTAGAACTTTGCATCAGTTGTCAATACCAGACTGGCACACGCACGATCAGTAGCGACAATCGTGAGTGCGTGGAAACATCGATTTTAATCGATAGGTGATACCAATCGCATACCTGTCAACCCATTATCAGTGCTGCCTATTATAACCCCGTGCCCTTGTCAATCTCAACGTTCATCCTACAAGGTCACAATCACAAGGGAGAAACACAAATAGACAAGATAATTGGTTCTTTACCCTTCTATCTGGCAACAAAACTGACACCTTTTTTTACAAGGAGTCATGTTTGCATAGACCACAATACCTGCAGCCATAATGCAAACAAAAAACATAACTCTGATAATGTGCACTGTCCTTGAAGTTGATTGGTCCACACCCGAGACAGCTTTCCTTAGAGCCTAGTCTCACATGGGTTGGACCAGATGACGCCGAAATGCGTCAGTTTTGTTGCCAGATAGAAGTGTAAAAACCAATTATCTTATTTTTTACTGGCAAATGAGGTTCCAATGGTGTAAATAGACAATGTTGTTGTTATTGCCCGCATTGAAACGGCTGTACGCTGTATGGACCTGAACAACTCAATATCTCTGTACAAGAATGCGGGATAAATCGTATGGGTTGACAGCTTTGCTCTATCTGTGGGTCTCTATCTACGTGGGTCTCTGTGGGTATCTATGCATCTATAGGTCTCTATCCATCTCTATGGATCTCGATGGGTCTCTGTCTATAATTAATCATGCCTGTCAACCCCTTATCAGTGCCCTACCTTATTACAGACCAATTCAGACCTTCTTGGTATGGACATGAAAACTCAATTTCCCTGTACAAGAAGACGGGTAAACCGTATGGGTTGACAGCTATGGAATTGTATCGATTATTTGATTGACATGCGTGCATGGCGGTTGCCATGGTTACTTTCTCGCAGTTCCACTGACCCAGACTCCAATAAACACGAAAAAAAATTGGGAATCGGAATTTTTTACTAAATTCCACCTTTAATCTCTCTTTCAGTCTCATTTTTTCACAATTGCCCCTTTTGCCACATTATAATTACTGTCCTGCAGTCGTAGTAATAATAATACTCCACTGATTTGGCAAAACCTTTCAAATGATGTGTATGCTTCTCCAGGCAATGTCCAGTAATACGTTCCCATACACTCAATATTCAAATTCGCGTGATTTATAACAATAAAGTATTTGAATCAATGTCCCGCGGAAGCGGATATCACAGAACTACAACCTGAGGTCCCTTCAATTGACCTCATACCATGTGTATCTCTTCCAGAGCTGGGTGGTTTGGAACATCAATCATAACTTAATACTTTACCAATAACAGACATAGCGTATGGGTCTGTGGTTTCTCATTTTTTTTTTTTTAACACACTTGCTGAGCACAGGCCCAATGTCACGAAACGTCGAGCAGTCATCAACAAACGGCACGCTCCAAAGTTGTAATAGTGTAAGAGTTAACATGTTTATTGATTTGAGCAAAAGTTATACGAACGTGACCTGCAGTGTGGTGGGTGAGTGTCGTTGTGACCTCGGGGAGCGGTCGTGTCGCGGTCAATGCGCTGCGCTACGAACCCGGCCATCCGGGTTCGATTCTCGCTAACGGCCAACACCGGTGACGATTATCCCTAGGTCGACTCAGCTTCAAATGAGTGCCTGGTGCGGTGTGTAAGCATTGCCACTGGGAGACAAAGGCGGCCAGGCGTTGTGCTGGCCACCCATCCCCTCGTGTGCCACAGTGCCAGCCTTCATAGGTGCTCGCTCACAACACTTGCCCAACAGTCTATTAAGGCTATACGGGGGATCTTTGTTTTTTCTTTGTTATTGTGACCTGCTGTGTGATGAGTGAGTGGGGTGTTGTTGTGACCTGCAGTGTAGTGGGTNGGTGTGTGTTGTTGTGACCTACAGTGTAGTGGGTGTGTGTGTGTTGTTGTGCCCTGCAGTGTGGTGAGTGGTTGTGTGTGTCTGCAGTGTAGTGGGAGTGTGTATGTTGTTGTGCCTGCAGTGTGGTGAGTGAGTGAGTGTAACCTGCAGTGTGATGAGTGTGTGTGTTGTTGTGACCTGCAGTGTGGTGAGTGTTGTGTGTGTGTTGTTGTGACCTGCTGTGTGGTGAGTGGTTGTGTGTGTGTTGTTGTGACCTACAGTGTGGTGAGTAGGTGTGTGGTTAGTGTTGTGACCTGCAGTGTGGTGAGTGGTTGTGTGTGTTGTTGTGACTGCAGTGGTAGTGGGTGTGTGCGTGTGCTGTTGTGACCTGCAGCGTGATGTTTGAACACAATCGCATGGGACAAAACAGTCAGTAGACCGACTCCTCAACCATGGGTTACGATTCAACACGTGAAGTTCACGGGGAATAGTAACCATGGCGTGAGCGAGTCTGGCTTTGTGTTGTAGATCTGGTGCTCCTTAGGGCAGGCTCCATCGGTTGGGCTGCTGCTGTATGAGGCCGCATCCAACAGCGAACAGAGCAAGGGACGCGGCACGCAGTACACACGTGAGGGTCAGGTAAATCCACCTGAGACACAAAAACGTCATCGTCGTTATCAAATTCGCGCATTATCATCCGTCGCAATCACAACATCACCACCACCAGCACATCGAACATAATTTCCCGTTCCGGAGTAAAAAAAGTAATAAACGCTTTATTTGTACAAATATTAACATTGCAAAAATATCATAAAATAGTAATATATCTCGATTTAAAGCTTTCGTGACTGCAGGGATTCATCTTCTTGGTTCTTTCGGTAAAGTCACGTAGAAGGGAAGTAATAAAATAAGAAAAAATAAAACATAATAAAATAATTCTCACGACGTTTCGGCCACAACGCAAGCAGCCGTCCTCAGGTGAAAACCAGGTCTTTCGGAAAGGCTGAATGGGCACCACCATGCTTGGCAGCGTATATTTAAGCTGGGTTGGAGGGAAGAGCGCCTTGACAAAGGAATTTGCATATCAAGAGAATTTAGCACATTTATTATTTCCCTTCTACGTAGCCTTACAGAAAGAACCAAGAAGTTGTAATATATCATTATTTAGTAACATAAGTATAGCATGAAATAAACAAGTGTATAATACTGGAGAATAATGTTTATTTAAGTTTAGTTTTATTTAATATTTAAATTTTGTTCAACCAGGAGACCGAGATAGACTCAATCAAGAGATAATCGGAATCAGATTATTTATACTGGAGGACTTCGATGAGCTATAAAGCCCTTTTTACAGATGTCCAGTAGGGACGGTCATAACGGTAAAACAACAAACAATACAAAAACCAGATAGGAGTGCAACGTATAAACAAATTACTTTAAACAATATGCAAATAAAACTAAACTATTTTTTTAAATCTTACCAGATAAAGCCCATTGAGCTATTAGCTTCTCTTTTAGAAGCGACCTGTCCACAAATGATAGCTCAACGAAGTGGCTTATCACGTGGAAATCTACAGCGGCAAATTCATCTAAATCTAAGCAATCAAGATTATACTCACGTGGAAATGTATAGCAGCAAATTCATCTAAATTAAGCAATCAAGATAATATTCAAGACCTTAACCGGGGAACTGAACTCAGATTGAGAGGGTCACAACACGGCACGCGAACCACCGCCACCGCTGCCGCTTTCTCCCACGTTGCTGGCAGCGCGCGGGGCATCCTCACCGGAAGGCGTCCGTGTCGTAGAGCTGGCACACGCCACTGGAGCCACACGTGCCGAGCCCCACTTGGTGCACGAGGAGTCGATGGCGACCCCGTAGAGGATCGGCGCGGGATTCCGGCTGAGCAGCATCGGAGAGAAGCCAAACGCCAAAGGTCGCACGCACGCAGCAGCGATTAGCGGCGTAAACAACCCCAGTGATTTGTCCACTATAAGGATTCTTAACGTCGCATCATTGCAAAGTGCCTCCGATTAGCACGGTTGGCTACGTACGGTGCGAAAGAAGTTCAACGTACATACATAGTGTGGGTAGGAAATCGATGTTTTGTCAATAGCGATACAATGATTCATCACCATTCCTCCGATCCCAGGTGAGTCGACAAAGCGCGTGTGTCAAACTCACTGTTAAAATGATGAGATTTAGCCAGGAAAGCCTCACTGAGTCTCAACATTTTCAGAAAGTTCCTGCTATATTGGGATGTTTCACCGTGAATACCGTTAACGAGAATTTGGCTTCGTGTGGGAGAAAAGCGCAGAACCTTTCTTAAACCCACCACGCATACGAGGGGGTGACAACTCAGCAGGGATCATCTCCTGGCCACAAGCTCGCGGCTCATGCCTCACACACTTGGCAAGCAGTGGTGGTCTACTATCAGATGGCCTCCAATCGAAGTGCTGACCAGCCTGAAAGCCTCTTAAGCTTCTGCGCTTCGATGTAGATTAGGGGGTATTCAGGGTGATGTGGCTGCAGGACAATGGTAATCAGAATATAGGTTGTTTATTATTTAACTCGTAGACTTTTGCAACCAATATCATCCGTAATACAGGTTTTTTTGGGTTAGGTCACGTAAATATATAAATGTGTCGTTAAACCCGCCACCACCCGACACAGCCAATTGGTAAGGTTTGTCACGTCAACAGAAAGTGCCAATTTGTCACTAGTACAGCACACCGATGTGTTGGAGAGCCAAGCCACATTTACAATCTGAGTACGACGTTTAGTCGTACTCAGATTGTAATTTATATGCATTCATTTATCCCCCTCCCCACTTCGCGCAAGAAGAACACACAAGTGTTGTCATCACATCTACGCCTCTATTTATGGAACGAAACAGGACTTCACAAATCTGGCTGTCGGCTGATGAAGCTAGTTGCAATTACTGGCGAAACGTCGTACTCAAGATTGTAAATGTTGTGGCTTGGCTCTCCAACACACCGGTGGTGCTGTACTAGTACACTACACTATACACTACACTATACACTAGACTATACACTACACAATGCACTACACTATACACTACACTACTATACACTATACACACTACACACTAGTGCTGTACTAGTGACGAATTGGCACGTTCTGTTTAAGTGACGGACCTTACTAGTTGGCTGTGTCGGGTGGTGGCGGGTTTAACGACCCATTTATATATTTACCCGATCTAATCCCCAAAAACCTGCATTGTGGATATTTATCTGGAGGAATCCAATAAGCTTCAAAGATATTTTTTGACAGATGCCCAGTAGGGGCACCGGGCCACAACGTGACACAAACAAACGATACAAAAACACTATAGGCGTGCGAGGTATGGGAAAGGTAAACAAATCACAACAAAATAACAAATAAAACTTTTTTTTTATCTTACCAGGTAAAGCCCACTGAGCCATCGGCTTCTTTCGCAGAAGTGACCTGGCCACGAATAATACCCCAACGAAGTGGCTTATCACGTGGGATATATAGCAACTTCTATGCCGATGAGGGTCACTTCAGTGTGATGTGGTTGTAGGACGATGGTGAAGGTGCCACTCACCCAAGGTGCGTGTAACCATGGTCTGCAGCCCCAGTGCAAACGACTTCAGCTCGCTACTCACGCTCCTGAGCAAACGATAGACGGCACAACGTGGCTTTTATGCAGCGGCGTTCCGAGGTGGTCGACAATAAAAGTCGCAAAGCCGCGTTCCGATCAATCGAGATCAAAACATCTTCTTCATTATCATCAGTCAGTCGTGATTAATCCACTGCGAATTCAAACTTAAAACAACGGGTCATCGAGTGAACGAGCATCCACCGAACTCATTTCACAGAAAACACCTCTGAAATTCAGTTCCCATCCCCAAAGAGCTTGACTCGACTGGATATCAAATCTGAATTTCATCATGAAAATTCTGCTATTCCTACCTCCCCCCCCCGTATGCTCCCCCCTTTAATAATAATAATTGATAATTTCAACGTATAATGTACCGCACAGTATTCGTTCACTCAAGAAGCGAGAGAGTACTTGGAGACATGAGGGACCGCAGGCAAGCGGGGGAAGGAAGCCAGGTGATCAGCTGGCAATGCCCAAGCTCTGCAGTCCTCTATATATTACTGGACATCTGTGAAAAAGAGCTTCATAGCTCATTGGATTCCTTCAATATAAATAAAGATCCTGATATTGACGTATAATCGGCCAATTGATGAATGCTTACAAGTGGGAGGAATCTGGAGCACCTGGAGAAAACCCACACGTGCGAGGGAGCAACGCTCTATCCCACACAGATGGAAACACGTGGGGTGGGTCTACATTTCTGCTGTAGCGCCTTCTCCTGGCAAGCCAGGGTACAGCTCCTCCTTGACACCCACAGGGAAGGCAGTCACACAACGTTTGTGCGGCGGTCCTACCAACCCCTCGCCTCCGCTGTGCTGGATTACAGGCATGCGCCGCCACCGCCGCCGCCCAGCTAAGACCCGCGGCTACACTCGAAGGGCCGCACGGATCCCGCACCGGAGAAATACGAAGTAAGCCGGCGTGGAGCCCAGAGCGTAGATGAACGACGACGCCACCGTGACGCCCAGGAACATGTGGAAGCTGCGGTCGCAAGAGGCGGTGCGAGCACACAGCCCCAGCGTGGCACGTCCTCCGATACCACCAACACACGCGCAGTCCGTGAACACCTGCCAGCGGGAGGGGGGGTACACGCAACTCGGATGTACAACGTGCTCCGTTCCTCCAGATCCACAGTTTCGCCACAACTCACGTGGAAATGGGGTAAAAAAAAAGAGAATCACGCAAATTTGGAATGGACCGCACACATTTTCGTTTGCTTCTGAGAAAAAGTAAAACGACTTGGATACAACGCGATGAATGTATTTAGGAAAAACACATTTGTTAATTACGCGGATCCAGCTGGATATAACCATGCCTAATTTAAAGCTTTCGTGACTGCAGGGATTCATATTCTTGGTTCTTTCGGTAAAGTCACGTAGAAGGAAATAATAAAATGTAAAAATATTTGTTATTATTTCCCTTGATTTTACCGAAAGAACCAAAAATATAACCATACCTGTCAACCCCTCATGAGTGCCCTACCTTATTACAGACCAATTCAGACCTTATTGGTCACCACGTGCCCTTATACATCTCAACGTTCATCCTACAAAGTCCCATCAGAATCGAGAAACACAAACAAATAGACACAAATTACGATTTTTTTGCCCGTATTGAAACGGCCGTATGCCGTATGGACCTGAAAACTCACTTTCCCTGTCCAATAAAACGGGTAAACTCTATGGGTTGACAGGCATGATACAACGCGATCGAGTGAACAGAACTACATCGCGTGAGTAGGAATACGCGGTTGTACGGCTGCCTCGGCACAGCAGCGCACAAGGCGGCGGGATGCTGCTGGATGCTTCCAAATGCTACCACGCGCCTCAGTCTTTGTTCAGCCTGCGTACGCATCTCGCGTGTTATCACGAACTGTGCTTTACCCACGTTCTTCAGGAACACGACTACTACCGTGTTATAGGAGAACAGACTGTACATACGCGCACGTACACACGTGCGCGCGTGCGTGTTCCCCGTTACGTACTGCACGTACGCACGCGCTCACCGGCGCCGTTCCGCCCTGGGTGGAGAGGCCGGCGATGGTGGCGTTACACCCGGCCAGGCACGGCGAGAGTAGGTGAGGCCGTCCCAGCCGCACACGGGCTCCCACGCGTCCCCCGGCACTCGCACGCGCCGGGGCAGCCGGTGACACGCGCTCCCACGTGGCCAGCCAGCAGCGGCCTGCGGGAGTCAGAGATCCGTAGGTGCCCCTCAATATCCACGCGGCATTGCCTAATATCCACGAGGTGCTGCCGAAGCTCCATGCGGGCGCTCCCCAATATCCACACGTCATTCCCGAATCTTCACACGCCGATCTGTAACCTCCACACGGCATTCCCTAATATCCACACCGCGTTCCATAATATCCGCGTCGCCCAGCGCGCCTCGTCACGCGAGGGGTGCGCGTGGCGCGAAGCCGTCCGTGCGTGCGGGGGGGGGGGGCCTACGCGTGGGTCAGGCCGACGACGCTGGGGCCGTCGCAGCGCAGTGCGTAGAAGGCGAGCGTGAGGGCCCAGGCCACCGAGCCAGACGCCAGGAGAGGCGAGCGGCCCCAGGGGTCCCAGGGCCAGGCAGCGCATCAGCAGCCCACCCCGAACATGCCCAGCGCCACCGAAGGTACGTTCACCGCCCCTGTGCAGTGGGAGGGGGGGGGGCACAGGGAAAGGGAACTATCTCCTGTAATCTCTTATTTACTTGATACAGCTGTCGGGCTGTGACGGTTCCACCTGAAGACGGAAGCTTGTGTTGCCTCCGAAACGTCGTGATTTTTATTTTATTTTACTTTTATTAATTTTAATTTTTTACCTACGTGACTTTACCGAAAAAACCTAAGAATATGAATCCTTGCAGTCACGAAAGCTTAAAATCTAGAAGCATAAGATCGTGGTCTCGCATAATGTGCGTTGATTCGTTAATCCTCCGCCCCCCCCCCCCCCCCACTTTGCGCAAGAAGAACACACAAGCGTGGTCACCACATCTACGCCTCTATTTAAGGAACGAAACAGGTGGACTTCTCCACAAATCTGGCTGTCGCCTGATGAAGCGAGTTGTAATTACTGGCGAAACGTCGTACTCAGATGGTAAATGTTGTGCATTGGCTCTCAAATACACCAGTGTGCTGTACTAGTGACGAATTGGCACGTTCTATTGACGTGACAAACCTTACTAATTGGCTGTGTCAGGTAGTGGCGGGTTTAACGACACATTTATATAATTTCGCGATCTAACCCNAAAAAAAACCTGCATTATGGAAAAGTTCACTTTCACTTCCCGGAGAAGCTCCCAATTGTCGAGCGAAGCCAAAAACACCGAACGCAGTGCCGAGCGGTGTGCGGCACACGCCGAAAGCCGTCTTCGGCACTGCCGCAAAAACCTGCGCAGGTATTTGGGAAAGGCGGTCGCTTGTCTGAGTGAAAGTTCGGAAAAATCAATAGGATGGATAACATCTGTACGTCCTTTCAAATATGGTATCCTGTTTGCAAACGGGATTTTTTTTTCAACGTACATTTCGTGGTTGGCAATACACACCGATTACAGAGCGTTATCATTCTCTCGGCATTACGCTTTTCCCAAAGAACTCTAACCTGCTCTCATCCGCCTCTTCATTCCATCATTTTGACCCGGGGTTGGCCTTCAACACCAAACTCTGGTGAACCTGCCGGTTGTGTCCCTCTGCCAGACAAGGCTCCCAGCCATCATTCACAAGGCTCGAGCCCTGCTGCCGTTTCCATCGTTGCGAGTGCTTGTCCAGAGACGAGACTTTGTTCTATGAGAGACGGAGATTTTTTTGTTTGCAGCCAAGCCCCGCGATTGCTGAATGTCCTTCTCTCGGTCCACGAGGGCATCGGTGTTTGTTACAATTTTTTTATCGAGTCTTAAAACTGTCTTTACTACAGGCTTTCTCCAGCTTCATGTAAAGCGCTTTGAGGCCCGTACGAATAGGGCTATAGAGAAAACCGAGTTTATTATTTATCACTATTACATTATCCGTGTGACCGTTGGCGTACTCCACGTGTCACCAGCGCCGCGTGCCTGTGCGTGTCGCCACCCAGCAGGCCGGCGTGCCCATCCATGTACGTATGCTGAGTGGGGAGGGGCTGGTCACCCGTGGTGCCCTTATAAAACTCAACGTTTAACCTACTCACGCCGGCTTGTGCCGCCCTCACAGTCGGCCATATTTGCGAATACACCACGCCGCCGTTGACCCTGGCCATTGACTGAGCAACCCAACGTTCCTACCAGCTTCCTCCGCAGGAATGTGTTTGATGTACATGCACGTTGAACTTCTTTTGCGCCGTACGTAGCCAACCGTGTTAATCGGAGGTGCGGGAATCAGAGGTACCCATGAACATGTTCGCCTCGGCCGCCGTTTTGCCAAACTGCTCCTCCATGAACTTGGGCTTGAACGTCACGAACCCGACCAGCGACATGACCTGGAGCACTTGCGAAACGAGTAGAGCCACAACGAGCGGTTGGCAAAGCACCCCGTGCAGAGACACGGCAATCCCTGCACACAGACACCACCGCGTTAGCCAGTGGCGGACACAGCACCCCGTGCAGAGACACGGCAATCCCTGCACACAGACACCACCGCGTTAGCCAGTGGCGGACACAGCACCCGTGCAGAGACACGGCAATCCCTGCACAGACACCACCGCGTTAGCCAGTGGCGGACACAGCACCATGTGCAGAGACACGGCAATCCCTGCACACAGACACCACCGCGTTAGCCAGTGGCGGACACAGCACCCTGTGCAGAGACAAACTCATGCAAAACATATTTACTTGTATATTTGTGTAATATATATTTTAAAAACATTTATACAGTAATGTAAAATAAAGGTAAACACACCACGTACACCACGAAAATCGCAGGCCAATTCAGTAACGCGCAATGCCATGGAGGTTACTGTGCAGTGTGGTGCATTGTGGGATTGCTCGTGCAGCGTAGAGACGCAGCAAGCGACGAGTCCGCGTTGCTTTGCTCGCCATTTGTGCTTTTTGAGCTTCGGAGGTGAGAGTTTTAAAGAAAATTTACCTTTAAGTGAGTCCCACTGCGTACCGTTATGAATGCGGGACACGAAGAAAACCATCGCACAAACTCCGGTCATCCTCGCAGCAGCTTTTGGATAACCATCGAACAAAGACGGTCACTGCATCGCAGACTTTCAGATGTGCAGCCGTCTGGAACGCTCTTCTTTCTGATGTTAGGAAACCACCGGAGCTGTGCATTGTTAAATCATCATCTAGATTGGAAAATAATTTATTTAGAACTGCTTATCACCGTTAACCTCCTTGCCGGTGTTGCTGCTGGTTAGAGTTTGTGGGTAGCAACGAGTCACAGTCTCGTCAAGAAGCGTAAACTATCACCACGTGAACTCTCGGGTCATCCTCGCAGCACGGCTTTGGCCAACCGTTGAACAAAGACCGCTCACACTGCATCGCGCGCTTTAAGATGCGCTTCTGCGACCGTCTGGAATGCTCTTCCTTCCATATTAGGAAGCCACTGGACTACTGCAGTTGTGCTCTTTTAATCATCATCTCGATTGAAAACTAATTTTTTTAGAACCGCTTTTTCTGTTTAATTTGTTGTCCTTCCCACCGCACCTCTGATTAGCAGGGTTGTCTAAGTACGGTGCGAAAGAAGTTCACCATACGCACCTCTGATGAGCGACGTGGGAGACGTCGTTAGCGTCGAGCTGTGCGGCCCTCTCAAGGGGAAGTCCGTGGCACATTCGTCCTTGTCTCCTGTACCACCTAGACAATGGTGATGATGACGATCGCGGGAGGATTAAACCCGCTCGTTCTGTACAGACAGCCCTGCAAGCGTTGGTGCTGGGGTGGCGAGATGTTAACTAACTTGCCTGGTATACAGGAGTTCGTGGGTTTGATACGGACCCTGACGCCTGCAGCTGAAAAATTTGGAGTTTGCGTTTCTCTTTCTCCGTGGTCGCGTGGATTTTTCTCCAGGTCCTCGGTTGTATCCCTCCACATTTAGAATCAACGTGCGTTTATGGTATTTGGCTGCTAGAAATTCCCACGTGATAAGGCACTTCGTTGGCCGAGCCATTTCGGAAAAAGAGCTACATAGCTCAGAGGGGCCTTACTGGCAAAAAAAAAGTTTTTTTTTACTTTTCATTCAACACTACACCAACGTTCCGCGCCCCCCCGCCCCGCACAAGTTGTGATCACAGTGGCACAATCCCAAGTGAGTGGTGAATGTGGCTCCCAAGTGAGGTTACCTGACGTGAGAAGAATTTCCTTGACAGGCATCGAGTACATCTCCGACGATCGTCTCGGGTCCTTTTCACTGCGCGGGACAACGGCGGACACAGCGGTTGACACACGGATAGCACCGCACGACGCCGTTACGTCAACGCGTTCAATGCAGCATAGTCTGTGTCTACATTCAATTCCATTGAGACAATACAAAATATCCATATGTTGTGGCTGGGCTCTCCAACACACCGGTGTGCTGTACTAGTAACGAATCGGCACGTTCTGTTTACTTGACAAACATTACTATTTGGCTGTAATTGGCTGTGTCGGGTGGTGGCGGTTTAACGCATTTATATATTTACGCGATCTAACCAAAAAAAACCGCATTATGGATATCTGTCGCGAAAGCCTACGTGTTAAATACAACATGTACTTATTAATTTGCATTCATTTGTAGAGCTCATGGTTCACCCTAAACCGCATCCGCACAAACCGGGAGTCATCACACAACACAAAGGCAGTTCCAGAGAACCGAGTTTTGATCAGGGCGGTTTCTTCATTAGGGCGATTGGCGACGCACCACCAATCTCATTCAACCACAGAGTTACGCGAGCCGTTACTGTGCCTCTGGATATGTCCAATCAGCGTCATGTCACGTTCTGTGGAGTACCGCCTCTTTTTGGCGATTTCACTCCGGCTGAGAATCGCCCCGAGTGCCCCATAGACTTACATTCAAAGATGTTTTTTTCGAACGGCGGGCGCTGCAATGCATTCTCTATGGCTTCCGGGAGGGCTCGCACTAACGTGCTTACGTCATCATGCTTAAGCACGTTTAGTCAACAATATTATTTGTCGCCACCTAGTGGAATCTTTAATAAAAGAAACTGAGTGGATTGTAATATAGTGAGTATAGAAACAAACAAGATGTATTGTAAGAGCCACTTTATTTTTCATTAATATTAAAGAAGTGAAGTTGCCTTTACATGCTTAAGCTGTTAATTATCCATTGCATGGGTGGACCTTATCCTTATCAATCATCCAGACATTTGCCCCTCCTGAGAGATTTTGCAGGAGCCGCCACTGTTTTCGATCTTGACCAAGAGTATCTGTCCTCACCGAGGGAGGTTGGCGGAAAAGCCCAGAAGGGCAGCGAGGCGAGCAGGCTGAGAGCGCCGGCGACGAGGAAACCGAGCCACCAGGCACCCACCCAGCGCTTATCCTGCACGCGCAAGGACACCAAGTCTGCCAGCACCAAGGCGTGCGGAGTGAGCTTCACGTCCAGCCGAGACGGCGCGGCGGCTACGTCACTGCGCACGTGGGCTGCCTTTAAACCAGCGCTGTGGAGGCAGCAGCGAGGGATGGCGGATCGTGAGGAGGTGGTGCTGTCGCCTGGGTCGCTGTACGGCAATATTGGGGACTCCGCCCGTTCTATCTGTATGGCAGAGGTCGCAAACGGGTTTTGATTCCTTACCCGTACCCGTACCCGGCCGCACCAGGGTCGCAAACGGGTACCCGTACCCGGCCGTACCCGTACCCTACCCGTACCCGTCCGGGTACGGGTAGGGTACGGGTATGGGTATCTGATTGCGACCTCTGGGATGAAGCCATGTTGCAGGCGCGGTGGGTTGATTCTAGGAACTTGAATTGTGAGAAGAGACAAGACGTTGGGAAATGAGTAACACACGGTGAGTCACCAGTGACTCACGGCCTACCCGGCTACCCGTACCCGGCCACATCAGGGTCACAAACGGGTAGCCGGGTATCGGGTAGGGTACGGGTATCGGGTACCCGGTTGCGACCTCTGCTGTATGGGATAGAGCGTTGGCCCTCGCACGCGTGTGGTTTCTCTGGGTGTTCCGGTTTCCTCCCACGTGCTCAAACCCTCATTAATTGGCCGTCAACGCCTTCCTGTGTAGAGGATCGCAGAGCTTGGGGGGGGGGAGGATTTTGTGCTGGCTACCTTTCCTATCCCTTTGTGAAATTTGACTTAAAACTTTCATGACTGCAGGAATTCTAATTATATGGTTCTTTCGGTAAAGTCACGTGGATAGACAAAATACTAACAATAAAATGAATGAAAAATATCACGACGTTTCCATCGCAACACAAGCGGTCCTCGTTCTCTCTCAACGCGAGCGAACGATACTCCGTGGCAGCGCGTTCCAGGTTTAAATCATCATCATCATCATCTCCGCCGTCGCCGCCGCATACGCTGCTGCTGTGATCACTCCACGCACACAAGCGGTGCCGTGGCCTTAAGCCATAATTACCGATGCTCATTTTCAATTAGCTTGAATATAAAAGTGCTGTGACATGGCGGTACCTTGATAATATACTGTGCGATATATGAACCGTGATAATCAAATGATCTTCATTTGCAAAATGTCATGGGTATCGCTCCCTCGCGTAATTTGCTTTAATATTTTATCGCCGGATGAAATATTTAAGGAATGAAAAAAGCGCGATCCGTTAAAGTAAAATATATATATTAAAACATCGATTATCAAATAAAGATCCACCGAACATGCAACGTTGGGCTAAGGTTGGTTGTCGTTGGTAACGTTGGTGTGCTTAGGGGCCGTCCATAAATGACGTCACGCGATTTTGGAGGATTTTTGACCCCCCCCCCCTTCGTCAAACGGCGTCACAAAAAGTCAGACCCCCCCCTCAAATATGACGTCACAAAGCTCTGNCCCCCCCCCAAAAAAACATGCTTCAAATCGCCTTAAACTATTGTCATTGTAGTGCGTATTTAATGTGGCGCTGCACTCTGATGTTGTAGGAGAAAACATTTATGAAAACGTCTATTTAATTAAGCAGAACGTGCTGTCTATATTATTTAGAGTTGCGCATTTTGATGTGACGTCACATTTCTCAACCGCCCCCCCTCCCCTCGTCACACATCGTCACAAATGTCTGACCCCCCCCCCACCCATCTATGTGCGTGACGTCATTTATGAACGGCCCCTTATTGTGGACCTCAGACCTGGGAAGTTGACGAAGAGTCTGGAGCACAGCGATCCCAGCAGGAATCCCAGCACCGGCCCCACGAGCCCCATCGTGTGCACACAGCCTGCAGAGGCAGCCACCGCAACAACCACCCACCACACAAAGACAAAGATCCCCCTCTCCCCGTGTAGCCTTAACACACTGCTGGGCAAGTGCTGTTAGCGAGTAGCACCTATGAAGGCCGGCATGGCGCACGAGGGTGGGTGACCGCCTTTGTCTCCTCAGTGGCGATGTTTTTAAACATCGCACCAGATGCTTATTTGAGGCTGAGTCTATCTAAGGGAGGCCCCGGACTGGTTGAGATAATCGCCACTGGTGTTGGCCGTGAGCGGGAATCGAACTCGGGTCACCAGTTTGTAACGCAGCGAGATAACCGCTACACTACCGCTCCCCTCGCACAACCACCCACCACACAACCACCACACAACCACCCACCACACAACCACCCACCACACAACCACCCACTACACAACCANCCACCACACAACCACCCACCACACAACCACTAGCACACAACCACCCACCACACAACCACCCACTACACAACCACCCACCACACAACCACCCACCACACAACCACCCACACAACCACCCACCACACAACCACCCACCACACAACACACAACCACCACCACACAACCACCCACACACAACCACCCCACCACACAACCACCCACCACACAACACCCACACAACCANCCACCCCACAACCACCCACACACCACACAACCACCACCACACAACCACCACCACACAACCACCCACCACAAACCACCCACCACACAACACCCACCACACAACCACCACCACACAACCACCACACAACCACCCACCACACAACCACCCACCCCACAACCACCACACAACCACCCACNACAACCACCCACCACACAACCACCCACCACACAACCACCCACCACACAACCACCCACAACACAACCACCCACCACACAACCACCACCACACAACCACCCCACCACAACCACCCACCACACAACCACCCACCACACAACCACCCACCACACAACCACCCACACACAACCACCCACCACAAACCACCCACCACACAACCACCCACCACACAACCACCCACACAACCACCCACCACACAACCACCCACCACACAACCACCACACAACCACCCACCACACAACCACCACCACAAACCACATACACAACCACCCACCACACAACCACCCACCACACAACCACCCACCACACAACCACCACACAACCACCCACCACACAACCACCCACCACACAACCACCACACAACCACCCACCACACAACCACCACACAACACCCACCACACAACCACCACCACACAACCACCCACCACACAACCACCACCACAAACCACCCACCACACAACCACCCACCACACAACCACCACACAACCACCCACCACACAACCACCCACCACAACCACCCACACAACCACCCACCACACAACCACCCACCACACAACCACCCACCACACAACCACCACACAACCACCCACCACACAACCACCACACAACCACACACAACCACCCACCACACAACCACCACACAACCACCACCACACAACCACCACACAACCACCCACCACACAACCACCCACACAACCACCCACCCACAACCACCACACAACCACCCACCACACAACCACCCACCACACAACCACCCACCACACAACCACCCACCACCACCACCCACCACACAACCACCCACCACACAACCACCACACAACCACCCACCACACAACCACCACACAACCACCACACAACCACCACACAACCACCACACAACCACCCACCACACAACCACCCACCACACAACCACCACACAACCACCCACCACACAACCACCCACACAAACCACCACACAACCACCCACCACACAACCACCACACAACCACCCACCACAAACCACCCACAACCACCCACCACACAACCACCCACCACACAACCACCACACAACCACCCACCACACAACCACCCACCACACAACCACCCACCACACAACCANCCACACAACCACCCCCACACAACCACCCACCACACAACCACCCACCACACAACCACCACCACACAACCACCCCCACACAACCACCCACCACACAACCACCACCACACAACCACCACACACCCCCACACAACCACCCCCACACAACCACCCACCACACAACCACCCACCACACAACCACCACCACACAACCACCCACACACCACCACACAACCACATAACCACCACACAACCACCCCACAACACAACCACCCACCACACAACCACCCACCACAACCACCCACCACAACCACCCACCACACAACCACCCACCACACAACCACCCACCACACAACCACCCACCACACAACCACAACACAACCACCCACCACACAACCACCCACCACACAACCACCACACAACCACCCACAACACAACCACCCACCACACAACCACCCACCACACAACCACCCACCACACAACCACCCACCACACAACCACCCACCACACAACCACCCACACAACCACCCCACACACAACCACCCACCACACAACCACCACACAACCACCACACAACCACCACCACCAACCACACACAACCACCACACAACCACCCACCACACAACCACCCACCACACAACCACCCACACAACCACCCACCACACAACCACCCACCACACAACCACCCACCACACAANCACCACACAACCACCCACCCCACAACCACCCACACAACCACCCACAACACAACCACCCACCACACAACCACCCACCACACAACCACCACACAACCCACACAACCACCCACCACACAACCACCCACCACACAACCACCCACCACAACCACCCACCACACAACCACCCACCACACAACCACCCACCACACAACCACCCACCACACAACCACCCCCACACAACCAACCACCACACAACCACCCACCACACAACCACCACCACACAACCACCCCCCACACAACCACCCCCACACAACCACCCCACCACACAACCAACCACCACACAACCACCCACCACACAACACCCACCACACAACCACCACACAACCACCCACCACACAACCACCCACCACACAACCACCCACCACACAACCACCACACAACCACCCACCACACAACCACCACCACACAACCACCCACCACACAACCACCCACCACACAACCACCCACCACACAACCACCACACAACCACCCACCACACAACCACCCACCACACAACCACCACACAACCACCACACAACCACCCACCACACAACCACCCACCACACAACCACCACACAACCACCCACCACACAACCACCACACAACCACCCCCACACAACCAACCACCACACAACCACCACACAACCAACCACCACACAACCACCCCCACACAACCACCCACCACACAACCACCACACAACCACCACACAACCACCCACCACCAACCACCACACAACCACCCACCACACAACCACCACACAACCACCCACCACACAACCACCACACAACCACCCACCACACAACCACCCACCACACAACCACCCACCACACAACCACCCCACCGCACAACCACCCACCACACAACCACCACCGCACAACCACCCACCACACAACCACCCACCACATAACCACCCACCGCCCGTTCAGGCAAGGTAGTTAACATCTCCCAGCCACCGTGGCGCCCTCCGCCTGCACCCCAAGCCCCGTGCGCCGTGCGCGTCTCACCCAGGTAGAAGGCGGAATCCTCGCGGCGGTGAAGTCGTCCAGGTAGGAGACTCCGAGCGGGTGACGGGCGTCTCGCCCACCCCGCGGAGGATGTTTCCCGCAAGAAGCAGCACCCAGAGCCGGCTGCCCGAGCCTTGCATGCAGCCTGCGGGTGAGCGTGGCGGTCACGGAGATCCGTCGCAGAAAGGGGGTCACGAAGACCCCCGACGTGGGGACCACCGCTGGGTTCTGCTTCAATCCCGAACTGGGGGGGGGGGGGGTGCCAGCCGTGANCCCCCCCCCCCCGCAGTCACCGCCACCGCTAGTTCATAGTAGAGGTTTTTTTGGGGTTAGATCGCGTAAATATATAAATGTGTCGTTAAACCCGCCACCACCCGACACAGCCAACTAGTAAGGTTGTCACGTCGACAGAACGTAGTCAATTCGTCACTAGTACAGCACTAGTGTGGAGTGTATAGTGTAGTGTATAGTAGTGTGTAGTGTATAGTGTATTGTATAGTAGTATAGTGTAGGGTATAGTGTAGTGTATAGTGTTTGTATAGTAGTGTGTAGTGTATTGTATAGTAGTATAGTGTATAGTGTATTGTATAGTAGTGTAGTGTATAGTGTATTGTATAGTAGTGTGTAGTGTATTGTATAGTAGTATAGTGTGGTGTATAGTAGTATAGTGTATAGTGTAGTGTATAGTAGTGTAGTGTATAATGTAGTATGTAGTGTATTGTATAGTAGTATAGTGTATAGTGTATTGTATAGTAGTATAGTGTAGTGTATAGTGTATTGTATAGTAGTGTAGTGTATAGTGTATTGTATAGTANTGTGTAGTGTATTGTATAGTAGTATAGTATATAGTGGTGTATAGTAGTATAGTGTATAGTGTAGTGTATAGTAGTGTAGTGTATAATGTATTGTAGTGTGTAGTGTATAGTAGTGTAGTATACTAGTAGAGCACACCGGACTTTCGCCAGTAATAACAACCAGCTTCATCAGGCAACAGACAGATTTGTGGAGAAGTCCTCCTGTTTCGTTCCTTAAATAGAGGCGAGGATGTGGTGACACGCTTGTGTGTTCTTCTTGCGCGAAGTNGGGGGGGGGGTTAATGAATGCATATAAATGACCATGGGTATCCATTGTAGTTTGAGTTATATATACAGTTATAGCCTACATAGTATTGCTTATGGGTTAAAAACATCCAGTCGTATCTCGCATACCCCCTGTTGAAATAGGTCGCTACGGCCCCTGGTCTGGCACAGGTTTATACTGGTAGGAACCTTCTGGTTACACCAGCCCACAGGTGATTATTGTGTCCGTCGTGCAGGGAGGGGCTGGGTGGGAGGGAGGGGCTGGTGGGAGGGTGGGCTGGTGGGGGTGGAGGGGTGGAGCTGAGTGGGGAGGGGCTGGTCACCCCGTGGTGCCCTTATAAAACTCAACGTTTAACCTACTCACGCCGGCTTGTGCCCGCCCTCACAGTCGGCCATATTTGCGGAATACACCACGCCGCCGTTGACCCTGGCCATTGACTGAGCAACCCAACGTCCTACCAGCTCCCTCCGCAGGAATGTGTTTGATGTACTTGCACGTTGAACTTCTTTCGCGCCGTACGTACGTAGCCCAAACCGCGCTCATCGTACCCGCTGGAGGCGCTCCAGTCTCGGGCGTCGTCGCCGCCGATGACCGAGACAGGCAATGCGCAGGCAGAGCCCCGGTCGTCCCGTTCGCCTGCGCGTGGCCGTGAACCTCGTGCTCATTGTACCTGGAGAGCAGAGCCAACGACAGTGGTGGTGGTGGTGTCGTGTGGTGGCTGCAGTGTGGGGCCTGTAGCATAAGTTATAAAGGGGCCCTAAATAAATAAATAAACACGTAAATATTAAAACACACATTTTTAACTTGCACAGTAAAGTAATTGTATGTTTTTCATTTGCTATACAGCCAGATAATTTGACAAATCGTTAACCTCAAACACCCAGTCATTCGTAACATTTGAAGGCAGTATAGCACTATAGTAATAGAGCAAGTGCAGAATCACTTAACCGGAATTGATAACTTGAAAGCATTTAGCGCGGGCCCCTGAAAGTGCGGGGCCCGTAGCTACTACATGTGTAGCTACTTGTGCTGCTCGGATCATCCGGCACTGGGTTGGATGGTGGTTGGCCGACGATGACGAGGAAACGCAGTGACAAAATTGCCCCGTGGGGTCTAATAAACAAAAACGTAACCGTGTATGTTGATGTACTTTGCACGACTGTAAGTTTTTGTGTTGTTGTTGTAACGTCGTTACCCGTCCCGACTGGACGTCTGTGAAATAAGAGCTTTATAGCTCTTCGGATTCTTCCTCCAGTATAAATGTTATGATTCTGATGTTGAACTTCTGTTGCACCGCACGAAGCCAACCACGCTAATCAAACGTGCGGGGGGAGGGGGTACAACAAACTAAACACAACAACAAGCAATCTAGATGATTTAAAAGTGCATAGCTCCTGTGGCTTCCTAATATCTTGAAGAAAGAACGTTCCAGACGGCGTCCCGAGGCGCATCTTAAGCCGCTGCTGCGAGGATGACCGAAGGGTTCACGTGGTGATTGATGGTTTATTGTCCTCGATGAGGCCGTGACTCATGACTACCCCACAAGTTCTCACCGACAGCAACACTGGCAAGGAGTCAAACGGTGATAATTAATTTTAGAGGAAAAATGTATCGGAAATGGCCCTTCATATTGCTATGAAAAAGGGTCGTTGCCCGAAACATCGCCAATTACAGGTAGTCCCCGACTTACGATGGTCCGACTTACGATATTTCGGTCTTACGATGGCGATAGCGATACGACAAAATTGTAAAATATTTTACATTTCACGCGGCAGGCAAACGCAGCAGCGTACGAGGTACGATGCTGAAACTTTATCATCGTCATCCTCCTCTTCCGACAAAGTTAGTGTAGCCATCAACAACCTAACATCGTTAAAGTGTGCAGACGACGGACAGAATCTTGGTGAGTACAGTAGAATATGATACGTTACGATACGTTTAATGCATGTGTGATACGTAGCTTTAGCGATATTCTTATTCATATTCTTAGGTTTTTTCGGTAAAGTCACGTAGGTAAAACATTAAAATTAATAAAAGTAAAATAAACTAAAATCACGACGTTTCGGAAGCAACACAAGCTTCCGTCTTCAGGTGGAACCGTCACAGCCACGAAGCTGTATCAAGTAAATGAGAGATTGCAGGAGCTACCACTCCGCTTATATAATGGTTGGAGAAGGTGGTGGGGCAAGGGCCGCATACTTTTTATTAATATAGTAAGGTGAGGCTTAAGACTAAGAATAGACTGCATAACAAAGGCTGAGCCTTTGTTTTGGAGAGGTACGGTTTGTGACTCAACCTGTGACAAGGAGACAACCACTAAACATGATAAAACTGTAATAGTTGTCTGTCAAATAAGATTGGCAAATAAGTGTAGTTAAATCTTTTTTGCATGGTTAATCACATCTTTCCAATGATTACTCAGTTTGTATCCGTCATTAAGGTTGAAATTATGTCTGTGTTTGTATATTTGTATGGCTTCGTGTACAAACCTTTGATGGTAGCCAGGAGGTTTGCAGAGAACCTTGGTCTCGGAAAAGACAATTTCATGAGAGCCCACCGAGTTGTAGCAATGATCGGCAACGGCCGAATAATCAGTTCTGCCGTGTTTCAAATCTAGAATTAATTGCTGATGGGGGTTTTTTATTGCTCTTGATGACATTTTTCCATCTCGTTTAAAACTCACGCTTTTCTAGCCGGCCACTATCGTTACTCATTATTTTTTCATCATTTATCATTCTTCATCTTCTTCTTCTTCTTGCGTTATCATCGCATTTCCCCACACTCACGGCTCCATGAAGAAGTGCGGCAGGGCCATGACGAACGTGCCCGCTGCCATCACGGTGGCGCCGACGGCGATGAGCCGCGGACGGTGAAGCCGGGAGCCCAAGTAGCTCACCACGAGCACCACGAGGAGATTGCCTGCACACGTGGGGGACGGGTGGGACGGGTGGGACGGACGGGTGGGATGGGTGGGACGGACGGGATGGGTGGGACGGGTGGGACGGAGGCCACAGCAACCACGTTCAGCCCGGTTGGCTGGGAGGAGACCCAGGAAGCCGTCGCCAGATCCACCAGCAATAAGCAGGTGGCCTCCATGTCTCGAGATGATGATTGTCAGAGGCGCCACGGTTGGCGAGATGTTAACTACTTCGCCTGGTATGCAGGAGCTCGTGGGTTCGATGCCGACCCTGACGCCTGCTGTATATTTGGAGTGTGCGTGTCTCCCTCTTTCTCGCTGTGGTCGCGTGGATTTTTCTCCGGGTCCTCCGATTTTTACCTCCATTTAGAATCAACATGTGATAAGAGTATTTGGCTGCTATACATTTCACATGATGATAATCAACATTATTGAGCTATCATTTGTGGCCAGGTCACTTCTTTAAAATAACTATATAGCTCAGTGGCCTTACCTAGTGACATAAAGTGGATTAGTTTTAGATTGGTGGAAATATTCTCTTGGAGAAGCTAAATTTTTGTTTTGATCGGAGGCGTCGGGGGTGTTGTAATCAATGTGTAATGAATGAAATAAAATTGTGGCCATACAACCCAACTATAGATCAAGTAATAAACCCATTGAGACTCACAGAGATACATAGAGAGACTCGTAGAGATAGCTACATGTACATAGATATACATTAAAGGCAAGCCGCAGCATTGCGATTGTGGCCACGCAACTCAAACTATGGACCCATACAATACACCGCTGGAAGTCGGCGCTCCTTCACAAGAGGAGGAGGAAAAGCGACGGTGAGCCATTGTTGTTATTATTGTTGTGGTGTGGAGCCCACCCATCTCGAAGCCGCCATCGATGGTGCCTGCGAGAGAACTGGGCAGGGAGAAGCGCCGCTCGATGCTGGTGATGGCGCCCTTCATGTAGGCAGCCGTGAGCGCCTTGCAGAAGTACAGCAGTGACAGGCTGGCCAGGAACGCCTGCCAAAGACAAAGATCCCCTCCCCCTGTGTAGCCTGCACAAGCTGTTGGGGCAAGTGCTCTTAGCGAGCGTCCGTGGAGGCCGGCACGGTGCACGAGGAGGCTGTGTGGCAAGCACTATATATTAATGTAGAACTTCTTTTGCACCGCATGTAGCCATCAACCATGCTAATCGGAGGTGCGTACGTTTTTACACTGCGCCAAGTACTTATTTAATGCTGAGTTGACCTCGGTCGGATATGCCCAGGTCTGGTTCAGATATGTTAAGAGAATTTGGCTGCTCTAAACTTCTACGCGATAAGCCACTTGGTTGAGCTATCAATTGTGGCCAGGTCGCTTCTGAAAATAAGACCTATAGAGCTCAGTGAGCTTTACCTGGTTTAACGCGTCGGCTTTCGCGACCAATATCATTCATAATGCAGGTTTTTGATGGGTTAGATCGCGTAAATATATAAACGCGTCGATAAACCCACCACCACCAGACACAGCGAACTAGTAAGGTTTGTCACGTTAGCAGAACGTGCCAATTCGTCACTAGTACAGCACACCGGTGTGTTGGAGAGCCAAGCCACGACATTTACAATCTGAGTACGACGTTTCGCCAGTAATTACAACTAACTTCATCAGGCGACAGCCAGATTAGTGGACAAATCCTCCCGTTTCGTTCCTTAAAAGGAGGGGTAGATGTGATGACAAGTCAGGTCACCAAGATCGGCGGCGCAGCGTGCTCACCGCTAATGCCCCTTCTCGTCCACAAACTGCACATTTACGCAGCGAGACCGGCCATGATCTATATCCGCTGCTAAACGAGGGCCTGGGGAAGCGGTCCATCTCGCTCCCGTTCACGAGACGGGAACCTCACCTTAATGCTGGCATACCAGGGCAGTTTAGCATCCTCTGAGCCTGGGCTGTCTCCAAGCCAGCGTCCCTTCCCCATAATCTGCGTCCTGCAAAATAAAGACCTGAATGTTAATTAACAAAAAAAACAATACTCAGGTGGCTGGGTGCCTCGCCTCAAAGGTCACGGGGACTAAGCCGGCACGCTGAGTTCTTGGCTTCGAATTCGGGGTTCAGCCGCCCGTAATGAGACGGAGTTTTCAAGCGTAGTGAGTTCGATGGTCTCAGCCCGGTCACCAATGACCGCGTGCAAATAAACTCCGATCACAATTAAATTTTGCTAAATTGCAGCTTTGAGAATTCAAAACGTCGGTTCGATCGGAATGCGACAAACGTGTCTCTGTCNGGGGGGGGGCAAGATTGTGGGTAAGAGGTCACTGAAATGGATCTCCCTCCTGGTTACACCAGCCCACAGGGGATTATTGTGTCCGTCCGTCGTGCAGGGAGGGGCTGGGTGGGGAGGGAGGGGCTGGGTGGGGTAGAGGCTGGGTGGGAGGGGCTGGGTGGGGAGGTGGGGAGGGGCTGGGTGGGGAGGGTGGGGAAGGGCTGGGTGGGGAGGGTGGGGAAGGGCTGGGTGGGGGGTGGAGGGGTGGGGCTGGGTGGGGAGGGGCTGGTCACCCCGTGGTGCCCTTATAAAACTCAACGTTTAACCTACTCACGCCGGCTTGGCCCGCCTCACAGTCGGCCATATTTGCGGAATACACCACGCCGCCGTTGACCCTGGCCATTGACCGAGCAACCCAACGTTCCTACCAGCTCCCTCCGCAGGAGGAATGTGTGTTTTTTTACCACCCGGCGTGATGCACTGCTCACTCTGAGAGTCCCGAATGGACACAACTTCTTGTCGGTATACGACACCAATGGCAGAATTATAATTGAACTGTAGCAAAAGGCAACGGATAGATTCATACATATGAACACGCATTTCCTCACCAACTTACACATTCACACACGTATAACACGACATTTGTGGTTTATCACTCAATTAACTGACATATGCAACCTCTCCCTTGCTTATCAACAACCCATACCACGTCAATAAATGACAATGCAGATTTACAGAGCGTCTACATGCGAGCACATTGCAAAGCGCTATACGTTATCACCATCAAATTAAGCAGCGTGTAATACATGTATGACAAAATGTCTTCGGCTTATCCGTGTTAAATTCATCGCTGACGTAGTTGGTGCATCAGAGAGGTCTGCTGTCAAGTGTTAAACACCAACCAGCACTATCACCACCACCACCACCACCAAAGACAAAGTTCACCCGTATAGCCTTATCATAATGTAGGGGCAAGTGCTGTTAGCGAGCACCTACAAAAGCCAGCACGGCACATGAGGGGGTGGGTGGCCAGCAACACGCCCGACCGCCTTTGTGTCCCCAGTGGCGATATTTACATACCGCATAAGGTACTCGCTTGAGGCTGAGTCGATCTAGGGGCGGCCCAGGAACGTTTCAGATAATCGTCACCGGTGTTGACCGTTAGCGATGGCGGGTTCGTGTGATGCCGCCGCCACGAAGCCGTTCGGCAGGCGCCCAAATCCCCGACCTCGCCACCACCAAGCAACGGAGCCAACCCCGCGTCCCCCTCACCTCACCTCACACGAACACACCCGCACGCATTTTCCCCCACCCATAGAGCTGGACGGGGAGGTCACCTGGCCGACCGGTTTTTATCCGAGAAACCCTTATCGGGGTTAACTCTCACGGTTTCCGGCGATCAGGGAATTGGATGACCTCCCCCGTGCTACGTGGCACCGCGGCGCTGCGACCAGCCTTAATATGGTGTGGTCGCGGCATGGGGCATTCGGCCACGCGGTTGAGGCGCATTTCCCCCACACACCCCACGGGTCGACGGGGCAAGCAGGGGAGGGACGGGACAGCATGAATAGCGGACCGCAGGAGCTGTTGCGCATAGTCATGGAGGGTTGGGATAATTACGCTTGAGCGCGCAGGCCCCATTGTTAGGAAGGTAAGGGATTAATTAGGATTTACGCCTTGCACGCCGCACACTGATTAGCATATCAACAGCGCCCGGAACCGCCGTGCGCGGGCTCGAGGTGCACGAGCCCATTGTTCAGCGCAGCATCCCCTTTGAGGTAGGGAGGATAAATAGAGGGGCGCAGAGGGGAAATCGCTCTCTTCTCTCCAGGCCAGCGGACCAGCAGCAGCTCCAGCCAGCGACCCGGACGTCCGTGAGATGCATCGAGGTACGTTGTTAGCGCAGGGAGCAGCGAACCTCCGCGGGCGCCAAACAGTGAGTGGGGAGGTGAAGTAGGATAATAGCCGATAAATAGGGAATAGGTGCCGGTTTAGTGGAATAGGCCAGCCTCGTCGACTCACTGATTCAACATTAGTACCAGGTAATAAATCATTAATAGCGAAGCGTGGTCTCGCGTGATCTTGTCGTGCAGTGTGAGCGTGTGGGAACGCGTGTGGTACGTGTGTGCGTAAGCTCGCGGCGTGCGTAATCGGCGTCCCCAGGTGCGCGATCATAACGTAAGCGGCCAGCAGGTGGCGAGCGCTGCGCAGAGCGGCGCAAGAGTGGGTATCGCGTGTGGAGCTGTATGCGTGTGTGCGCGCACGTTCACTACGTGTATAATACAGGTGCGCGATCCTAACGTGAGTGGTCGGTATTGAGTGAGTGCCGCGCAGAGCTGTGTGTGGGTGTGCGCGTACGTAATTAACCATGCCTATTACGCGGACCCGCGGGGAGGGGAATCCTCGAGCGACGGCTCTCACCCCATGGGTGAAGAACCCAACAGCGGTTCGCCTAGTAGCGAGGGGGCGAGTAATGAGGTTAATAATGAGGTTAACCCGGCCGTTAGCGGTACAGAGGGAGGGATCTCGGGGGCCAGCGACCCCAACATTCGTAGTCCAGCGCGCTGACCACTACACGACCGCTCCCCGAGGTCACAACGACACTCACCCACCACACTGCAGGTCACGTTTGTATAACTTTTGCTCAAATCAATAAACATGTTAACTCTTACACTATTGCAACTTTGGAGCGTGCCGTTTGTTGATGACTGCTCGACGTTTCGTGACCTTGGGCCTGTGTTCAGCAAGTGTGGTCAAAAAGAAGAAAAGAACTTCACAAACCCGTACGCTATGTCTGTAATTGGTAAAGTATTAAGTTATGATTCATGTTCCAAACCACCCAGCTTTGGAAAAGACACGCATGGTATGAGGTCAATTGAAGGGACCTCAGGTTGTAGTTCTGTGCTAACCGCTACAATCCCAACCCCCATCACCACCACCACTATGCCAATCTCGGTTTAAATTTGCAACAACAAAATAATAATAATAAAACTACCCACACATTATTCACGTAGCAATCATTGCTTCCTAACGGCACCGGGCAAGGTGCCGAGTCACCTCGGGCCGCACAGGGGCAGCTGCCAACAGGGGGCTCTGAGCTCTGAGATGTATCGTGAAGTGACAGAGCGAAAGATACAACACGCAAGCTCATTCACTCACTGCCACATCCACCGTCACCACGCGATTCATGGATGCTGAAAATATTCTCTCACTTACATTTGTTAAGCACGAGTTGGTCCTCTCCTCGACATCGTCTGCCAGTGATACACTAATTAATTATAAAACCCAACATCACCAAAGACAAAGATCCCCCGTATAGGCTTAAGAGACCGTCGGGGCAAGTGCTGTTAGCGAGTAGTACCGATGAAGGCAAGACAGATAGGCACACATCCATCCGTACACACAGGCACACCTAGACACAAAGACAGAGATCCCCCATGTAGGCTTAACAGACTGTTGCGGCAAGTGCTGTTAGCGAACACCTACTGAAGTCCAACGCGGCACACGAAGGGTGTGGGTGGCCAACACCACGCCCGGCCGCCTTTGTCTCTCCGGTGGCGATGTTTACTACACACCGCACCAGATATTAATTTGAGGTTGAGTCGACCTCGATGGAGGCCCATAACCGCTGGGGATATTCGTCACCGATGTTGAACCGTGAGCGGGAATCGAACTCGGGGCTAGGGGTCAGTGCAGCGCGCTTGACCACCGCTCCCCGTGCCGCGAACGCCGCCGCATCTCGCAAATGCCGAAAAGATTCTCACTCACCGACTGTGGTTCACTTCCAGGCGTGCCACTTGCCGGAGTCTACACAAAATAATCAACAACCCTGGCAGCACCACGAGGCAACAGCAGCCTCAGCTGCAGCAGCAGCAGGACGTTTTGCGGCCGTTTTGCCCCCCACCCCCTTCAGCCCATCCCACAAACCCAGAATTATGTTACAAAGTGGCTCTTTCACAGCAGCTCAGCCTGGCTGGCGCACGGAACGCAACGTTTTACGCTGCGCTCCGCACGTGTGTCAGGAATGCCACTAGGAGCCGATTATAATCACTCTCACCGTTGGGCAGCACCAAGGCGGTAATTATAATATATATTGGGGGGTACACATTCAAATATATTCAAATATGCTCAAAATGCCCCCCCCCCCCAATATATTGCAATAACATAGATTTCTGTTTATATGATTGTGGTTATACTTTACTAATCCCTAATCTCTGCCATTACATACAATGAAACAAGAAAAGGTAAAGTAGAAAAAAACAAAGCAATGTAATACAATACACTATTAGACATTATTGTGAAAAATAAATAAAAAGTCCGTGAATTTTTTTTATATTTTAGGCAGGAAATGGCAGAAAATTAGTTTTCAAATTTAGATTTTTTTTTCTGGGGAGGGGGGGCAGACCCCCTGGAAGATTTGGTCCCCCCAATGTTGACTCCATGGCTACGGCCTTGGGCAGCACCCACCGATGTCTCCCCCCCGACCCCCACAGCCCGGGCAAGAGGTCTGAAAACCTGCGGCTCTCTTTAATGAGCCGCTTCGTGACCGATTTTCTTAAATTAAGAACCGCCGTCTCGTATTCACCGCGTGCATTGCGGCTCTTGAAATATTGACGGGGTGGAGGGTTTATTTGTTTGTTTGTTTACCGAATTCGAAAAAATTGCGCCTTCTGTTATTTTGGTTGTCCCCCTCCACTGGCCCAGCCCCTGAATGTCACACTGCCCACAAGGCCTGAATGTTGGCCCCTTTATGGCAAAGCGTAGATTCCAAAGAACACAGGATGAGATGTTACTATCCTTTGTGCAAGCACTTCCAAGAGTTCATGAACAGTGAGCCTGGTGAAATTTGGGGAGCGCATCGTCAGTAGTGAACCTTTGGGTCCTAGGGTGTTTCGGCCTTTCACACTATACACCCTCCCAAAGGCGGCCAGCGACAGGGTGATCAATCCTACGCTTGCGTCCCATTCCCAATTAGTCATAGGAGTTGCCTTGTTGTTGATAGCCAACATCCCATGGGACTATGCATGGCAGGGGCGTCCTCCTCCCTGAGTCAAGTATTGTTGACTGCATAGAGAAGAACATCGAGAAAACGGAGTCAAAACGGCCGCGTAATATCGATAACTTTACGAAGTGCGATGGACTTGGTTGTTTCTACTATTAACATTCTTTTCCTTTGTTAATGCTACTGCACCCCCCTTGGTGCTGTTGATCCTGCATAATGCATGGGCATAATATGACTATGAAACCCCCCCACCCACCTCCTACGCATTTCCCATGAATATGCTAAATTCCTCTTCATATGCACATTTTTTGTTAAGGCGCTCTTCCACCTCCAACGCAGCTTATATATAAGCTCCTAGCTTGGTAGTGTCTCATTCTTCACCTGAAGACGGCTGCTTGCGTTGTCGCCGAAACGTCGTGATAATTATTTTATTTTATTATGTTTTATTTTTATTATTTTATTACTTCCTTCTACGTGACTTTACCGAAAGAACCAAGAAGAAGTTGGTTGTTTCTGTTGTTACATTTTGGGTTTGGATTCAGTTTTCTTTTCGACGGTGTGAATAGGGGGTGGCGCAGTGGTTAGCGCACGGTGCGGTGAACTCGCTGAACTAACTCTGATTTCCGACTACGGTTAACAATTAGTGGCAAGCGATATCCGGACCTGTGTTTGGCACCCGCTCTACTGACCAGCGTGGCGAGGTATGGTCCGACAGCCCCTACGACCGACACGGTGTGGGGCAGGCCCTCGTCCAGCAGCGGATTGACAAAACGGTGTGAAATGAATTAAGCAATGTCTGTAACGGGACCCTGAACCAGATACAAATACGGAAACATCAGCTCCTGTCAACAATGGCATGAGACATCCTCCAGATCAGTGTTCTTCATTGCAAGGCCCGTGGAACATCGACGGCCACTGACAATACACAACACGTGAAAACACTCCCCCATCATCATCATTATCGTGCTGCTGTCAAACCCAATGGTTTTAAATGTGTGGCGGTCCTCACACTGACGATGTCTTATGGGCGAAAGTGCCTCCCCTCTGAAAATGAGTGAACACTGATACAGACGGTCCTGTGGTGGTGGCACCAATGTCCCATTTAAAAAGTCCTGCTGAGGAAGGCAAAGGTGAAGCCACCTCATCACCTCCCCTTCACTAGCCATGGCTCCATAACACGAGTGCAGGGTGTGTTGTACATATAGTATTCGCTGCGGAGGCGAGATGTTAACTACCTCGCCTGGCATGCTGGAAGGTCGTGGGTTCGATCCCGACCCTGACGCCTGCTGTATATTTGGAGTTTGCGGTGTCTCTCTCTCTCTCTCCCGTGGTCGCGTGGATTTTTCTCGAGGTCCTCCGGTTCTTCCCTCCACATTTCGCAACACGCGTTGAGAGTATTTGGCTGTTATACATGTCCACGTGATGAGCCACTTCATTTGGGCTCATTTGTGGCAAGGTCGCTTCTGAAAAAGAGCCACATAGCTAAGTGGTCCGTACCCCGAATACATCAAATATAGTTTTGTTCAAATATTCTCATAATTATCATTGGACATGGTCAATCCACTCCTGGATGACGGCCATCCAAAGCTGCCAATGCTGCCGCTTCTCACGGTTCAGCGAGGCAATATAATACTGGTAGGAACGAAGTGGACCAGACACCAATAGATTATACCGTCCGTCCGTCCGTGTAGCAACATCGCCCCCTACTGCAAACACTTGGCATGACCCTACAAAAACCTTTAGACTCAGTGACGCTATCCTGGCTAAACAAGTGTAACATTCCCTTATAATTCCCTCAGATAGCTTTTAATTAAAACATTTAAATTAATTAGGCTTTCCTGGCTAAACACGTGTAACATTCCCTTATAATTCCCTGAGATAGCTTTTAATTAAAACTTTGAAATTAAATAAAAAAACTCACAGCGCCCTAATAATTCCCTGAGATAGCTTTTAATTAAAACTTTGAAATTAAATNAAAAAACTCACAGCACCCTAAAGCCTACAGCTAGGCCTAAAGCCTAGAACTAGGCCTGAAACTCTCCCTTCGTATCGTACCCCGCGTGTGTGAAATGGAGTTAATGTTTAACAATGTTACATTCCCTCATGTTTTTAAATAGAAACATTTAAATATAAAGCTTTTACATTAATAATTAAAACATTTCAATAAAAATTAACTCACGGCGGCGTAAAGCCTACAGCTAGGCCTAAAGCCTAGAACTAGGCCTGAAACTCCCTTCGTATTGTACCCCGCGTGTGTGAAAGGGAGTTAATGTTTAACAATGTTACATTCCCTCATGTTTTTAAATAGAAACATTTAAATGTAAAGCTTTTACATAAATCATTAAAACATTTAAATTAAAATTAACTCACAGCGCCCTAAAGCCTACAGCTAGGCCTAAAGCCTAGAACTAGGCCTGAATCTCTCCCTTCGTATCATCCGATTAGGTGTAGCAACATCGCCCCCTACTACAAACACTTGGCAGGACCCTACAAAAACCTTCTGACTCAGTGGGGCTTTCCTGGCTAAACAAGTGTAATAATACATGTTTATATTCTTTGGTTATTCGTTCCTACCAGCCCACCCCGCAGGGTCCTGTTCCACACATCTCCTCGGTCTCCTTGTTCTGGGACGCGCGTTCCATTCCTTGGTCGCCACTCCAATGATTTTACTAGTAGGAACCACCTGGTTCCACCAGCCCACAGGGGATTATTGTGTCCGTCCGTCGTGCATCCAAAATGGAAGGGGTTGGGCTGGGTGGAGAGGGGAGGGTGGGGAGGGCTGGGTGGGGAGGGTGGGTGGGAGGGCTGGGTGGGGAGGGTGGGGAGGGGCTGGGTGGGGAGGGTNGGGAGGGGCTGGGTGGGGANGGGCTGGGTGGGAGGGTNGGGAGGGTGGGTGGAGAGGGAGGGTGGGGAGGGCTGGGTGGGGAGGGCTGGGAGGGGCTGAGTGGGGAGGGTGGGAGGGCTGGGTGGGGAAGGGCTGGGTGGGGAGAGGGTGGGTGGGAGGGGCTGGGTGGGGAGGGGCTGGTCACCCCGTGGTGCCCTTATAAAACTCAACGTTTAACCTACTCACGCCGGCTTGTGCCCACCCTCACAGTCGGGCATATTTGCGGAATACACCACGCCGCCGTTGACCCTGGCCATTGACTGAGCAACCCAACGTTCCTACCAGCTCCCTCCGCAGGAATGTGTTCTTGGCCATCCTTCAGTAGTAAAAATAATATACTGTCCACTCATATATCGTGTTGTTGTATTGTTTGTTGTTGTGTAACGTTCTGACCCGCCTCGACTGGACATCTGTGGAAACAAGGGCTTTATAGCTCATCGGATTCCTCCAGCATAAATATTAAGATTGTGATATTTTCGAGCGCGTGTCCTGCTCCAAATCCCTTCATTTTCTTAATCGTTTGGATCATGGCAATAACCCGAGTACGTTCCCTAATCCACGTGTTCTTATTTCTGTCCTTCCAATTTTTTTGTCCATATTTTTCTTCTTCTATTAACCGTGTTTCAGAACAATGTCAAAATCAGGTAGTCGTAGTACAGTACGCACTCATTAAATGCATATTTAAACATAAATATATTACAAATGAAAGCTTGGAATGATGACGCAGTTGCTTGGGCAGATCTGCGCAACCTGGGGCCAATTCCTCACGAGAACTACCGGCGACAAACTGGGCCCTGTGCCCCAGCAAAGTCCATCTCATTGTCAACCCTCGAGGGATCGAGGAAGACTAAAAAACAGTCACGTAACTAGTAAAACTAGTGTTGCTTTTTTGTTTTACCAGGTAAAGTCCCACTGAGTTATATAGCTCTTTCTCTGAAGCGACCTGGTCACAAGTGATTTCTCAACGAAGTGGCTTATTGCGTGAATATGTATTACAACCAAATACTCTAAACGACGCATGTTTCTAAAAATGTGGAGGGGGAAACGGAAAGACCCGGAGAAAAACCCACAAGACCACGGGAGAACGTGAAAACTCCAAATATGCAAGCGTCAAGTTCAGGATCGAACCCACAACTTCCTGTATTCGAGGCGAGGTATTTCACATCTTGCCACCGTGCCCCCCCCCCTCGTGGACAAAACAACGAGTTGGGGTCCCTCTTGACAACCGCCACACTACAGAGCTGTGGTGGATGCATTAAAATCAAATATTGGGGCCCCGCCTGATCGATTGCTGCACACCCGGAGCTGATAATGTAGTTATACCACTGCTCTCAAAGGAACGGAACATTGAAATCTGAATACCATCTTCTTGGTTCTTTGGATAAAGTCACGTAGAAGGGAATAATAAAATAATAAAAATAAAACATAATAAAATACAATTCTCACGACGTTGCGGCCACAACGCAAGCAGCCGAAACTGCTGCTTGTGACTGCTTGCGTTGTGGCTGAAACGTCGTGAGAATTGTATTTTATTGTTTTATTTTTATTATTTTATTATTTCCCTTCCACGTGACTTTACCGAAAGAACCAAGAAGATGAATCCCTGTAGTCACGAAAGCTTTAAATCGAAATCTGAATACCAATTCAACACGTGGATATGTTTTCAAGAATGTAATAAACTTGTCGTATTCAAGTTTTCTCACGAAAAATTGTCAAATTGTGAATTTTTATAAAGTATCNTTTTTTTTTTAAATCTCGAATTTCACAATTGTACTTGGAAGTGATGTGCAAGCGAATTCCCCACGGGATTACGACCTTCTCTTCCCCACCGTCACCAAGATGCCAAAGCTGCTTACTAAGCCGCTTACGCAGCACAGAGAATTAGCCAATGTGGGAACGCGGTTACCTGCCCACGGGGCAATTCACGGCATTGTGATTTTGCCAAAGTGTAGTTATGTAAGTGAAATAATAACATTCAACCGTGCTGGTAAAATGCCAAACTTGGCCACTAAACTTTGTTGGATTAAAGACTTCAAATCTGCATTTTTAAGTACGAAGCACAATTTCCTGTAAAGCTGTAAAAGGTAAGGAGGGTGCGTCCCGGCCAATGCAGCACTTGTTAACGCCACTGCTGCTCGAAGGGCCTCCACTATGTGGCCAAATCTTACACGCAGGCCGCACGTGTTGGATGAGGTTGCAGCTCCGATTAGCACGGTTGACTACATACGGTGCGTAAGAAGTTCAACATACATGCGGGACCTCGACTTTAACCCACCACACACAATCCTGATCGACAGAATTGTGCTGTGCTGATACTGCTGGGTGAATAGAGGTAGAGGGGGTCTTAGAAACTTGCCCCGTGATTTCAACTACCGTGTCAGGAGATCGAACCTGCGACCCCTGGATTGCAAGTCCATTCTACTTAACCATTGCACTATGGCAGCATCTACACCTTGTAGTGCAGTATAAAGGAATGTTTTTACAGTATGGTATAACATACTTATCGGTATTGCTTAATATGGTAAAATTATTAGTCAGTTTCCCCATTAAAACCTCCCCGAGGCTCTATACTTTTTTTCAGGAGGGTCCTGCATTGGCTATTCCCATTAAGGAATCGTCATCGGTTTCTTTCGGATCAGATCGTGTCGAAGTCGTGTCGATTTCTAACGATAAACCTCCACTACCCGACAGCGACAACCAAATCAAGTTGTCACGCGGGCAAATATGCCAAATGCATGTTAGTTAAAAACTAACATTGTACCAACATACCTGAACCAAAATAAATAAATTATGAATCATATTGTTGGTAAAAGCCTTTATGTATATATAAGTAAATGTTTTAATATCCATTGTTTTGGCTTTCTATGGTGGAGGAAACCTGAGGAAGCCAACCACGCATATCAGGGGGAAAACACGAGTCGAGATTGAAAAGTTTTGCACGGCGCGCCTATTGAGATGTCAAAGAAGGACAATCACGACATTTTTTTTATGACCAAATAGTTTATTTTGTTAAAGATCTATTGCGTGTAATTAATGCGGTAGCTTTAAAAAAAATGTTCTCCAACTCGTGTCGTGTCGATGAGACTCCACGACACGCGTGTTATTGCATGGCCACGTCTGTAACGGAGATGTCACAAGCGCTGACAGACACGTGATCGTAACGTTGGTTGAAAGCACACTAAACACACTTGTCATTACATTTTTTTCTACAAACTGATGCCGGACACTGCAATGAAAAACAAACGACAAAAAAGTAAATATGACTGCTACATTTATAACTGGTAAAGCATAACGATTACGTGAACTAAAGTTTATTTCTTTGTGGTATTCAAGGGTAAAGTTTGGAATTATAGCCAAGATTGAGGAACATGTTTTTGATGACTCACAGCCCTTGTCATTCGACTGTTGGATACATGCCTTCCCACACGTGGTTTGGTCGTGGGAGTTTGTTTGGCCATACTTCACCACGCCAGTCAAAACGGGGTTGGTGGAGGAGTGGAGGCAGGGTTTCCCAGGTCCAAATCAGGTATCACTCGCCACCCAACGTTAGACAGAATCAAACTCGTAGCAACTCGCTATCCACTGCATCACCACTCCACCCTAAGGGCATCACCGCCATCATCATCGGTCACCATCAGGGTCGGAAGCCTGCGGCTCCAGAGTCGGATGCGGTTCTTTAAGGGCCACTTCACGAGACGTTATTTATTAAGGACACATGCATTTAGCAAATTCGGAAAAAAGGTCTCAACTTGTTATCTCGGTTTCCCATCCCTGGTCACGATCAATCCCACTACTGGATGAAGGCCTCTGAGTATCCACTATAATATAAACATTGAGACACAATCAGTCACTACCGTTAAATAATTTTTTGTTGTTGCAAATTACGACTGCTCTTTTTGCTTGATAGCATTCAGTATACTGCTACGACCGTTGCGTAGGATTTCGTGGTTGTGCCGCATGGTTCCCTTATGCGTTTTCAGATCGTGCCACGCGCACAATCCTAATCGCAAATCAGAGAGCATTCAGTACCGTTGCTGCGACTCTTACTCAGAGGTGAGAAACATTTGCAGACAAGATATTGCTGGGAAGACACTAAGGCCCCTTCTTTTTGTGCTTTCAAGCTGCATGTCACAGCACGGAATCGATGTCCTTGCTATGACTGCAACTTTGCGCATGTTCTGCAGAGAGGTTCATCGCTGTATCGTATTCACTATTATCACTTGACCATAGTTTTTTTGTTGCAACCACTGTGTAAGTTTTTCGTGGTTGCGCCGTGCAGCTCTCCGATGTGTTTGGGGTTGTGCCGCGTGTTGTTCTGCACAATGACGTCCTAGCGCGTGGAGCGAAACGTCGGACATCGGACCAAAAAAAGATGCGGTGCACCGCGACAACGCATTGAAGAGCTCTACGGCAGCACAATCCCAAAAACCTACGTAGCGGAATAACTTTATGTTCACCAAGCATTCAAACTCACTTGAATTTCTAGTTCTCCCGTGTTTTTTCTGGTCGTACCGCAACATCGATCGGCACGATGAGCCCTAACTGAATTCAGTTCCTGACGCTCCCAAAACGCACAACCAGAAAACACATGGGAGAGCTCCTTGTTTTTCCCTGTTTAAAGTGATCATTAACAGAAGCTACAGGGGAAATGTTCAAACTCTTTTTCACGAAGGGTAGAGGTGGAGATCACTTCAACGGCTTCACCCAGCTCGCTGGAAATCCTTCATTTTACTGTGAAGACAGCATAAGAAACATCATCATCATGTGTGTAGAACTTCTTTCAAACGTTTATAGCGAACAGGAGTATAATAAAATAATAAAAATAAAACATAATAAAATAATTCTCACGACGTTTCGGCCACAACGCAAGCAGCCGTCTTCAGGTGGAGAACAGAGTCAGACTCTGTCTTCTCGACAGAAGACAGTCAGACCTGTTCTCCACATGAGGACGGCTGCTTGCGTTGTGGCCGAAACGTCGTGAGAATTATTTTATTATGTTTTATTTTTATTATTTTCCTTCTACGTGACTTTACCGAAAGAACCAAGAAGATGAATCCCTGCAGTCACGAAAGCTTTAAATCGAAATCGAACAGGAGTAATCAGAGGTGTAAAAATCATCATTATCTTAAGTTATCTACCCATGGACAGCTCCAAGGCTCTGCACTCTATACGATTCCACTCGTCCCTCTTCACCTCGCACCACCCACACTCTGCACAGGGGTTCTGTTGAGCAACGACTCGCGAAGGATCTTCGAGGGTGGCGACTTCTCCTTGCCTGCCTCACCCCGTGTGGGTGTGTGTGTTTAGGTGACTTCAATTACCGGATGCAGTGTTACATTTATATGCACGGTGGAACACCGGCCGTCACGATGACACGTGTTCCGCGAGCGTTGGGCTTGTGGAAGGAAACCAGAGTACCCATAGAAAGCCCACCAGGCAATTAAAGGGGATAATATTCAGGGCTCCACGCAGATGGATTTACAGACACATGTATTTATTTACAACGGTTGGTATTTCCAGGCAGTTTTGAATTCAAGTCTAAACAAGGCTCAATGATTCTTAGCTTGAGATCTGACAAGTTGGTCTTTGGAATTTATTGTCTATCTGCTCATCTGTCCCGTTTGCCCTTTTGACATTGCAGTATTTGTTGATATGCGCAGCTTTCACCTTTAATATGATCCAATTATAAAAAAACAAGCGCAAGTCAGACACCATATTGGCTGCTCAGAAAAATCAAGAGTGCTCGGGCAAGATATCGCTCCAAGGGACGACGGCCAGCAGTTGAAACATGAGTGGCAGCCAGAGAAAGAACGCACCCCACAGCACGTCCATCACGGAGACGGAGTGACAAAATCAGCTCGTGTCCGGGAACTGGAAGGAGTGATCCACCGTGAGATCACGAGCTTGGGGAGGCCTTCACCCAGCAGAGGATTGATCGTAGCCGACGACGATGATGATGAAATTTGATAATGTATGAAATAAACGTTACCTCTTTGCATTTCATAAACACTATTCACAACGCAGTACTTACACTTCGGGGTTTCTTGTTATTTTCCACTCAAATCTGAAACACAATGCGAAAGCAACAAGTTAGCACCCTTTAATGTCCTCACGTGTTCGTTTCTCCATGCAAGAAAAACCTACCAGTTTTTTTCATGCGACTCGAATCACCCCGTAGGTATATGTATGTTGAACTTCTTTCGCACCATAAGTAGCCAACTGTGCTAATCGAAGGGGGGGAAATGTGATTAGTGTTTGTGGATGGCTCTTGCTTATCCATCAGGTTCCCCTCCACACACACACACGAGCAAGGGTTGCCCTGCACGTGACTGCTATGCCAACCTGCGTGACCCCGCGCCGTCCGTGCGACTACTATCGCGGGGGCTCTACCGCGCCAGCACAGCAGTCGCACACAGCGGTGGTGTCAGACCGGACACACCAGTGGCATACCGGTGCCGTGCTTTGTGCTTCCTCTTCTTGTGGCTGCCGTGCGGGGCAGTGGCTGCTGCTGCTGCTGCTGCAGGAGCGAGCTGCTCTGGCTGGCCGCCATCGCCGCCTCCGCCGTCCGTCGGCTTGGCGGGCGAGTCGCTGGCGGCCTCGGCTTCGCCGGGCTCCGGCTCGCACTCCCGCGCCGCCACCGCTTCCTCCTCCGCCGGCGCTGGCTTCACCTTCTCCTCCCGGCGCTCTTCCTTCTCGAGCTTCTCTTCTGCGCAGAGACGAAAGCGATCGTGGCGGTGCCGAAGCGCGGAAAGGAGAATGAGGGTCAGGATTTGCATCTAGAGTGGCGCGCTTGCTCCCATTGCTCAGCATTCAAGGCGCGCTACGCCGCAGTACAACCATGGGGGACCTTCCCTCGTCAGCTGTCCCTGTGGATCACAAGGTGTACACAGCATCGGCCCGCAGGTGGATTCTAGTCTGCCAGTATGACGAGATATTGCTAGGCAGTTATTTTTCCTCCAATTATGTGGGAGCATAGATGTACTGTATAAATACTGATTTAGCTGCACTGACCTGTGCTGCCTATGAACATAGCCCCACATTAGGGCGCCAATAAAAATTCGAGTTTGTTGTTTTCAACGTTTTATTAATCTGCCCGTTAAACAGAACCACTGCGAGTTTTGGAGATAATGCCTTGGTATTTATTAACTCCTCAATGCGATTAAAACTGCACGCTGGGCAATGCACATAGACAGTGCTAGTGCAGAGACAGAGACGTAGAGAAGAAGGGAGCCTGAGCAACCTGTAAATATGAACAGATTACATTGGGATTCTCAGCTGTTGACTTTTACACCACACATAACAAAGGCTGTGATCCCAAAAAACTGTAACTTTACTTTTCACTATGCATATTGAGTGGCACCCTACCCCACAGTGATGTATCCGGACGGCTGTACTTAACATGGTAACAATTACAACCAACACATTCCTGTGGAGGGAGCTGGTAGGAACGTTGGGTTGCTCGGTCAATGGCCAGGGTAACGGCGGCGTGGTGTATTCCGCAAATATGCCCGACTGTGAGGGCGGGCACAAGCCGGCGTGAGTAGGTTAAACGTTGAGTTTTATAAGGGCACCACGGGGTAACCAGCCCCTCCCCACCCTGCCCCTCCCTACCCTGCCCCTCCCCACCCAGCCCCTCCCCACCCAGCCCCTCCCCACCCAGCCCTCCCCACCCATCCCCTCCCTCCACACCCCACCCAGCCCCTCCCTCCCCACCCAGCCCCTCCTCCTTACCCAGCCCCTCCCTCCCCACCCCCTCCGTGCACGACGGACACAATAATCCCCTGTGGGCTAGTGTAACCAGGAGATTCCTACCAGTATAATTTACAGTACTGTCAATCCACTGCTGGGATAAGGGCCTTCTCCCACCTCTGATAGCCTTGGGGGTTACTTGACCCGACTTGATCCCGCTGGCGAGTGGGGATTGAAGGGTAGTAGCACAGATTGTGGCAACATAGCAGTGCAGTAGAGCCAAGTCCTCGCTTAACGCGGTTTTGCTACAACACGGTTCTTCTACGAGGGAACACTTTTCATGCACCGCGCCCGTTATTACGCAGCTTCTGAGCGGTCGACAATGAACTACTGGACATCTGTGAAAAAGAGCTTGATAGCTCATCGGATTCCTCCAATATAAATAAAAGATTCTGATTGTGACTTTTTTGAGCTCGAGTGCTTTGGGAATTCTGGGTATATGTGCAGAATGCTACAATATCCTCATCTCAGTGTCCCGCCATCTTACAGTAATTCCTCGCTGAATACTTTTCACTTCACGTGGCACTTTTCAGGAACGCATCTACTGCTAGCGCGTTAAACAAGGACTTGCTCTACACCAGGGGTGGGGAACGTCCGGCCCGTGGGCCGTACAAGGCCCGCGAAATCATTTGGTCTGGCCCTGCCAAGGCAACCGCAGGCGGGACTCGAAATTCAATAAATCTAGGAGGAAACCTGGAAAAGCAGTAGCGAGTAGCAACATCATCAATACCAGCTAACATCACACACCTCACCAAAGAGAAGCAGTTCCAGCCATCACATTAGGGGTGAGTTAATTAAATGTTTGCAAATATAATTTTTACACGCATTCTATTAACTCACTCTGTTGTTGTTGTTGTCGTGTCCTCAAATCTTGTAACTCAATTGTATCGACTGCAAACTTGGTATACTTATGTCATACTGATGACCATACTATTCTATCATTAAAAATAAAAAATAATATTTTAAACATTCTTTTTACACGCTTTCTATTAACTCACTGTTGTTGTTGTCGCATCCTCAAATATTGTAACTAAATTTTAACCCACTTCCCAATGTGGTATCGACTGCAAACTTGGTATACTTATGTCATACTGATGACAATAATATATTCTATCATTAAAAATAAAATATAATAATTTTAAACATTATTTGTTTATGTTATGTTTCGGCTTGGGTCTAATTGTCCACGCTCAACTGACGTTGGCTGTAAATCACCAGCCCCTTACGGGGCCACTTCCTGGAGTCGTGGAGTTCTGCCATTACGAGTACGGTACATTTCATTAAAGCGTGTTTAAAAAAAATATTTTTTATATTACTTGTTTTATTAAGTTTATAATTTTGTTTGGCCCGTGAATGATGTTGTAAATATCCAAATGGCCCTTGGCAGAAAAAAGGTTCCCCACCCCTACTCTACAGCAATGGATTTGGCTGTGCTGCCCTCTGCTGCCCACCGTGTCGTCCCACAGTGGGACTTTGGTTTAAAATAAACCCTTCAGATCTGATCAAGGAACAACGAACACTCACTCTTATCTTCCTCTGCTCCATCTTGGTTCACAACTACACCCACAGCCTGTAGAAAAAAGCAGACGCGATACACGTTTTAAAACTTGATTGACTTTGTTTACATATACGAGTGCTATTAGTCAGCATATTTATGTTTAATGTTTGAAGCTTGGCTTTGTAATTTGTGCTTTGTTTATTCTGGAGGTAATCTGCCCACTACATTGTGCACTGCAAGGAATTATGTTTGCTATTCTAGATTTGAAGCTTTCGTGACTGCAACGATTCATACCCTTTGTTTTTTCGGTAAAGTCACGTAGGTAAACAATCAATAAAATAAAACTAAATAAATCACGACGTTTCGGAGGCAACACAAGCTTCCTTCATCAGGTGTAAAAAATACCTCTCACTACTGCTATTTTGCCGTGCCCTTTTTTACACCTGATGAAGAAGCTTGTGTTGCCTCCGAAACGTCGTGATTTTATTTAGTTGTTTTCATTTATTTTATTTCATTGATTTTTTACCTACGTGACTTGACCGAAAAAAACAAAGAGTATGTTTGCAATATTTGTAATTCGTCATCTTGATGCAGTTATTATTGCTTTGACTTTATTATTTTTCATTTCGTCATTTTGGTGACGCATGCCACTCCTGCAAATAAAACTTATCCTGGTCTCTCAAGTCTTGACATCTCAATGGGCACGTTTAGAGGTGGTCAGATAGTTAATGGGGCAAATGAATCCATTCAGAAATCTCACAGAACAGTGCATGTCCCCGAGTGTTAGGGAACAGCCCACAGAAGTGAACTTTACGGAAATACTGCCGAGATCCCGATGAGTGACCTGGTAGGAGGCGCCTCTTTCCCACTTGAGAGAAATGCACAAAAGTCAACCCAATAATTTCTCAGACCTAGAATTTAGACAAATTTAATCAAAACAACAAATTTATTTTTTACATTTAATATGTGCTAATCAGAGTGAGTGCTCCAAAACATAAGAACCTGGTTTAATCATGGATGGTTGAAACCCAGACTCAAACTCATTAAATCAACAGTGGTGGTTCAATGTCCATTCCCCGAGCCATCCTCTGGCCACCTCCATCTTGAATATCTGTAACTTTAAATTGTTTTTTGAGACACGGTGAACATCAACTCACGGCTGAGGATGTGACGGAGGATTTGCTGAACAATCTCTCGGCCTCTTTAAACCTCCGGCTCTTCCTCTCGACGGGTCCAGAGCCACCCCTGTGCGGCGAGCCAGGGGGCAGGGGCACAACAAAAACAACAAAGCGCGCGCACACACCAATCCCTTTACACACGGCACAAGGAGCATAAACCATCACGCAAACTCCGGTCATCCATCTCGCAGCGACGGCTTTTAGCTAGCCATCCAACAAAGACAGTCACACTGCGTTGCGCGCTTTCAGATGCACTTCTGCGGCCGTCTGGAACACTCTTCCTTCCGATGTTAGGAAGCCATTGGAGCTTTCCACTTTTAAATCTAGATTGAAAAGTCATTTCTTGATAACTGCTTGTGTTTAGTTTGTTGTCCTTCCCCCACACCTCCGATGATCATGATTGTCTATGTACGGTGCGAAAGAAGTTCAACATGCATACACACGTCATGCGTTTGTTTGAATAACATCCATACTCATCTTCTTCGCAAATATTAAAAATATATATATACGCACACACATACAGTTCAACGCAAAATTGTATAACAGACAACTCAAAATAATCATCCACGTCATTGAGAATATAAACAAAATAAATAGAGAAATATGCACTCCAAGAAGGCCATGTTGCTTTTGCGTTGTACAATACTTGTTTTTTTACGTGAAGGGACACAGTCTGCTTATCTTCTTTGTTATTTATATTCTCCATGATGACGCTCGTGATTGGTTTGAGTTGTGTGTTCATAGGGCAAGGCAACGGTTGGTGCCGGCTCACCGTCTGGCTGCTGCCTTCCAGCCCGTGTCCATGCCTCCTCAGACAATGTCAGTTGCAATCTGCATGGACTACGACACGCTAACTAAAACTAAACCTTTATTATGATTATTACGAGAGCACTGAAACCAGGATGGGTGGAATTCATCTGTTTGCAGGCTTTCGATTTAAAGCTTTCGTGACTGCAGGGATTCCTCTTCTTGGTTCTTTCGGTAAAGTCACGTAGAAGGGAAATAATAAAATAATAAAAATTAAACATTATAAAATAATTCTCACGACGTTTCGGCCACAACGCAAGCAGCCGTTCTCAGAGGACAACGCAAGCAGCGTTGTGGCCGAAACGTCGTGAGAATTATTTATACTGGTAGGAACGAAGTGGACCAGCCTACAATAGATATTTCGTCCGTCCGTCCGTCCAATGTCCGATTACGTGTAGCAACATCGCCCCCTACTGAAAACACTTGGCATGACCCTACAAAAACCTTTAGACTCTGTGAGGCTTTTCTGGCTAAACAAGTGTAACATTCCCTTATAATTCCCTCAGATAGCTTTTAATTAAAACATTTAAATTAATGAGGCTTTCCTGGCTAAACACATGTAACATTCCCTTATAATTCCCTGAGATAGCTTTTAATTAAAACTTTGAAATTAAATAAAAAAACTCACAGCGCCCTAAAGCCTACAGCTAGGCCTAAAGCCTAGAACTAGGCCTCAAACTCTCCCTTCGTATCGTACCCCCACGTGTGTGAAAGGGAGTTAATGTTTAACAATGTTACATTCCCTGATGCTTTAAAATAGAAACATTTACATTTAAAGCTTTTACATTAATAATTAAAACATTTAAATTATACATTATAATTAAAACATTTAAATAAAAATTAAGTCACAGCACCCTAAAGCCTACAGCTAGGCTAAAGCCTAGAACTAGGCCTCAAAATCTCCCTTCGGATCGTCCGGTTAGGTGCAGCAACATCGCCCCCTACTGCAAACACTTGGCAGGACCCTACAAAAACCTTTAGACTCAGTGGGGCTTTCCTGGCTAAACAAGTGTAATAATACATTATGTTTATATTCTTTGGTTATTCGTTCCTACCAGCCACCCTGCAGGGTCCTGTTTATGTTAAAATGTATTATTTTATTATTTCCCTTCTACGTGACTTGACCGAAAGAACCAATGTTTGCAGGCTACATCTGCCATCGCCTGTTGGGTGATGCGATGTCAACCATCTCACCTGGTATGCAGGAGCTTGTAGGCTCGATTCTGACCCGGAAGCCTGTATATTTAGAGCTTGCATGTCTCTCTCCCCGTGGTCATGTGGATTTTTCCCTCCACATTTAGAATCAACATGTGTTTAGAGTTATTTGGCCGCTACAAATTTCCACGTGATCAGCCACTTCGTTGAGCTATCATTTGTGGCCAGGTCGCTTCTGAAAACGAGTCACATTGCTCAGTGGGCCTTAACTGGTAACATAAAAAGTAGTTTAGCTTAATAGCTTGCCTCTGGTTGGAGAGGTAGCGGTCCCATCCTCTCACGATGTTGCCATACACCTGGGTATCCTCCAGGTACTCCCCTCAAACGCGTAGATTTGTCGCTCAAGATTTTTCAGAGTCTCCTGTAAAAAACAGAAAAAGAAATAATTTTAAAAATAGAATGGATGCAAACCAATGTAATCGGACGCATTTGTTTAGAAAAGTCAACGAGCCTCGTGTCAGGAGAAGTTCGCCCAAGGGTCGATGTCAAGTGGGTGACCAATAAAGTCTGAATTGGTCCCTAATAAGGTAGGCACTGATAAGGGGTTGACGGGTATGATGATATAATTTCATGCATTTATAAATGACCTCAAGTTACCCCTGGGACATTGCCACGTACCCCCAAGGGGATCCACGTAACCCCGCTTGAGAACCACTGGCTTAAACTGAGCAGCGCTTTGGGAGGAACAGCCAACAATGCTTGTCCTGTGGATGTACTTGTCTCCACCATAGGAATGTGACATTTCTACCACTGGCTTGAGGCCTAGATACGGGATGGCCACGGTTGCACTTCTCGGTTGAATGTGAAACCAGGGTGGCAGCCGAGGGATGGAACGTGACAGAGAGGACGTCCGCCAAGAAGGTGGAGTGATGAGGTCAGTTCCTGAGCAGGTGCTCTGGGTGAATAACACTGGTCAAGACACTTTTTTCTGGCATAAGGTATTCCAATGGGTTTAATGTAATTTTGGGGTGCCGATTCCAAATCTGCAACAGTTTTTGTCTATCACATCAGGTTTTTGAGATATCAAATATTGCATTTTCAATAAAAACTGCAGAAGAAAAATATTAAATAAATGTGGATATCTACATAAAATGATATTATAAACACACTATCCTAAAAATACAGCACCATATTTTAACACTAAAGCAGTCACTGACTCGCAACAACTTGCAATCATATGTGACAGAGTTAATTTCGGGTAAAATCAATGAAAATGGGGTATGCCGATAGCATAAAAATGAGATGTGATAGAGCAAATCTGAGATCAGATTTGGAATCAGCACCCTGAAATTAGTCTGAAACAGCTGTAAAAGTCCAGGCCCGANTTTTTTTTGTTGACCAGTGTTATTAGAGGTGGATTATGAGATGGCTGCTTTTTGAGTAGTCATCCAGCAGTGGATGATGCCAAACTGGTTTCACATTCAACCGAGAAGTGCAGCCGTGCCCATCCCCTGTTTCTAGGCCCCAAGCCAGTGGTGAAAATGTCACATTCCTATGGCCGAGACAAGTACATCCACAGGACAAGCATTGTTGGCTGTTCCTCCCAAAGCGCTGCTCAGTTTAAGCCAGTGGTTCTCAAGCGGGGTTACGTGGACCCCCTTGGGGTACGTGGCAATGTCCTTGGGGGTAACTAGAGGTGATTTATAAATGCATGAAATTATATCATCATACCCGTCACCCCCTTATCAGTGCCTACCTTATTATAGACCAATTCAGACCGTATTGATCACCCTGTGCCCTTATAAATCTCAACATTCATCCTACAGTCCCATCACAAGGGAGAAACACAAATAGACAAAATATTTATTTTTGTCCGTTTTGAAATGGCTGTACGCTGTATGGACCTGAAAACTCAATTACTCTGTACAATAATATAGGTAAACCGTATCTGCCAATATAAATAACTACAACATTTAAATCCATATGGTAACCTAGAATAATATAAAAGACCTTCTATAAACTCACTAATCGTCAACAATGTGGGTTTCCAATAGTAACCAGGGAACGTGAACAAATTACGCCACGCGTGCAGAGCGTCCGTTAAATTTGTTTTATTCGCTTGCAGTTTACTAGAAGCTAGTGAGGATACCTCCCAAAATGACCAATTGGTTAAAATATTGACGTTCTTATTCATACATTTATTACTTCCGAACCATGTTGGGTCAGGCGAGAGGGGGGGTATAGAAGCCAAAACAAGGTTGAACACTAAAATGGGACCTTAGTGCAAGTATCAAAGTATGAAAAAATAAGAATAGGTTTTACCCTTTCTGGCAATAAAACAGGTGTTAAGATGCCCAAACGCCAAACAGAAACCTTTTGCAAGGAATCGAGTCTGCATTAACCATACACGGTACTTGTGGTGAACATGCAAACCAACATGCTCCGATAATATAATAAGTGGGCATTGTCTTTGAAACTGATGGCCTACACCAAAGAAAGCAGCCTTCTTTATGGCCTAGTCTCACCACAGTGTCAGACGAGAGAACGTCACAAGGCGGACAGCTCAAAGTCGATGCACTATCAGAACATTCGAGGTGAGCAGCTACAAAATGGGACCCTTTTGGCCAGTATCACAGCGTGAAAAAAATGAATAGATTGAAACAGTGGGGTTTCAGCGGCAGTCGTGAATAATGCCCGTTGAGCCACATCCGTTGTGGAAAAACGTGGAGTGATAAAAATCAGCTAACGGGCGAAGGAGGCTCCTCTCTTGATTTCGGTATCGCGAGATGGTGATGTTCCTGGGGAGAAAGGCCTTCATCCAGCAGTGGATAAATCCATACCTGTCAACCCCTTATCTTATTACAGCCCAATTCAGACCTTATTGGTCACCACGTGCCCTTATAAATCCGAACGTTCATCCTACAAAAAGTCCCATCACAAGGGAGAAACACAAAGAGACAAAAATGACGGTACGATTGATTTTTGTCGTTTGCCCCTATTGAAACGGCTGCACGCCGTATGGACCTGAAAACTCAATCGCCCTGTACAAGAATACGGGGTAGAAACCGCGTGTCGACAGCCCCGTTAACGCGCGCAACAACGTCGGGGGCCACGTTGGCATGTGGCCGATGATGATGATGTTGGTCAGAGGTAGCGCTGTCACACTTAACATCTGACCCTACACTTGCAGCGGTCGGGAACCTATGGCTCGCAGCCATATATGGCTCTTCCGGTGACGGATATGGCTCCCAGACAATTTTGAGTTGAAAAAAAAATCAGTTTGGAACGATTTTAAAATACTTGTCATATTGCTTAATAATACTGTGTCATTTTAAAGTAAACAAAAATTAGTTTTGAAGATAAATTTCACGGGTCACGGATCCCGTGACCAGAAGTCGCATTAAAAGTAAGACATTTAATTTATTTATGTAAAAATACTATATGGCTCTCAATGAAAGATATTTAGAAATATTTGGCTTTTATGGCTCTCCCAGTCAAAAAGGTTCCCGACCCCTGCCCTACAGGCTGGTCCAGATGTCTTGCAACCCCCAATTAATTGACCCCTAACGTGGTTTCCGCCACCTCCAACCCGCCCCCCCCCCCCGCATATTAATTCATGTTTGAAATAAACATTACTTTAAAAATAAAGTTTTAGATAATTAATTGGGGTGGGGGGGTCACAGACATCTGGACAACCCTATCCATCGCTTCACATTCACGGACACTAACGACATCGCTGGAAGTACGCAAAGTGATAACCCACATAGCCATCATTATACACGCGACGTGTCCCATTACTCGATTGTAACGCCGTACACAATCCTAACGCATTCAAATACATCGCAACAAGCACCGTTATAACATAAACATTCAAAGTAACGCAGTGTGAAGGCATCCTTACACAAAGGCCACAGCCATGGAGTCAACATTGGGGGGGACCAAATCTTCCAGGATGTCTGGGGGTCCCCCCCCCAGAAAAATATCTACATTTGAAAATTCATTTCCTGCTTAAAATATTTAAAAATTCACTAACACATGGGATGAACTTTTTTTTACGATAATGTCTAATAGTGTATTGTATTACATTTCTCGGTTTTAACTTATTTTTACCATTTATTGTTTTATTGTATGTAATGGCAGATGAGGGATTCATAAAGTACAACCATAACCACAATCATATAAACAGAAATCTGTGCATTGTTATATGAAGACAAGTCCAGATATTGTGGCCAAGGTTTAGCAAAATTGTTGGTTTTATTTACATAGCATATCAATTATATTTTTATAGCAATATATTGGGGGGGGGGCATTTTAAGTATATTTGAATATTGGGAGGGATGTTAATATTGAATATTGGGGGGATGTCCACCCCCCAATTTCTATTATAATCATGGTCTGGCCTTACACCCACACGTGTAACGTGGTATTATTATACCAACAACGCACCGAATATATTTGCCAGTATCAAAGAAGTTAAAATAATAATAGGCGTTTACCCTTTCTAGCGATGAAACAGTAGATGTGTTAAGATGTTCAAACACCAAATATCTACATTTTGTGGTTAATGTAGAGAACAAGGTTATTGGGAATTGGCCTAATGCAGTTAATTTGATTCCTTGCAAAAGATATATATTTTGGTGTCTTAACATCTTAACACAAAGGGTAAAACCTCTTCTTAATTTTTCATTATCTTTGCAGACATCATCACCATGACGTTATTACCAAAGTAGCGCCTACACACGGAGAACGAAACGTAATTATTGTAACCCATTAGACGATAACGAATCATTATTATAACTCATTACTACATCATAACCGTGTGTATGTGTGTTATGATGTAGTAGTAACTCAGTCGGTCGCACTCTCACTTGTTATCTGTAGTTAGATAGAAAGTGATCGATAGTCGATAGCAAGTGATCGATAGTCGATATCAAGTGATCGATAGTCGATAGAAAGTGATCGATAGTCGATATCAAGTGATCGATAGTCGATAACAAGTGATCTAGTCGATAGAAAGTGACCTAGTCGATAGAAACTGATCGATAGTCGATATCAAGTGATCTAGTCGATAGCAAGTGATCGATAGTCGATATCAAGTGATCGATAGTCGATAGAAAGTGATCGATAGTCGATAACAAGTGATTTAGTCGATAGAAAGTGACCTAGTCGATAGAAAGTGATCGATAGTCGATGTCAAGTAATCTATGGTCTCCACAGTACTCTACAACACCCTACACTGTGGCGCAGTGCACTAAAGCAAAGACAAAGGTCCCCCGTGTAGCCTGCACAGACTGTTGGGGGCAAGTGCTGTTAGCGAGTAGCGCCTATGAAGGCCGGCGATGTTTACACAGCGAACCACGTACTCATTTGAGGCCGAGTCGACCTAGGGGAGGCCCGGGACCGGTTCAGATAATCGTCACCGGGTGTTGTTGGCCGTGAGCGGGTTCGTAGCGCTGGCCACTTACACCACCAGAAGCGACAAGGCCGCCGCTTCGTCGTCGTCGTGGTTTTTGTTAAGGCTGAGTCGACCTAAAGGGGGAAGGGGGGGAGTCGAACTCGGGGTGAGACGCAGACCGCGCTCACCGCTGCGCCACCGCTCCCTCCTCCCCCACACAACGAATAGTACAAACAAATCATCGTCATCGTCACTACTCGCAGCGTTATTGTTGTTCTCGTAATCAACTACGGCCCGGTGATGTGGTTGTTGTGGTTGTGTGGTGGTTGTGGTTGTTGTTGTTTGGTGGTGTCGGATGCAACTGCGTGTCTGACCGCGATCTCCTGCTGCCTCTTGACCAGCTCGCTCAGCTCGTGCCTCGTGTCGGGCAGCTGCGGCGAGGCAGAGCTCTTGAAGGCGGCCATGTCGCCTTCCCTCCCTCCTCCTCCTCTTCCTCCTCCTCCTCGCTCACCAACCTCCTCCTCCTGTGTGCGTGGGGGGAAGTGGTGGGATAGCGAACCCTAGTGGCTGGAACGAGCTATGAAATTGTTAACTTTTCACGGTTAAAGATGCCCCAACAAGGTCCATCGGTAGTTGGCACGAACTACGGTCACATTTCAGTTGGTAAGCAAACCTAGTGGCTGGAACGAGCTATGAAATCGTAACTTTTCACGGTTAAAGATGCCCCCCCGAACACGGTCACATCGCTAGTTGGTACACACCACGATCACATTTCAGTTGGTAAGCGAACCTAGTGGCTGGAACGAGCTATGAAATCGTAACTTTTCACGGTTAAAGATGCCCCAACAAGGTCTCATCGGTAGTTGGCACGAACTACGGTCACATTTCAGTTGGTAAGCGAACCTAGTGGCTGGAACGAGCTATGAAATCGTTAACTTTTCACGGTTAAAGATGCCCCCCCAACAAGGGCACGAACCACGGTGACATTTCAGTTGGTGACCACCCGAGTTGGATAAACTTGAGATGTTTATGTGACCAGCAGCTTTAAATTACCAATCACCTTCACTCACCTCCTCCTGTGTGCGTGGAAGACATTTCTTTTATGGCTTTATTTTGGTGATTTCGAAAAGTTTTTTGGTTTGGCCATGTTTGTTTGTTGTTGTACGGAGATAAACTGATGGCTTTAATCCAAGTTGTCTTGTAGTTGTTGTTTGACTTTTTTTGCACAGCGTTGGTGTACGCAGTTTTTCCTGGATTTTTCTGTTTGCGCATAGTCACTTTAAGATGTTTCTTGTTCATGTTTTAGTTTTTTTTGTTGCGGTTGCACCCGATTCAAGAGCCGAATGGCTCACAGGGCTACTGTATACCAAATAAATGAAAACACCGAGGGAGAAGCGAGATAGCCCCTATTGGCTGGAGCGAGTTATAAATCATTAACTTTTCACGGATAAGAATGCCCACAAGGTCCTCTGGAGTTGTCTCGCACGTGGGCACGTACCACAGTATTTCAGTTGGTGCCACCCGAGATGGATACACTTGAGGTGTGTGACCAACAGACTTAACATTACCATTCAAAGTTAATAATGCAGTTATTTCATCTAATTTTAAGTTTTCGTGACTGCAAGGATCCATACTCTTTGATTTTTTCGGTAAATTACGTTATGTAATAAACATGTTATAGTATGTGTTGGCTCTCACTTCGCTCGTATACATCATAAATAATAATTCACTGTGGAACTAACAAAAAATAATTCACTGTGGAACTAACAAAAATGTTGTTCCTGGGTAGTGTTATTTTCCAATTGCTTATGCCTCAAAAATTCAGAAAATGGATATTATTCCCCAAAAACTTTTCTTTTGTAAAATCATGCAATATCCTATAACACGCATTACCAAATACACACAATTGCGCGTCTGTTGGAACCAGGGCTCTTCTAAATGACCCAACGTATTCTCATAATTACTAGACGCACTTAGATCCCCTCTGTATTCAAACGGGTTCGTCTGATAACCGGGCAGGCAGGTCTACCCGAATTGAGTGGGGAGCCATAGCCGAACGGGTAGCGAGTTGCCGATGAACCTGGCTTCCCACTTATGGGCAACATCAACGATGATCTGTATGGGTCCTGGGCCTCCCATAGGGCGACTCAACCTCAAATGTGTAAACATCGCCACTGAAGAGACAAATGCGGACCCGGGCGTGGCGTTGGCCAACCACCCGCTCTCGTGTGACATGCCGGGCTTTATAAGAGCTCGCTAACGGCACTTGCCCCAAAAGTTTAAGGCTATACGGGGGATCTTTGCCTTTTTGATCAGAATTGTACATCTTTGTAAATTTTTATTTTCTTAAGCATTATTTTTATCCAAAGAAATACAGCGACAATTTGGATGCGTGTGGTGGGAAAAAAGTGAGTTCACTAAATTCTTCCAAGACGTCTCTGCCATCGTGGACGAGTAAGAAACATCCCTCTGGTGGGCTCACTTAGAGCTCCCGCTCGTGGAAGCCAACAGCAGTGGCTAGCAGTGTCACAAGTGCGAGCATCCATGCAGATCTCACGGAGCAACGCAAACGGCCCATGTAGATGCAACAGCCTTGTATGTTGAACTTCTTTCGCACCGTACGTAGTCAACCGTGATAATCGGAGGTGCGGACCATGGGATGTATTACTATACTTCACCACGCCGGTCATCGCGGACTGCAGGCAGCAGACGTGGGGCCAAAGAAGTACAACGAAGATTTTCGTGCACTGCCCCCTCTTGCTGCCCACAAGCTGTCACTGCAGCAGCCTTGCCACGTACATCGGTTGCACATCCAAGGACTGATGCAGGCTAAAAACCCAGCTTAGCTTTTGTCGAGATCGGACGCAATTCGAATTGATTGTCAGAGGCATAATTGCAGGGCACATGCCTGCGTCATGTGTGCAAGTTTAATCAAATTGTGCGAAACACCGTGAGTGGTAAACACTGTGAAAGTTAGCAACGCAAGAACCATACAAAAAACACATCGACAACAAATGCAGTGCAGACAATGCTCTGCGGAATTCCTAAATAAGGTGAACTCAGAAGCCCTTATCGGGGATTATAGGTTTCAATTTACATATATTTTTCTCCAATATGAGAATTTCACATGAGTCTAAATTATTGTAAATAGTTTTGTTACATAAAATATGCCGATTTCAAAAAATATATAATTTGGTAGAGTCTTCTTGTTTTGGACAATGTTCTTTCATAATTTTACCAATTACTGCCCCCTCCCTGGATCAGAGCACCTCTTTGCTGCTACTGCTGCTAATTGAATGTCGAGTCCCCTTACAACAGGCATGGGGGAAGCTTTAATCACTCAGGTCTGAATAGGACTGGCGTGTCACATATTATAAACACACGTGTTATCAGAAAACAATGCGAAACATAACCCGCATCTCATATAAACATAAACAGGCTCTTGGCAAGGCAGAATTAACCGAGTGAGATCAAATGAGACACACACGTGTTGCTAGGTCTAGTAAGTATCCAATTAACAAAACAAACTCACTCGTAAATATAACTGCATTAAAATAAAAACATCTAGATATAAAATTTTCAAACAAAAATACACATCATGTAGTTTTCCTTTTCATTAGGCAGTTATTATTCACGAATGCGTTGAGTTATTTGTGCTTGTGCACCAGTGTCAAAGCATCGTCACCAAGTAATTAGCACGGCCAAGATTCTCGCGGTCACGGATAAAGCGAGTTTTCAGGCCCGTTTCGGAGTGGTTGGTCTCGTGCCCACAGACCCTGTGAAATACAATGTAGTCAACGGACCCGTATATTCCCACCAAGCTATAGGTCCTATATTCTGCAGCGAATTTTCAGTGCAGGCTTTACATCCCCTGGTCAGTCAAAAGGCAATCGCCTCAATGGAAATGACTCTTACAACACACGGGGGTGAGGGGCTGCAGAAGGAAATGCCACAACCTGCAACGGTTCGTTTTCCTCATCGCGTTTACGCATGTTTTAAATCCCCTCTTAATCACCTCCAATCTAATGGCGATGTGTGCAGTCCACATCCCCTGCGAACGACAAAGCAGTTCGTTGGTTTGATCTCAGTAACCTCGCGAGAGGCCACTTTCAACCGAAGTTAACAACCTACACTTGCATTATAATCGCAATCATACGTGACGGTGGCACTTAACCACTAACCTGTGAGTCACTGCATACGTAATGTTTCATGTCAAGTTAGTGACCGTTATTTTTAAGTGTAAAATTTGTGTTGACGTCGATGATCAAAAATTGTACTTAATTAAATTAGTCATTATTTACCCAGAGAGATCACACCGAGACCCAGGTGTTTTTTCACGAGGGTTGTGGATTGATCGGGACGTTTTGCCAGTTCCATTAACAAGTGCTTGGGACAAAACTGTCGTGCCCGGAAAAAAATCATGCATACAAGGGGTGAGAACATGAATGAATATGCTCCTGAACAGATACACCTTATTTCTGTGATATTTCTCTAACTGCATCACCTCACCACTGTAGCATACAAATCCAAAACTGCATCATATTGCACACATTTGGAATGAATCCCAACATGACAGCAGGTTGATGCACAAACACAGAAATCGTGAAACATTTTTTTCCCCATCTACCTTAATTACATGGATATAAAATAAACAGCAAAATATTTATTCCATTTTGCTTCTATACATCTGGTGTACTCTTGTTAACGCTGGCTGCCCGGAATGATTTTTGTCCACAATACGTTTAAGTGTGAATCAGCATTGTATGATGAAAATTATAATGATGATGTTCTTTAATTACCCTTGTAGAGCTTTGCTGAGTCTCAAGACTTGTGTTCATGCACTGGGAGGAGGTGTGACCCAATTCCATTCCGCTTGAGTTTGGCTTCGTAAGGGCGAAACTGAAGAACTCAGAAAAAAAATCCACGGCGCATTCGAGGGGTGACACTCAAAGCTCGGCAAAGGTCACTTGTATCCACGGATAAACTCAAAACTTTTCAATCCATCTGTGGATCAAATAAATGTTGTGTTATGCCATCTCCTGCCACTTTTAAATCTTTGTAATAGTTAATATTTGGGAAAACACACAAAGCGCGGCGTTATGAGGTTTCATAACGCCGCGATAACGTTTTGTGACATGTAAAACGTTGTCCAGTATCCAGTATCTAAGATCCCATTTCCCAAATCCCCACCCCAAAAAAGAATCCACATTGATCTATAATCTACAATCAATGCTCCCCAATATTATACTTTCCCACATGTAACATTCAATTTGGCTGGACCCCTAAAAACAACAAATCTTCACATCAGGGGTTTCACTGTACCCCAAAATCAAACAAACTCCAATATGAACCACATGTCATGGACTAAACTACTGCAACAGAAATGCACGAGTGCCACCAAGACTCCAGCTGTGCACTTCAGGGGCACCGATCATAGTGCTTCTCAACTCCAGTCCTCGCAACTGCCCCCCCCACCTCCACACTCCGGATTTTCGTGATTTTTTCATTCGTAGACCAAGTACAGCCACTGTGCACCGCATGTGATGTTGCTGTGGTGTAACGTGTAACGGTTTGATCTCCCGCCCCACACCAGTGCGGAAGCTGAAATGGGTAGGTTTAAATTTCGATTTAAAGCTTTCGTGACTGCAGGGATTCATCGTCTTGGTTCTTTCGGTAAAGTCACATAGAAGGAAATAATAAAATAATAAAAATAACAAATAATTCTCACGACGTGGCCGAAACGTCGTGAGATTTTTATTATGTTTTATTTTTATTATTATTACGTGACTTTACCGAAAACACAAGAAGATGGGTAGGTTTATTAAATTCCTCCCTCCGCCCCCCACCTCCTCGCCTCTATCCACCCAATTGGGTGGACTTATGGCCAGTGTGGAAGAGGAAGTTATTGTTGGGGCTGCCACCCATTACCACCGTTTCACACTGCACGAATCTGATAGTAATCACGAAAGATGTACCGTGAGGGGGTCGCAAGGACTGGTGTTGAGAAACATGGCACGACCTCATGAGTCGCGAGGTGAGTACCGTGTAATTGGTCTAAAGGGAAAAAGGAAAAAAGCATAACAAATTAAAATTGGGGCTTTGGTGAAGTGGAGCTGCATGATTCTCTGTTCTCCTCGTGCACGAGGGCCGCTTGGTCGAGATCTTCCTCCCTCCCCGTGGAGTCTTGGGTACCTGTAGACAAACCATCAAAGTGTCTGCAAACCCACCTATCTCACGTGTCAACACCTATAACGATAAGGACAATCATTTACAGCCCTGTTAATCAACTGGGTGGAGGATGACCTCCCTATTACGCTGGTCAATGCGGGTTTGGTAACTGGTTCATATGCCACGCACCACTGATGTTAGCCGTGCACTGGCAATTTAACTGAAGGTGATGAGCGCCAGCAGCGCAAGCCCCTGCTGGCTCTAGGCCAGCAGAGGTCGCAACCGGGTACCCGATACCCGTACCCTACCCGATACCTGGCTACCCGTACCCGGCCGGGTACGGGTACCCGTTTGCGACCCTGGTGCGGCCGGGTACAGGTAGGCCGCGAGTCACTGGTGAGTCACCGTTTGTCACTAATTTCCCAACGTCTTGTCTCTTCTCACAATTCAAGTTCCTAGAATCAACCCACCCATGCCTGCAACGTGGCTTCATCCCAGAGGTCGCAATCAGGTACCCGATACCCGTACCCTACCCATACCCGGCCGGGTACAGGTAGGGTACGGGTACGGGTACCCGTTTGTGACCCTGGTGCGGCCGGGTACGGGTAAGGAATCAAAACCCGTTTGCGACCTCTGACGTCCAGAAAGAACAAAAATAACAACACCGCTACGAATGAGTTATTGGATATGTGGTTGTTTTGCATTCTGCTTATAACTCGAGATTCCAAGAGTAGCACAAGGATGTGCAATAAACCAAAAATAGTGAATTCAAATCCTTCCAAATCCAAATCGCAAGCTCGTTTTTACGAGGTGTGATCTTACCTGGAGAGTGGGCACAACACATCAGCAGAGTAATTAGTGGGTTGCGAATGTATGTATATTGAACTTATTTCACACTGTATGTACCGAACTGCTCATCGGAGCTGCAGGGGAAGGACAACAAACTAAACACAAAAAGACATGATAGACCAACATGATTGACCAAGGGCTGAATAACAATATTTTTCAAATCATCAACAATCTGTTAAAAGTTGTTTGTTTTAATATTCATCATGCCGCTACTGTTGTATTCAAATATGTTTCTATCAGTCTGCTTTAAGTTGAGCAATCCTGTGTACAGTGATACCTCGGTTCACGAACGCTTCTGTTCATGAACAACTTGGTTCACGAACAGAAAAGTTCATAAAAATATGCTCCGGTTCACGAACTCCGCTTCGGTTCACGAACAGGAGCCGCGGCATTTAATGCTATTTCCAGGCTGTCACATGGTCGCGACTTCCTGTAGGAAGATCGTGGAGAGAAGAGACACAGAAAGAAGTACTGTGAGTACTGTGAAGACACTTTCAGTGACTTTTTGCTTTTTGGTGTGCTTTTTAGCACATACAGTACTGTACTACTGTACTGTACAATACTGTACTTACTGTATTGTACAGTTCACCCGTTTGAGTGCTTACTGAAGTCATCTCAAGCAAGGTTAGTGTTCTCTCTTTATACATTACTATACTGTACAGTACTAATGTGTATTGTAATTTGTTTCGTATTGTTGTGCTTCAAAAACCAAAAAAAAGGTCAGAATGGATTAATCGGATTTACATTGAACCCTGTGGGAAAATGTGCCTCGGTTCACGACCAATTCGGTTCGCGACCAGAGTCAGTTCACGAATTAAGTTTGTGAACTGAGGTATCACTGTAGCTTCCAAGATCTGAAAAAATCGAACACATTTAGGGTCATCATCAGATCATAAGACAATCAAAATCTTTAGAGCTATTTAAATCTGCCCTGGAAACTCACCTCTTTAAAATTGCCTTTCCCCATAGTTGTGGTTATTTACGCTGTTCTCCGTCTTATTTCCTGCTGTCCATACACGGCGCATTTGGATCCTTGGATGAAATGCGCCTTAAAAATGTAAATTATTATTATTGTAAACGACCATTCCTCGCCATTCATCTACCAGCTACTCAGAGGTCGCAACCGGGTACCCGATACCCGTACCCTACCCGATACCTGGCTACCCGTACCCGACTGGGTACAGGTATGGGTAGCCATTTGCGACCCTGGTGCGGCCGGGTACGGGTACGGGTAGGCCGTGAGTCACTGGTGAGTATCCGTTTGTCACTCATTTTGGGTAGGGTACAGGTACGGGTAGGGAACGGGTACCCGTACCTGGCCGAGTACGGGTACCCATTTGCGACTCTGGTGCGGCCGGGTACGGGTACAGGTAAGGAATCAAAACCCGTTTGCGACCTCTGCAGCTGCTACAGCCACAATGTATTTCACGTCGCACCGGCACCGGCATCCTCACCTGAACTGTCGCTGCAGGACCGAGCGACTTCCCGCACTGTCCCGTCAATTCGGTGTCGTCGTCCTGAAAATCCATCGCGTCGATCGCCGTGAACGCGATTCTCTCCACCAGCATTTCCCCGCGCACTTCGGTTCGCCGTCATCAACGCCGTGCTCTCCGTCGGATGGGCACGGGCGATCGGTGCTCGAGCCGAGAGGCGAGCAAGGCCAGGCAGGGCGGCCATCCATGCCGTCGTCCGGTGCAAAGTGGCGCTCGCTAGAACCGGCGGGGCTGCACCGCTGGCGCTCACGTACTGGCTGCCCGTCAAGTTCCCAGAGTGCCCTACGTAGTCCGGCACGGGGTTACCGCCGGTCACGTGATCCTTGGACATCTGGCGAGGAGGGAGGCAGCTGCCAGAGCCACTGCAGTCTGCTGGTTGGTAGTAGAACTGAGAAGCGGAGGTGGCGGTGGAGCTTGCCGGGAGCTCCTGCCACGTGAAGGCACTACCACCCCACCACCGCCGCCATCTCACCACTCAAGGTGCATTGTGTGGGCTCCGCAGTCCCACAGCACAGGAAGTGGACACCGCCAGCCCAGGGGATTTCACGGCGGTGTCGCACCTGGGATTGAACTGCGTAGCCTCGTACTGCAATGTGCCGGGACCCTGCTCGTCAGCGGTGTTCACGAAATACGTGCCATAGATGAGAGGGGTCGGGTTCGACAACAGCCGCTGGCCGTGTCGGAACGCGTGCGTGGGTGAGCCGACTGCACGGACACGGGCAGAGGGCTGCGGCTGCCCGAGTGGTTCACTTGTAGAGTGTGGCTAAATGGGGTCGCGTTGTTGGGTACGGCCGAGTGTTGAAGGAAAGCAGAGTGGTTGTAGTTGAAAGAAGGCCGAGGAGGGTGGGTGGTGACAGTGAACTGGGTGACTGAGGTGGGCCGAGTGGTTCGGTTGAGCAGCGTTATTGCCGTGGACGGAGTGGCCAAATTTCGGGACATTGTTATACAGGACAGGCTGGTTCACGGGCTTATAATTATAGGCGTGCGGATACCTGCAGCTGACCGAATAATTCAGACAATCTGAGTTTTCATGTTTGAGAGCGTGATTAGCAAGGCACGAGTGGTTGAAGTGGGTTAAGTAGCTCAGCTGGCCTGCTTGGCTAACCAGGGGCGCGTGACCGATGTCCGCCCTGTGGCCGGCGTAAAACGAGTGTCCAGAGTCAGCGGAGTGGCCGACGTTGGCTGGGAGAATCGGGAGGGCCACGTGATTTGCCGAGAAGGTGAGCGACTGACCAAAGTGGCTGCTGTTGTCACCGTACGAGTTGTGTGCAGCATTTCCGAGCGGGTGAGTGCCAGCCTCGAGGGCAGCAGTCTGTGCAGCCTCCACGCCACCTTGGCCACTGTCCATGGTGAGATAGAACCCATTTGGGACTCCGCTATGCACCACCTCCGGCCCACCACAGTCGTCGATTTGACTGTGGACGGCTGTCCCATAGCCGCTGTGGAGCTGCTGTAGGGCAGTCAGCGTGTAGCCAGGCAAGTAGGACTGCGTAAGCAGGTCCCTCCCGGCCGGTATTCCGTAAGACTTGAGGTGCGTCTGCGTGCATGCACGAAGACAAATAATAGAGTGATCCCCCATGTAGGCTTAACAGACAATGGGCAAGTGCTATTAGTGAGCACCTGTGCAGGCTCACGAGGGGTGGGTTTCCAGCCCCACAACTGGTCACCTTTGTTTACCAAGCTCTGATGTGTACGCACCGCACCAGGTACCTAAACCCAGGGAAGCCCAAGAATGGTTAAAATATTCACTACTGTTAATGGTCATGAACGGGAATCGAACTCAGATCGCCGGATTCGTAGCGCAGTGCGCTAACCGCTTCACCATCACTCCCCATGCATGCACGCACGCCCACATGCACACACATACACGTGGAGGGAGGAGCAACCAGGGGATTGCACAAATTATATCCAGGATGCTAGTGGTGTAATGGTTAACATACTTGACTTGTAATCGAGAGCTTGTCCGTTCGATCTCCCAGCAGTGGATTGACGTTACATATATGAAGGAGAGATTCATCGGTTGCAGGTTATTTGATTGACGAACATTTTTTAAGTAACGATGAGGCCTAGCAGAGCAGGGCTAGCCCACATACCTGTGTGCGCAGCCCATCGCTAAATCCAGCATTGTCACTGTTCGCCTTGTGTTGAAACAGCAGCTCAGAAGTGGACCCAGTCTTGTACATGGAGTCTTGCTGCAAAGCTGAATTGAGCGAGAATGCAAAGTGTTGTTGGTCACACTGTAGGCACAGGCTGTGCACTCCCAATCCAAACCACGCTAAACATCCCTCAAGCTTACATCAATATTTATGATTATCATGATGATGCTGATTGATTGCATTGATGATTCATCCTATTATCCACACCTTTGCACAGATGAGAGGTCATTGACCTGGAGGAAAAACTCATCCCATCACTCACATGTAACCACGGATTATCGTGGCTAACTGCAGATAACTGTGCATAACCACGCAGCGTGCCACGGCAGGTAGCAATACCACCTCAGGTCATGCCAGAGGTCGCAACCGGGTACCCGATATCCGTACCCTACCGATACCCGGCTACCTGTACCCGGCAGGGTACGGGTACGGGTACCGTTTGCGACCCTGGTGCGGCCGGTACGGGTAGGCCGTGAGTCACTGGTGAGTAACCGTTTGTCACTCATTTCCCAACGTCTTGTCTCTTCTCACAATTCAAGTTCCTAGAATCAACCCACCGCGCCTGCAACATGGCTTCATCCAGAGGTCGCAATCGGGTACCATACCCGTACCCTACCCGTACGGGTAGGGTAGCCGTATCGGTAGGGTACGGGTACCCGTTTGCGACCCTGTGCGGGTACGGGTACGGGTAAGGAATCAAAACCCGTTTGCGACCTCTGGGTCACGCCACTGCTTGCTTGTCGATTGTACCGCCACAGGGTGGTGGGGCATGGTTACTTACTTGAGTAGTATTGCTGCTGCTGCTGCTGCAAGGGCGATTGACGCAACTGTTGCTGGTTTCGCGAGTCCTGCGTGGACGCCAGCTGGCAGTGACTCCTGGCGCCGCTTGCCGACAGAGACATTACGCTGTCCGGTGGCTGGCTGTGGCTGTGGAGGTAGACCTGGCTGTTGGCTGGGAAGGGCGGCATGCTGAGGCTCGGCGGGAAGGAAGGGAAGCAAGCGGTGCAGCAGTAGTGCATGGGCAGTCCCTGTCCTTTCATGTAGGGCAGCGGCGGTGGTATTCCGTGCTGGTAGGGAAGACACGGTGACTCTCAACTCACAGAGATTAAATCCAACAACTTTCACTTGTAATGCGCCCATAACGTAACACGTTATCTCAGAGCACAGAATTACATGACGGAGAATGGGAGGGAACGGGACAGACCAAGGAAGGGAAGGAGAGGAAGCATTCATATACTGCCAACCCCTGGGCACTTCGCCCAGTGTATTCCCATCCAAGTACAAACCAGCTTGAAAACCTGCTTACCTTTCAAGGTTAGACGATCAGGAATATTCAGATTAATCGGTCGTGTAGGTCCTCCCTCATGCTGACATTTAATTGGGGAGCAGTAGGGTAGTGTTTAGCAAACTGCACTCTAAGCCCAGTGATTTGAGTTTGATTCCCAGCGAGTGATACCTGAACTTGTCCTCCCAACCCACTGCCCCCCGTTCTACCCCGAAGTTTGAAAAGTTTATACTTTAATATGGGACAAACATTAACCGTGTTAAATTTCGATTTAAAGCTTTCGTGACTGCAGGGATTCATCTTCTTGGTTCTTTCGGTAAAGTCACGTAGAAGGGAAATAAAAAAAACATAATAAAATCATTCTCACGACGTTTCGGCCACAACGCAAGCAGCCGTCCTCAGGTGAAGAACCTCCTACGCATCCACAAGTAGTGACTAATCCCATATCTGCATTTCCCATAAATATGCTAAATTCCTTTGATATGCAAATTATTTTGTCAAGGCGCTCTTCCCCTCCAACCCAGCTTAAATATACGCTCCAAGCCTGGTGGTGTTTCATTCAGACGCTGTCTTTCCGATAGACCTGTTCTTCACCTGAGGACGGCTGCTTGCGTTGTGGCCGAAACGTCGTGAGAATAATTTTATTATGTTTTATTTTTATTATTTTATTATTTCCCTTCTACGTGACTTTACCGAAAGAACCAAGAAGATTAACCGTGTTGGTCCTAACGGCCTGCTCAGGATGTGCAGCGTGCTGGATACCTCTGCGCTAGCTGGTGGCACCTGCTCCCCTGCGTAGGCCACGCTGTTTGTGATGACGCTGCCTCGCGATTTGGCCAGCAATGTGTGCGGGTGGACGAAGCCAACTCCACTGGGCCTTGCTTCCACCTCCTCCTGTTTGTCCTCCCAGAAGGCATTCCTGCACAAGGTAAAAGTAAGATAGATGCAACAGTCATTCATCTGTTACTCTAAGAATGCAATACAATTACAAGGCCAATGTGGCAATGACATTATCGTGACACGGCGCGATGACATGGCCCGTCGGGAATGTCGTTCGCCGCTTGTTTCAGAGTTTTGTGGTTAATTCTGGTAGGCCACCCTGGTTAATACTGTGTTTGTATTAAACGTAATACATGCGCTGTTTGCTTCACAGTGGACGTTCAAGATCCCATGAAGTTATTCACACATTATGTGCCAGCATCATGGTCCAACTTAAAAAAATTACTGCAAATTACTCGATTAAGATTTTACACAACCACCTTGCCCCCGACAGTGAAAACTACTGAAGACTAGGTCTGTGAAATGTAGCACCTTCACGACAGCCTTGCATTCGAAGATTGCTAATACTAAATGTACCAAAGTATTAACAGATTATAATTACCGGTGACAGTTACGCACAAAGGAAATCTATAACAATGGGTATGGTTTGCAACTTCAGTTAGATTGTCAACCTCCTTGTCCGACTGCAACAAGATGTCTATGATCATGTGAGTAAACATTCGCCACATCGCCACGATACATCCTTCGCAGTTGAAGTTAAAGATTTGTAAAACACACGTGTATAGAATCACACGTGGATTAGAAATCATACGCGAGTTAAGAGATTTCGATTTAAAGCTTTCGTGACTGCAGGGATTCATCTTCTTGGTTCTTTCGGTAAAGTCACGTAGAAGGGAAGTAATAAAATAATAAAAATAAAACATAATACTTCCCTTCTACGTGACTTTACCGAAAGAACCAACAAGAAGATGAGTTAAGAGATATCACATTGTCTTGACTGTTGATAAAAGTGGGTTTTGGGCATGATACGTCACAAAGAAGGGGATGACAATAACCGATGGTCTAGACTAATGACCCAGCAGTAGCCAAAGGAGCGAACCCACCCGAGAATGATCACCGCAGAGGAACAATGTGGATTTCAGTATCACAGGAACCACAAGGGATGGGGATGTCGTGGGCGCGGCCTTTATCCAAAAGTCAGCAGACCATGGCTGGTGATGATGTCGACTCATTAGTTTTCTTTCCTGTGCCCCAACTCACCTTTGGACACTGCCAAGGTTGCAGGGGATCGCAGGCGCGTGCTCCGGTCCGTTCTGCTCCATCGGCACGTGGGTTGCAGGCATGTGTAGCGGCAAGTTGACGCTGCGCTGGATCAGCGGTGGGCTCATCAACTGCAGCGGCAGGGTGACTGTGGCCATCGATGTGGCGTTGGTGAGGCCGGGACACCAATTGGCCACGCTGCGCGGCTCTTTGGGGAGCGTTGTGCCTGCCGTGCTGCCGTCACTGCCATCGCTGCACTGTGGTCGTGGTGGTGGTGGAGACATCCTTTTCATCTCTGTCCCAAGCTCCAATCCTAGCGGGCGGAGAACACACCACGGCACAGCGTTGTACGATTCTCGTTCCTTGTCTGGACATAGTACATTGTGGTTGTAGGACTAGGACTTTGCCTTTTGCGTCATGCACATTTGGACGTATGCACAGTAGTCCCTCACTTAACGTTTTGAATCTGTTCCACGAAAACTGTTAACCGAAATAACTGTCAATCGAATTCACTTGTGAGTTGAAAGATAAGTAAAAATCACTGAGTCTGCAAGAGAGCTGTTTCCACTATCAAAATATAAAACAATGTAAACAAATCCAGTGGAGGTCTAAATACTCAAAATGTTAACACTAGTCGAAATCATGGGTCCTATGGGAGCCGAAACGTTTCCCGAAAAACAGTTAACCGATGTCACTGTTACCCAAGGGACTACAGTATGTTGAACTTCTTTCGTACCGTACGTAACCAACTGTGCTAATCGGAGTTGTGGGGTAGGACAAACTAAACACAAAAGCAGTTCTAAAAAAAATTGTTTTCAACCTATATTTAAAAGTGCACCGCTCCAGTGGCTTCCTAATATCGGAAGAGCGTTCCAACGGTCCCAGAAGCACATCTGAAAACGCACGATGCAGTTACCGCCATTGTTCAATGGGCAGCCCAAAGCCGCTGCTGCTAAGAGAATGACCGGCGTTCACGTGATGGTTTATGCTCCTTGACAGGATCACATTGTGCCCATTATGATTATTTTTTCAAATTTGAAACATGCAGCACCCTGTCACCACGTGGCATATAAAGGTACTTTCCAATGCAACTGGACCTCTAGCATGTTGCGGTTCACAAGTAAAAGGTAAAACGTTAAAGGTCCAGCCGAGCAATTACTTCCTCACACCACCGCTGGCATGAGGCCCTCCATGAGAGGGAGTTCTAGACAGCGCATGCAGAGGCTATTTGGCCCACTCCTCTACGTTGGCCAGACATCTTGGCAGAGGTGAGAGTACTCAGACATTACCCCACTACGTGGACCTGCCAATCAATTAATTGAGGTGTACTTATTGTACCGTTATAATATTGCACGTAAAAAATCGGGACCTTGTCTGACTTGTGCGATCGTCGCTTTTGTGTGCACACCCACCCGGCGTGCAGACGAAGCTGCAGTACGTTCCGGACAGAGGCGGCGGCGGCGGTACCGAGAGGGCAGCGGTTGAGCAAGGCAGGCTCGACGTGGGCAGCTTAGGGCCACTGCTACCCGCCGGCGCTGGTGACGCGGCACAAGCGACTCCCCCATCGGGGTTTGCAAACGTAGCCCGCGGGAACCCGAGGGGCACAGCCAACGTCAGCCGGCATGGACCGGGGTGGCTGGGTCATAGGGCGAGGCGGCTGCTGGAATACGAAGGTCGCGGGACATTGAGACGCTGAGCCCGGTTCTTCCTGTGGAAGGCTGCCGTAGAGAAAACAGACAAGATACACACTAGAGTTGTTAAACCTGCTTTTCTTTCATTACTGGCAACCACATTGTGAACGATGTAAAAATGGTTTCTGGTTGTGCTATACATACAGTAATGTATAACAATAAACATTAATGTGCAACCCTGTGTGTTTGTGTCTGTTTGTCATCTTATATGCGGTGTAATGGCAAGCACAATTGACTTCTACACAGAGTGGTTAGATCCAGTCTCCCGGCTCAGCAATTGCAATTGGGGAAGTTTCTGAAATATGCTCGCCTCTGTCCACCATGCAGAACAATGGGCACTCCACAGATCGTCAATTGGCAGGTCTCCTGCGGTGGTGTAAAGTTTGTTGGTACGCTCAGGTCCTCTCAACATGTCTCGTCAGCGTGGGAGAGTAGAATACAAATAACTTCTCAAGAGGCCCTTTCGTCAGCAAGCAAGCAATCAACTGCAGCCCTGTCATAGGCAGAGGTTATTTGAGAAGGCTGCTTGCTGGCCAATCAAGAGTCGCCCGCGCCATGCGGAGTGTATGTCTGCGAGTACCACTAGTGCATTTATTCGGAGTGTTCCACAGGAAACGCTTGCCGGCTCCTGCCTCTTGGAACCGGCGATACGAACGCTTGCCGGCTTACCGTCTCTCGTTAAGCAACCCGAGTATATACGAGGGACACGTTGCCATTGTTTTGGTTAAATCCGAAGCAGTGTCATATGGCATCATTGCTTCTTAGTGTGCCACCCCTGACCACCCCCACCCTCGGCTGGGGGGAGTTCCAGACTATGGAGGCGAGGGGCACCTCCCTAGTCTGGAACTCCCTTCCCCCCAGCCGTTTGTGCTGTCAACTCCCTGGCCCTGCTCAAATCCAAGCTCAAGATTTGTGTACTTTCTTTCCTCTGCATACGACCCACTGCTGCTTTCTATAAATAAAAAATCCCCACTCCTCTGCTTCTGTACGAATCTTGAGGCGGTCTCATTTAGATGCTCTGTGGATCCACGATGTTTTGATTGTATTCTAAACTTGTACAGAAACCCATAGACTCGCGCAAGAAACCCAGACTCGCATAGTGACCGACACCAAGATGAGGTCGTGTTTAAAGGCTATATAAATCCACATCGTTACGTATAATTAAACTGTAATGTGATGCAAAAACACCAATGACGTACCGGCTAATTGTGGTGGTGGCCGTGATGGTAGTTTTGGCTATGGTGGTGGTGGTTGCTGTGGCTCCGATGGTACGTGGGGGTTTCTTGACGTCCATGGCCTGCGCTTTCTGCCGCTGCAGCTTCCGTAACTTGGCTCGTCGGTTCTGGAACCACACCTTCACGAAGCACCGCACCATAATTTGTGTAAAAAATTGCAGGGTCCAACAAATGAATCGGCAGTGTATGTCTTATCAATGGTATATTAGCAGACAGATGGAGTATGGAGTCGTGTACACGTCAATCCCCTGCTGACAGGTCGAACTGCAACCTCTTGATTACACCTACAGTGTCATAACCGCTAAACCACTGTGGCAGCTGCCTTTAAATCCTAATTAAAAAGAAAAACATGTTTTGTATATTGCTAGACATGTTTATATGTGAGGAAAAATCGGTAACCGTTTTTTTTCATTCGGTTACCGGTCCGTTATCAGTGCCTACCTTATTACAGACCAATTCAGACCTTACTGGTCACCCTGTGACCTTATACATCTCAACGTTCAACCTACAGTCCCATCACAAGGGAGAAACACAAACAAATTGACGAAAAAAAGTTGCCCAAATTGAAACGGCTGTATGCCGTATGAACCTGAAAACTCAATTTCCCTTTACAAGAATACGGGTAAACCATATAGGTTGACAGGTATGCGGTCCTGAATCTATTTTAACCACCTTATACTGTACTGAATAGTAACTGCTATAGAATTGTGAGACCCTGCTCTAGAAATTGTGAGTTCCAGCAGTTGTTTTATGATTTTTGGGGTTTCAATTGTGTTTGTTTCATCCTTTTACAATGCTTTTTATATTTAGAATATTAAGAGCCAATGTTATATGCAAATGGGAACGTTTTCTTAAAGGAACAGAGCTTTTTTTTTTCGATTTAAAGCTTTCGTGACTGCAGGGATTCATTGTCTTGATTCTTTCGGTAAAGTCACGTAGAAGGGAAATAATAAAATAATAAACATAAAAATCATTAAATAAAATGCTCACGACGTTTCGGCCACAACACAAGCAGCCGTCCTCAGGTGAAGCCAGAGCTGTCTGAAAGACAGCGCTCCAATGAACACTGCTAAGCTTGGCAGCGTATTTTAAGCTGGGTGGGAGGAGAAGAGCACCTTGACAAAGGAGTTTACATATCAACAGAAGAATTTAGCATTGAATAAGCTGTGTTAATGTGAGAGAATTAGCAGGATGTTAAAGTCAGAAATTAGCATGTACATGCTAAGGCGCTCTTCTCCTCCCACCCAGCTTAAAATACGCTGCCAAGGTTACGTAGAAGGGAAATAATATGCTAAATTCCTCTTGATATGCAAATTCCTTTGTCAAGGCGCTCTTCCCCTCCAACCCAGCTTAAATATACGCTGCCAAGCATGGTGGTGCCCATTTAGTCTTTCCGAAAGACCTGTTTTTCACCTGAGGACGGCTGCTTGTGTTGTGGCCGAAACGTCGTGAGAATTTTATTTTATGTTTTATTTGTATTATTTTATTATTTCCCTTCTACGTGACTTTGCCGAAAGAACCAAGAAGATGAACAGAGCTTTGTTTAGAATCCAGATATACGGGGAAACCCACTCCTGAAATATCCCAATCGAGGACACGCTGGAAACAATTATCATAATAATGTGTTGCAGGTCGGCGTTTACCACGACTCGCTGTGGTGAGACTTCGATAGCAGAGGCGATGAAGAGGCGTCGCTCATGGTCAGGGTAGCAATCTTCCTGGAACACCTTCTCCAACTTATCCAGCTGACCTACACTCGGAAAAGACAAATATCCCTGTATAGCCTTTAACAGACTGTTGGGCAAAGTGCTGTTAACGAGCACCGTTGAAGGCCGGTACGGCACACGAGGTGAGTGGCCATACTATGCCCGGCCACCTTTGTCTCCCCAGCGATAATTACACACACCGCACCACATACTTATTTAAAGCTGGGTTGACCTAGGGGAGACCCACCCGCACTGGGCAGCGTGAAACATGACAAGACCATTGGGAGTAAAATGTATTCTTACTTTTTAAATCCTTTATATTAAGTTCACTTGCTTGCTTGCTTGCGCGCTTACGACCGTGCAAATCTTTCGGTCGTTTTTTTAACCCACTTCCCGTGATCCAATCGAGCTGACATTTGCACACAGACTCGTTGTGCGTGACAATTTATTTTCGTGAAAAAAAATCCAAAATTTTCCACTTTTTAGGGAATTTTTTTTATTTAATTTAAAACACCAATGTGATAAAAATGAAACTCTTACTCAAGAAAACAGAAATGAATAATAAAATAAAACCGATGACACGCATATAAAGGATTTATAGTGAAAAACTTTGTTTTTACGGGTTAATTTTTTAGACAGATAGTTTTGCCTACAGCTCCAAAATCAGGGATTGAGAACCTCTTTCTTTATAAGGGCTGAATAGGACTCTCAAATACATACCTTTGGCATCAATCTTGACTTAAAGCTTTCGTGACTGCAGGAATGCATATTCTTGGGTCTTTCGGTAAAGTCACGTAGATAGGTTCAAAGAAAATAACAAAAAACGTCGATGTTTCGATCGTAACACAAGCGGTCGTCCTCAGAAAAAGGGGTTATATCCTCTAAAGGCAAACTGTTTATAAAGGTTTGAAATGGGCGTAGCCCAAGTGTCATCAGCATGGGTGGGGCACTGGTAGTGGGCTTCCACCAATAAAGGACTACTGCTAGTGATGATGTAGAAGTGGGCAGTGATGGTCCGGTGGTGGGCTTCCATTAATTTAAGGATTGCCAGGTCTAAAATGGAAACATTATAGCCAGTTATGACTTAAACTGGTTGATAATGTCCTTCCAGTGATTGCTGAGTTTGTACCCATCTTCTCGGTTGAAATTATGTCTATGTCTGTATATATGGATGGCTATATATATGGATGGCTTCATGAACGATTTTTTGTTGATAGCCAGTGGCTATCAACAAAGATATAACTTTATCGAAAGACCAAAAGAATACCTTTGGCATATCACACATTTACAGACACTTTAGTCACTTCTGTCATTTAAAAATGCCCTAGAGGTTCCCCACCCTTGCCCTCGCCAATTCATTCTGTTCCACGTACACTGAGTGTAGAGGGTCCTGATTTTTTTCTTCGGAGGCTCAGAAACTACAGGCTCGGTCCAAACCTCCAAACCTCTGCGGGAATCACCCGAGCATTCTTCAGCGGGCGCAAGCGGGCATGGAAACATCGGCTGGCTCGAGGGTGCGGGGAGACCGGGTGGAAGAGTTGGGGGTGGCACTGCACCGGCTGTTTCCAGAACTCCTCCTGAAGCCGCTGGTGCTGCTGACTCATGTCGTGCGAGGAGTACGAGGGCTCTATGTTGAGTCCCGAGTGTTTGCACTCTGCCAGGCTGACTGGAGGATGGGTGTGGCCTGTGTTCCGCTTGTCCTGAAAGTTGTACGCCGCGGAGGCATCCGAGAAGGCTTGCACCCTAATAGCGTTCACCTTTTGATGCACGGACTGCGACTCGTGGTGCAACTTGATCTTGAGCACCTCCCGAGTGAGCACGGCTTGACTGCTGCTACTGCTGCAGCAAGGCTGTACCGGCTCCGAGCAGGCGCTGCCGTAAAGTGGAGGACCGTGCTGACTTGTTTGCTCAGACTCTGTGGATGTGATGGAGACTCGACCGTCAATTGCGTCCCGTTCCGTCTCCAAATTCCACCGGAGTTCACCCACTCGGATCTCGCTGCACGGTGCCGAGACGGATGAGAATCAAAAATGCCACCGCTAACTTCTTTGGTGACGCTCCAATACATTTTGTCGGTGTTGTTGTTCTTGAAGAGAGATGTTTTTGGGAAGCATCGACCAAGTTGTTCAAAGCAACAGGGTCATGGCCACGGTCATCGACTGCTCCATCGTTTTTATCGACGACGTTAGATTTGCCCGCATGTTGATCAAGAGAATCTCTGATCACCACTTGAATTATCATGTCCGCGGGGTTCTGCCTGTGCTGCGTCTCGTTGCTGGGAAACACGTCGTGCTCCAAGTGCTGATATACGTCCGATCCTTCAGAATCGCGAGGAGACATGGGATCATTCAAGAGCACTATGTTCATATTGTCACATCCCTCAGGATCGGCCTCACTGTGCAGGACGTTTTCTGAAAACGAGAAAATAATTTTACCCGACTCCATCAAAGCACCTTCTTCGGTTGCGTTCTCATTTTTGACAGCCTTCGCAGGACGTCCCCCAAAAGGTGATGATAATCTCTCAGCAGAGGCAGTCTCTTCCTTCTGAAGGGCTTCTTCCTCAAGGTCATCTTCGGAACACAATAAAGTCTTATCTCCAATCGACTCTATAGTAGAGCATTCACCACCATCGTCTGTCTGATCCAAGTCGTCAGCAGTGCCTTTGGTGGCCTGCAGAGTTCCACACGGCCCAGCACTGTGAGTGTCCACACCCTCCAAATCATCACACTGGAGATGCTTCTCCTTGTCCAAATCATCACAATGGATATCCTCATCCCCTCCTCTTCCTTCTTCATGCAAATTTCTTCCACATAAATGGGATGCTCGGGTATCTGGAGACACGTATCCAAATCGCTACAGCATCTCTTGTCTCTCCTTCGATCAGGGATGACACGCTTTGACCGCTTCTGTTATTCTCTGGGAGATCCATCGCTTGAAATTTATGACATTTTTTTTTCTCTGTTTGCAAAGACTGTTAGGAAAGAAAACAGAAGAATTAGTCAACAGCTTCAACATCATAATTGTTTTTTTACCCTTTTATCTGGCAACAAAACTGACACCTTTTATTTACAAGGAGTCATGTTTGCATACACCACAATACCTGCAGTCGGAATGCAAACAAAAAGATAACTCTGATGTATGCACTGTCCTTGAAGTTGATTGGTCCACACCCGAGACAGCTTTCCTTAGAGCCTAGTCTCACATGGTGTTGGACCAGATGACGCCAAAAGGCGCACAACTCAAAGACAATGCACCATCAGATTATGAGAGCTCGGGGTAAGCATTTACAACATTGGAACCTCAATTGCCAGTAGAAAATATGATAGTTTTTTTACCCTTTTATCTTGCATTCCGACTGTAGGTATTGTGGTCTATGCAAACATGACTCCTTGTAAAAAAGGTGTCAGTTTTGTTGCCAGATAAAAGGGTAAAAAAACAATTATCATATTTTCTTCTGGCAAATGAGGTTCCAATAGCTTCAACATCAATTTGAAATATGACAGCTTCTACAACTGTACTACTATTGATTTGGTGAAACTGGGAAAATATTTGTTGAGGTGGCGCCTTTGCAAACAACGCATTCGATTCCACGAAGGTCATTGGGAAAAGTTCAACATGAACACACGGTACACGAGCTAAGGAAAAATAATGGAAAAATGCACACAAGTCAGAAGCATATAACATTATACAGGTGCAGGCCTTTGCCAATCAAGTGCTGGCAGATGGGCTTCCCCATTACACGTGGGTCGCAATGCTTATTTGACCACACTTAACCATGTGTGCCCTATTGGTGTAGGTGAGGGGAGCACAGGCATACGGTACAACAGTGGATGCTACTGCATTGCCCTTGTGCTGCTGGTAACATAGTCGCCAGCAGCCGACAACACCTTTTTGGTGCATGGGTGGTTGTGTGGATTAAAGGCTCAAACCCAGCCTTGTTTACGAGATCTGACCAGATCGGGCGCATTGCAGGTGATTTGGTCATAGGTGTCATACTAACATGATGCATATACTGTATTAAATACATTANTTCGTGAATATTTTTTCTGTGCAATTAAGGGATATTGTCTTAAACGTCGTATATATATTATTTTTTGCACATGCCAATATTATTGGCGAATGTGTTGAGTTTTTAGTGGGATCTCTGCAATGTTCTGATAAATTTCGATTTAAAGCTTTCATGACTGCAGGGATTCATTTTCTTGGTTCTTTCGGTAAAGTCACGTAGAATGGAAATAATAAAATAAAACATAATAAAATAGAATAAAGTTTAGCTGGAAGCATATTATATTTTTACGACATAGAATTGTAATGTATTACTTACTGTTAGTAGCTCAGCTTATTGGAGAGTATATTTAGTATACTGATGATACTATGTAGTTTATACTTTAGTTGTTTACGTGGTGTTTTAGTTACTGCAGCTACATACTATTAACATTCCTTTATTAATGTCACCCTATCCCCTCCCTTTGATGCTGCTAATCCAGCATAATATGACTTTAAACCCCCCGCCAAACCTCCTACGCATTTCACAAGTAGTACTAATCACATATCTGCATTTCCCATAAATATGCTAAATTCCTCTTGATATGCAAATTCTTGTCAAGGCGCCCTTCCCCCCTCCATCCCAGCTTAAATAGTCGCTCCAAGCCTGGAGTGTGTCATTCAGACTCTGTCTTCTCGACAGACCTGTTCTTCACCTGAGGACGGCTGCTTGCGTTGTGGCCGAAACGTCGTGAGAATTATTTTATTATGTTTTATTTTTATTATTTTGTTTTTCCCTTCTACGTGACTTTACCGAAAAAACAAGAAAATATTCCGATACTTCATGAAAGCTCTACGCGTGGCACAATGCTAATTTGCTTCTCACCGATTCCACTTTCCAATGTTTCAGAGAATCATATAAACGCTGAACATTACAGAATGCATTCAATAGCTGCACATACCGCTGGCCGTGGAATGCCTAAGACAAAACAACGCAGGCAACATTGGCATTTGTGGTCCAAACGCCATTAACCGCATTTGAACATCTTCAGGATCTTCAGTAAAATTATTAAGGAACGACAAAGGAGGGAATGGAAATCGAGAGGACCATCGTGGAGACGGATCAAATGATATCAGCTTAAGAGCAGGAGCCAGAGAGATCGTGGCATATTGTAAAGTAGATTAACACCGAGGTTAATAACTGCAGATTTGTCTTAGTATTTGTCAAGTAGTGGTTGTGCCATATTTAAAGAGATTAACACCGAGGTTAATAACTGCAGATTTGTCTTAGTATTTGTCAAGTAATGGGGTGTGCCATATTATAAAGAAGATTAACACCGAGGTTAATAACTGCAGATTTGTCTTAGTATTTGACAAGTAATGGGGTGTGCCATATTATAAAGAAGATTAACAGGTTAACTGCGATTTTTAGTATTTCAAGTAATGTATATAGATTAACACCGAGGTTAATAACTGCAGATTTGTCTTAGTATTTGTCAAGTAATGGGGTGTGCCATATTATAAAGTAGATTAACACCGAGGTTAATAACTGCAGATTTGTCTTAGTATTTGACAAGTAATGGGGTGTGCCATATTATAAAGTAGATTAACACCGAGGTTAATAACTGCAGATTTGTCTTAGTATTTGACAAGTAATGGGGTGTGCCATATTATAAAGAGATTAACACCGAGGTTAATAACTGCAGATTTGTCTTAGTATTTGACAAGTAATGGGTGTGCCATATTATAAAGAAGATTAACACCGAGGTTAATAACTGCAGATTTGTCTTAGTATTTGACAAGTAATGGGGTGTGCCATATTGTAAAGTAGATTAACACCGAGGTTAATAACTGCAGATTTGTCTTAGTATTTGACAAGTAATGGGGTGTGCCATATTATAAAGAAGATTAACACCGAGGTTAATAACTGCAGATTTGTCTTAGTATTTGACAAGTAATGGTGTGCCATATTGTAAAGTAGATTAACACCGAGGTTAATAACTGCAGATTTGTCTTAGTATTTGCAGTAATGGTGTGCCATATTTAAAGTAGATTAACACCGAGGTTAATAACTGCAGATTTGTCTTAGTATTTGACAAGTAATGGGGTGTGCCATATTATAAAGAAGATTAACACCGAGGTTAATAACTGCAGATTTGTCTTAGTATTTGTCAAGTAATGGGGTGTGCCATATTATAAAGTAGATTAACACCGAGGTTAATAACTGCAGATTTGTCTTAGTATTTGACAAGTAATGGGTGTGCCATATTGTAAAGTAGATTAACACCGAGGTTAATAACTGCAGATTTGTCTTAGTATTTGACAAGTAATGGGGTGTGCCATATTATAAAGAAGATTAACACCGAGGTTAATAACTGCAGATTTGTCTTAGTATTTGACAAGTAATGGGGTGTGCCATATTATAAGAAGATTAACACCGAGGTTAATAACTGCAGATTTGTCTTAGTATTTGACAAGTAATGGGGTGTGCCATATTATAAAGAAGATTAACACCGAGGTTAATAACTGCAGATTTGTCTTAGTATTTGACAATGGGGTGTGCCATATTATAAAGAAGATTAACACCGAGGTTAATAACTGCAGATTTGTCTTAGTATTTGTCAAGTAATGGGGTGTGCCATATTATAAAGTAGATTAACACCGAGGTTAATAACTGCAGATTTGTCTTAGTATTTGTCAAGTAATGGGGTGTGCCATATTGTAAAGTAGATTAACACCGAGGTTAATAACTGCAGATTTGTCTTAGTATTTGACAAGTAATGGGGTGTGCCATATTATAAAGAAGATTAACACCGAGGTTAATAACTGCAGATTTGTCTTAGTATTTGTCAAGTAATGGGTGTGCCATATTATAAAGTAGATTAACACCGAGGTTAATAACTGCAGATTTGTCTTAGTATTTGACAAGTAATGGGGTGTGCCATATTGTAAAGTAGATTAACACCGAGGTTAATAACTGCAGATTTGTCTTAGTATTTGACAAGTAATGGGTGTGCCATATTATAAAGAAGATTAACACCGAGGTTAATAACTGCAGATTTGTCTTAGTATTTGACAAGTAATGGGGTGTGCCATATTATAAAGAAGATTAACACCGAGGTTAATAACTGCAGATTTGTCTTAGTATTTGACAAGTAATGGGGTGTGCCATATTATAAAGAAGATTAACACCGAGGTTAATAACTGCAGATTTGTCTTAGTATTTGACAATGGGGTGTGCCATATTATAAAGAAGATTAACACCGAGGTTAATAACTGCAGATTTGTCTTAGTATTTGTCAAGTAATGGGGTGTGCCATATTATAAAGTAGATTAACACCGAGGTTAATAACTGCAGATTTGTCTTAGTATTTGACAAGTAATGGGGTGTGCCATATTATAAAGTAGATTAACACGAGGTTAATAACTGCAGATTTGTCTTAGTATTTGTCAAGTAATGGGTGTGCCATATGTAAAGTAGATTAACACCGAGGTTAATAACTGCAGATTTGTCTTAGTATTTGACAAGTAATGGGGTGTGCCATATTATAAAGAAGATTAACACCGAGGTTAATAACTGCAGATTTGTCTTAGTATTTGACAAGTAATGGGGTGTGCCATATTATAAAGAAGATTAACACCGAGGTTAATAACTGCAGATTTGTCTTAGTATTTGACAAGTAATGGGGTGTGCCATATTGTAAAGTAGATTAACACCGAGGTTAATAACTGCAGATTTGTCTTAGTATTTGACAAGTAATGGGGTGTGCCATATTATAAAGAAGATTAACACCGAGGTTAATAACTGCAGATTTGTCTTAGTATTTGACATGTAATGGATTGTGCCATATTGTAAAGTAGATTAACACCGAGGTTAATAACTGCAGATTTGTCTTAGTATTTGTCAAGTAATGGGGTGTGCCATATTATAAAGAAGATTAACACCGAGGTTAATAACTGCAGATTTGTCTTAGTATTTGACAAGTAATGGGGTGTGCCATATTATAAAGAAGATTAACACCGAGGTTAATAACTGCAGATTTGTCTTAGTATTTGTCAAGTAATGGGTGTGCCATATTATAAAGTAGATTAACACCGAGGTTAATAACTGCAGATTTGTCTTAGTATTTGACAAGTAATGGGGTGTGCCATATTGTAAAGTAGATTAACACCGAGGTTAATAACTGCAGATTTGTCTTAGTATTTGACAAGTAATGGGGTGTGCCATATTATAAAGAAGATTAACACCGAGGTTAATAACTGCAGATTTGTCTTAGTATTTGACAAGTAATGGGGTGTGCCATATTATAAAGAAGATTAACACCGAGGTTAATAACTGCAGATTTGTCTTAGTATTTGACAAGTAATGGGGTGTGCCATATTATAAAGAAGATTAACACCGAGGTTAATAACTGCAGATTTGTCTTAGTATTTGACAATGGGGTGTGCCATATTATAAAGAAGATTAACACCGAGGTTAATAACTGCAGATTTGTCTTAGTATTTGTCAAGTAATGGGGTGTGCCATATTATAAGTAGATTAACACCGAGGTTAATAACTGCAGATTTGTCTTAGTATTTGTCAAGTAATGGGTGTGCCATATTGTAAAGAGATTAACACCGAGGTTAATAACTGCAGATTTGTCTTAGTATTTGACAAGTAATGGGGTGTGCCATATTATAAAGAAGATTAACACCGAGGTTAATAACTGCAGATTTGTCTTAGTATTTGTCAAGTAATGGGGTGTGCCATATTATAAAGTAGATTAACACCGAGGTTAATAACTGCAGATTTGTCTTAGTATTTGACAAGTAATGGGGTGTGCCATATTGTAAAGTAGATTAACACCGAGGTTAATAACTGCAGATTTGTCTTAGTATTTGACAAGTAATGGGTGTGCCATATTATAAAGAAGATTAACACCGAGGTTAATAACTGCAGATTTGTCTTAGTATTTGACAAGTAATGGGGTGTGCCATATTATAAAGAAGATTAACACCGAGGTTAATAACTGCAGATTTGTCTTAGTATTTGACAAGTAATGGGGTGTGCCATATTATAAAGAAGATTAACACCGAGGTTAATAACTGCAGATTTGTCTTAGTATTTGACAATGGGGTGTGCCATATTATAAAGAAGATTAACACCGAGGTTAATAACTGCAGATTTGTCTTAGTATTTGTCAAGTAATGGGGTGTGCCATATTATAAAGTAGATTAACACCGAGGTTAATAACTGCAGATTTGTCTTAGTATTTGTCAAGTAATGGGGTGTGCCATATTGTAAAGTAGATTAACACCGAGGTTAATAACTGCAGATTTGTCTTAGTATTTGTCAAGTAATGGGTGTGCCATATTATAAAGAAGATTAACACCGAGGTTAATAACTGCAGATACTGAAACTCATTGAAGACTTCCTCCATATAAGATATTTAGCGATGCATTTATGTAAGTGGTTAATAAAAGTAGCTGATGTGGCAACGTAGTTATTAAACGAGGTTATTGCATAAGCGACAATATTGGCCATTTAAAGATACAGATTTTTTTTTTACTCCGTAAACTTTGACAATCTTCGGGGTCTGGGCCTATGGCCTAACTGTCGAAACCGAAGCCTGCGTTAAACAAAATGTGAAAATAACTGCGGCGGAAATTAATTAGCAATCTAGGACAAGACATTGAATACTTATAAATTAAGGCTTCAAATGAGGAACATTCACAATCTCTGGTTTAAACGATTACAATCAAAACGACGACGAGATTAACCACACGCAGTAGTTATATAAGGCCACTATGGGAGAGGGCCCCTACCAACAACAATAACAACAACAACACCTTTGATGATTGCTAATTGTGCTCAACAAAGTCCTCGGCGAGAAGTGTTGGCGACAGAGGTTCAATAACGCAAAGTTAATTTGATTACAAATCGGCCATCCACCTCCTCGGCTCTCCGCCATGACGCACGTGGCACCACGTGGCACGGATCCGACATTTAATAACACAAACAACAGCACCCACATACAACAACAATAACCTTTGCTTTAAACGAATATAAGCCACCAAAAAACGTTTTTTAATGCCCCCCCATATGAATTAATACGTTGCAAGTCACGAGTACACTTTAACCAAATTACCGAATTAATTGAGCAATTTCCTGTTGTTAAAAAACCCGATACGTACACGGCCCGAAAATTGTAGCTTGAAGGCAAACCTCCTCTGGGTGCTCACGAGCCACTCCCACGACACAAACAAACGTTACATTGCTGTTAAGTGGCCCTCAGCCAATCATCACCACGTTAAAGCTTTGCTTCCATCTCTCGCCGCCCTCCTCTGTGTGTGTGGGTGTGTGAAGAGCAACTGGGTCTCCTAAAAGCCCTCTGATGACACCTTGTGAAACAGCCATTTCAATTAAAAACAACAACAATTTTGTGTGTTTCTGCCTTGTGATTGTGACTTTGTCGGATTAAACGTTGAGATTTATAAGAGCACGTGGTGACCAAGGAGGTCTGAATTGGTCTGTAATAAATAGGCAGCACTGATAAGGGGTTGATAGGTATGCCAAGCCTCAAATTAGTACCTGGTGCGATGTGTAAACAACGCCACTGGGGAGACAAAGGCGGCCGGGCGAGGTGTTAGCCAACCACACTCCCCCCCCCATGTACCTCGCTAAGAGCACTTTGCCCAACAGTCTGTTAAGGCTACACGGGGGATCTTTGTCTTTGAAGATCGATTGGCCAAAATCACCAAGGAATGTGCCCCATCTGGTCAGATCTCAGGTTGTGTGTGGGGATGGGGCTGGATATTGGTGGGATGGGGTTGCTTTTAAAAGAATCGAAACAATGTGTTGCAAAGTAATGAAAAAATAGGAATAGATTTACCCTCTCTGGCAATAAAACATGTGTTAAGATAAATTGGAGGATTTGCCGTGCTTGTTTGTTCCACACAACTTCTAATTTAGCAATCTTTGGAATAACGTAATCAACCAGGCTATGCGTTAACTGTGTGCTAACCGACTCTCTGGTTGCATTGCATTACACTTCCTAATTTTACTGGTGGGAACCTCCTGCCCACAGGGGATTATTGTGTCCGTCGTCCGTCCGTCCGTCGTGCAGGGAGGAGCTGGGTGGGGAGGGAGGGGCTGGGTGGGAGGGAGGGTGGGAGGGCTGGGTGGGGAGCGTGGGGAGGGTNGGGCTGGGTGGGAGGGTGGGGCTGGGTGGGTGGGGCTGGGTGGGAGGGCTGGTCACCCCGTGGTGCCCTTATAAAACTCAACGTTTAACCTACTCACGCCGGCTTGTGCCGCCCTCACAGTCGGGCATATTTGCGGAATACACCACGCCGCCGTTGACCCTGGCCATTGACCGAGCAACCCAACGTTCCTACCAGCTCCCTCCGCAGGAATGTGTTTGTGATGTTCACTCAAATATTTAGTTCCAAGCGGGCTCGACAATTTTTTTTGAGAATTTGGCTGATATGAATTTCCCACCTGATAAGCCACTTCAATAGGTTATCATTATGGCCAGATCGCTTCTGAAAAAATTAACCCGTAAAAACAAAGTTTTTCACTATAAATCCTTTATATGCGTGGCGGCTAGAGTCCTCTCGTCCTCTGGCTTGAGATGGCTGCCACCTATGGGTCAGATGATTTCCTGCCACCATTAAACAATTGGTAATTAAATATAATTTATTTTTTCCTAAAAGTGCAAAATTTTGGAAAAAATTTCACGAAAATAAATTGTCACGCACAACGAGTCTGTGTGCAAAATGTCAGCTCGATTGGATCACGGGAAGTGGGTTAAAAAACGACCGAAAGATGTGCACGGTCGTAAGCGTGCAAGCAAGCAAGTGAACTTAATATAAAGGATTTTTAAAAAAAGAGCTNGAGANCTCATACCTCAAATAAATAAAGAGTTTTGGTGCCAANTTTAAGTTTCACTCTTTCGATTTCAGAATCACGGCTAATTCTCTGCACAAAAGAATGTTAGAATTCAAATTGCCACAGCAAACTCACTGTGACAGCAACACAAACATTCACCTCGGGTGGAGTGGGGCACGAACCGATGAACTTGACCCAAGTTCGTCAATGGCCGTTCCAACTCAACAATGTGTTGCTACACGTGTCTTAAAAGGAAACAAATTGAAATATTCGACATTTAAGACAGGACATCTTCATAGCCATAGTGAGTGAGGTCANAGAGAGTAAACAATAACAGTTCGTGAATGCTTTCATAGGCCTGATGATTTTTTTATGTTTTATGATCTTTTTAAATAGGCGTATGAAGTAAGTAAGTTACTAAAAACCTCATTAATAACAGGCAAATTTATAACACAAAAGTTTGATTTAAAGCTCGTGACTGCAAGGATTCATCTTCTTGGTTCTTTCGGTAAAGTCACGTAGAAGGNAAATAATATAATAAAATAATTCTCACGACGTTTCGGCCACAACGCAAGCACCGTCTTCAGGTGGAGAACAGGTCTGTCGAGAAGGCAGGTTTCATTCAGACTCTGCCTTCTCGACAGACCTGTTCTCCACCTGAAGACGGCTGCTTGCGTTGTGACCGAAACGTCATGAAATTATTTTATTATGTTTTTTTATCTTTTATTATTTTCCTACTACGTGACTTTACCGAAAGAACCAGAAGATGAACCACAAAAGTGTTTCTAAAGATCTTCACCGACCTGTACTGACCTGTATGTGACCACAAAGACAAAGACCCCCGTATAGCCTTAACAGACTGTTGGGCAAAGTGCTGTTAACCAGCACCGATGAATGCCGGTACGGTACACGAGGGGGTGGGTGGCCAGCACCATACCCAGGTGTCTTTGCCTCCCCAGTGGCGATGTTTACACACCGCACCAGGTACTCATTTGAGGCTGGGTCGATCGAGCGGAGGCCCAGGAGAGGATCAAATAATCGCCACCGGTGTTGGCTGTGAGTGGGATTTGAACTCAGGTTGCTGGATTGGTAGCGCAGCGCGCTAACCGCTGCACCACCACTCCCCACTATGCGCACCATGCAGTTTGACCACTCAACCACGTGACAGAAACGCTTCTGACGTCCACGCATTTTGTGGCTATTGAATGTAATCTTCAACTGGAGAAAGTGCTTCGAATATATTGCAGGTCTCTTCTTGCTGGTGATGACTAAAGCATGCTGACGTTTTGGGCAATGGACCTTCTTCATAGCAAATAGGGCAGGCGAGACAGATACGAGAGATCATGGCCATTTCATTGTTCTTGACTAATGTGTTGAGTTTCTTGTTGCTTGTGAACCACTGCCAATGCAGCAGCACAAAATAATGTCTCATTTCATTTATCGCTGTAATCACTTGGTTAAGTGTTGACCCACTTTAAGACGAATTTAATCACGTGCCTAGGTATCTTTTCTGCACGTATTTGTAACCTGTTATTGTTGTTGTTGCTATACTTGATCTACCAGGACGCGCGATAACGATGACACCTAAGGGGCCGTCCATAAATGACGTCACGAGATTTTGGACCCCCCCTAGTCACACGGCGTCACAAAGTCAGACCCCCCCCTCAAATATGACGTCACAAAGCTCTGCCCCCCCAAAAAAAACGTGCTTCAAATCGCTTTAAACTTTTGTCATTGTAGTGCGTATTTAATGTGGCGCTGTGCTCTGATGTTGTAGGAGAAAACATTTATGAAAAAGTCGATTTAATTAAGTAGAAAGTGTTGTCGATTTATATAAAGTTGCGCATTTTGATGTGACGTCACATTTCTCAAACCTCACCCTCGTCACAAATGTCTGACCCCCCCCCCAGGTGCGTGACGTCATTTATGGACGAGCATATTTCCGAGGGTTCGAGCAGAGCTGTGGGTTAGCGGGAACTCAGAATTAGAAGTTTGCAAGTTTAGATCAGGGGTCAACGAAATCCATCATCGCTCCGAGGAAGAAAAAGCAATTACCGCTTTGTGCGTATGTTGAACTTCTTTCGCACCGTACGTAGCCAACCGTGTATCAGGCATATGGCATTTCGACCACACTCCCATGTGTGTGATCCGACAAATTGTCACGACTGAAGCTCGCGATCCGGATGCAAGAATAATTTATTTTATTGCGATGAACGGTTGCGTTTCGAGTGACTGCAGTGGGCAGGGGGGGGAGTCACACATAGAACCTGTTAAGATCCCATTATAGGCGACAAAATATAGGCAGCGAAAAACGTCAATTGTCACACGCGATTTGACACGTACATTGAGCTCGAGAACAATCGATAAGTGCAATGCATCATCACGCCCCTACGATGTATGTGCACCTATGTGTGTTTAACTCCTTTCACACCGGACGTAGCCAACCGTGCTAATCGAAGGTGCAACCGAGGGTGGACACCGATCCAAATCTCATTTATGCGGCGAGATTATTTGCTTTGGCTCCAGCAGGAAATTGAGAAAATTCCCAGAAACTTGGTAAGAACTGCAGCACACTCGCCAGCCTGCGGGGATGTTTAGTGTTGTATTTTAAGTGCCTTGTCGCATTTTCATCTCAACTAAACTTAACCTTCACTGCTTCTACAACTATTTCCCAGGTCTCACGAGCATCACAACTCGAAGTTGAACTCAAGTTGCCGTTCCAAGGAGCACGTTTCCGTAGTTTTTTATCAACTTGAAGTTGGTGGTGAATTCTGGCCAAAGCCCAAACTTTGAGGCTAATTTCACTCCACTGAAATTAGCCTTAATTTTCTGTCAGAATTCTGGCGGAGTGGAAATAGGTAAATCGTTATAGATTTTTAGCTCAGATTGCCAATGCGTGTTGTACACCCCAGGGACGTGCGGTCAGGGGAGGCAGAGCCTCACCCGTCATATTCCAATTAAAATAGCTGTTAAAAAAATCAAATAAATATTAAGATTTTTCTACGATCTGTGTTATAAATGTCATTTCTGTACGATTCCAATCATTTTTATCGTCAAAATCGCCAAATTTTCGGAGCTCCGCTGCAAATACTGGAAGAGACGAGAGGTGAGGCAGCGACGAGCTCAGCCTCCCTCTGATTGCGCAACCCTTCCGTAATTGGATGGAGCGCGGGCAATAAGCGCGTGCCTGTTACTATCTCAGTATGTCACCAATGTAATGTTTGTAGACCCCTTCATTTCATGTCCTCGCCTTCCATACTCCAGTAACTTATTTCACGTATGTGTATAAAGATATTTAGGCTCGCTGGTCTCGTCACGAAACTGCAATGAAAAAGCACCAGGGGAGGCAGCTATCACATCTGCCTCGCTGGGGGGACGTGTCTAACACGCCCCCTCGTGAGGACACGCCCCTCAGTGAGGCCACGCGCCCCTCAGTGTGTGAATCTGGCTCTGATACTAGCCAGTGCCTCCCCAGGTATTGACCTCACCGCACGTCACTGGTACACCCTCCTGCACTTGATGGAGCCAAATAAATAAAGTTGTGATGTGAACAATAAATTAAGAATAATAAAATTGGTGTGTGAAAGCTTGTGTTAAATGTACCCTCTACTGGGAGGAAATACATTACCAAATATGTTACGATTAAAAATGTTTGATTGGATGTGTCTGGAACATTTCATTTTAGATTTAAATTTGACGTTGAATTGAACTTTTTATCAGCACCAGTCTTGGCATTTTACTCTAGCCGAGTCTTACTCCGAAGTGTTTCCGGAAATAGCTGTCCAACTCGGTGATTACTTGATAACTCATGGAACACTCATTTTCTTTAGCCGTCTTTCAACTTCAGTTCTGAGAGATATTAGGCTAACTCGGCCAACTCCAGTACGCATTCTCCACTGGCACATCTGAGCTAAGCCAGTACGGGTGGTTTTCCACAGGCAATTTGCCGTGCTGAGCAAGAACCAATCCGTGATGCACTGGCCGCACAAGACGTTTGAATCTAGCTTGGGGCCAAGCAGGACCAGAGGCAGGGCTAATGNCGCATTCATCGCGGATGTCGTCAGTATACTGTGAAGACATGGAATTACCCAGACACCTACATGGAACTTGTGATGACAGCGGCATGTCTCGGCTCCTGCAGTGGAAACATGACCTAACGCCAACTCAGCTATGCTGGCCTGGCTCAGCAAAGCTCTGATGTGGCCCAACTGAAACAGTGGAAAAGCGGAACGGTTGACCGTCGTCCTCAAAACACATTATTTTATTTAACATGTAGTAACTACTATTGGGACAGACAGCAGCTTCATTATTAATATATGATTAAAACACAACTGTATGTTGACGCTTTATAAACCAAATTGTACCATGTTATTTGGGCATGTAACAATTCATGTCGCACTCTTGACCTGTTGATTTGATGAATTGTCACAATTCAGGATCGCCATTTGATTCTCTCTCATTTTTAGCGTCTCTTTCTCTTCTGCCTCGTTTGTATAGGCATGTCCACTGCATTTACCTTAACATTAGCATGTAATTTGAAATTATAATTTTCATTAATAGTGACTAATCTAATGTCACAAGCGCAACTCAATGCAAAGTACTACAAGCATCATCATCGATTCCAATCGATGTATCGTTACATGCATAGCATCACATCGCGCAAAGATGGGGCTAAAATAGAAATAACGGATGTTACTTTCATCGCGTCTCTGTGACAATGTGAATCGTCGCGATCTCATAGCTTCTTCGCTATTCTTCATCAGACCTGGGGTCAATTACAATCACAACAGAATCGTGAGCTGAAATTATAATTATGAACACGGTGAACTCTCGATCGTCTGTGGGTGGATGTCTGTTTTGCGGATTTACCGCCGGAAAATAGATATTTATGCGCGCGGCGATAGAATTACGAGCTGCTCCTCACTCTTCGGGCCAGTGACGCAGTGCCCACGTGACTGCAAGCACGTCGGCCAGTAAACCCATTACTTTGAGAAGCAATAAAAAGAGCAATAAAATAGAATGCACATTAAACATGTTCACCCCATTCTACCGAGGTAAACAATACGTACGTTTTATACCCTAATTTAAATATGTTATCGTGCCTATGCTTTATCCTGGCCAGCCCTCCCTCCTCCCTCCCGCCCCCCCCCCCCCCAAAAACCTACCATTATCCTGGATAATTGAGAGTTGACCGTGCTGTTACAATTAATTTACAAAATAAACAATTACATTGTAATACAGTAGATGCCAGGTCTGCCACCTTCACACAGGTACCACGGTATTAAGGCTTCAAAGAAAACTCTCCCTGGTGAACACAAACGCGTTTGCGAGACGTGGGTTTTCACGGTGGTGCTCTGCGTGGGTTCCGGGTGTAATTTACGTTGACGGGCGGGGTGGGGAGGGCTCTCCCAGAGAGGGGGGGGGGGTCGTCTTGGCTCAACTCGGCCCTTCACTCACACCAGCCCCAGCTCCTCCAGCATGCTGCGAGGTTCCTCGTTCTCCTATAGGCGCAATGACACGGTGGGGGGCAGGGGTGGAGGGGGTAAGGGGGTGGGAGGGGGCAACAATGAGCATTGCCATCGCCGGCTAACGCTCGTGCACAACTTTCCAGTGGGTTCTCCCGATTGCCATGTTTGTGAATCGTTACGTTAACAAATTGTACGTACGTTTGTATGTTGAGCTTCTTTCGCGCCGTACGTATCCAACCGTGTCCACGAGTCACAAATGATGACAAGTTATTTACCGCGTTTCACATTCGCTTCTTTCCGGAAATAAGTACCGCTTCGCAGATTCAAGTTTATATATATCGTGTGTGCGGTTTGTACTCGACCCCTTGTGTTTGATTCTTTTGACGCGCGTGTGTGTGTGGAGAGTGGTGTTGTTGTATTTAGCGCACCCTGTTATAAACCGGTGACCAGAGTTTGATTGCAACCCATGGCCAACATCAGTGATATAAAATATAAAGTGTGGTAAAGATATCCATGATTACAACTCGTGGGGTGACCTTAATCCAGCAGTGGTTTGACATGGGCCGAAAGCTGTTGTAATGCCTAAACCGCTCCCAGGACCTTCCCCCATGTCGACTCGGCCTCAAATGAGTACTTTGTGCGGTGTGTAAACATCAGCATTGGAAAGACAAAAGGTGGCTGGGTGTGGTGCTGGCCACCCACCCCCTTGGTGCANGGGGGGGGGAATCTTTGTCTGTATTTTAGTGCAGGGATCCCCAACCCCCGGGACGCGACCGGTACCGGTCCGTGGCCTGTTAGGAACCGGGCCGCACAGCAGCAGGAGGTGAGAGCGGTGAGTCCGTGTGTACACACTCTACGCACCGCATAGTGGTGAGCGGCGAGTCCGCACGTGGCCTGCCCCATTATTGTATTATTCACCACTTCCATCCGCCTATTTCCCGCGCCTCGCACTCGTCTCAGTCACCGTTTTGGTAAGCCCACAAGCTGCTAACCCTAGTAGCCAGAATGAGTAAAAAACAAACGTCGCTGGAGAGCTTCTTTGAAAAGGGGGAAAGACACAATGATGACCCCCCCCCTCCCCCAAGGTCCGTGAAAAAATTGTCTTCCACAAAACCGGTCCCTGGTGCCAAAAAGTTTGGGACCGCTGATTTAGTATGTCCGCACCTCCTGCAGTAGGTCGGCCTCCTCGATGGCTTTCAACGCCCTCTTCTTGGAGGTCTCCTGCACCTCCCCGCCCAGCAGGAACTCGTCCAGGATGAAATAGGCTTTCTCGAAATTGAAGATGATGTCCAGCTCGCACACCTGGCTCACACGGTCACCAGCACGTCAGAGGAAATACCACGTCGACGCATCTCCCCGGAGGGTCCCATGCTCAGTAACAACTGCTAAGACTAAAACGAAAGATTTTTTATTTTAGCAGGTAAGGCCCACTGAGCTGTATGTTTGTTTTCAGACGTGACCTGGCCACAAGTGATAACTCAACGAAAAGGCTTATCATGTGGACATTTATAGAAGCAGCAGTTGATTCTAAATGTGGAGGGAAAAACCGGAGGACCCGGAGAAAAATCCACGCGACCACGGGAGGAACATGCAAACTCCAAAAATACATCATCCGTCAGGATCTAGATCAAACCCATGACCTCCTGAATACAAGGTGTGGTAGTTAACATCTCGCCACCGTGGTGCCCCATGGTGCAATGCACATGGATGTGTACAGTCCTTGTGTGAATGTCCGAAAGCATGTATATTAATCCATGAAACGGTGCATTGAATCCACCAGTAAAACACAATGTGACCCTAAAGGCAACTTCTATTCTTTAATAATTATTATTAGACAGCAGATTTGACCAGCAGCAAGTAACTGTGACGTCACTACGGCAGGTGTGCCGGGCAAGGTGCACTTTGAGGGCAGATGATGTGTCGACGGCTCGCTGCTGGCAGGAGTACCAGGAAAGACCGCAGGTGTCATGGTTCCACCAACTGAGATAACTTGACAAATGCACCACCTGCGTTCTCCACCGTACAAATCTTTATTTACATTGGAGGAATCTTACGAGCTATGAAGCTACTTTTCACCGATGTCTAGTAAGGGTGATGAGCAAGTTAATAACATAAAACTAGACACGGGTGCACACCCTCTATAGCAGTGTTCTTCATTGCCAAGGCCCGCAGGCCACTGGCAGTCCCTGGTGGCCTTTAGTGCGGCCCCTGCAATACACAAATGTGAAACCCCCCCCCCCATTGTGCTGTCAACCCCAATGGTTTAAAATGTGTGGCGGCCCTCACACTGATGATGTCTGCAAATCAGTGAAGAACACCGCTTTGTAGCATGCAGATGTTGCCGTATTCATCGCGTTTCAGAAAATCTATCCAGCAGTAGATGAACCACGGCCGGGTGCAATGCCTCACGTTTCCGAAGTACTGGTCGAGCAGCTCCACGTAGCGGTGGATGAGCTCCAGCGACAGCAGTTCATTCTCGTGCGATCGATCGCGCAGCAGAAATACAGACTCGCATAGCTGTGCACACAAATACACGGACAAAGATCCCCCGTATAGCCTTTACCAAGTTGTTGGGGCAAGTGGGCTTCAGCGAGCACCAATTAAGGCCGGCATGGCGCACGAGGGGTGGCGTGGCCGAAACACCGCCCGGCCGCATTTGTCTCCCCGGCGCTGACGTTTATAAACCGCGAGCGAGGCAAATACGTAAAGCCGAGTTGACCTCGAGGAGGCCCAGGTCCCATTGTGATATCGCTCACCACTGATGTTATCCGTGCCAATGTTGATGCACACTTCATTTCTACGCCGTGGGAACGGGGAGGGGGGGGGAGTGGGGTGGAGGGGTCCGCCTCACCGCTTGTAAACGAGCTTGAGGTCACGCCAGTCGAGGAAGTTGGAGGAGCGGGGCTTGCGCGTGAGCACCCCCTGCACCACCTCGCGCACCACCTTGCGCCGCTCGCGCTCCGCCAGCGCCACGTACCACTTCTGCAGGCGCAACTTGCCCTGCCGGCTGAACAGCAGCATAAAGCGCAACTGCACACACACACATGCACAAAGAAAGATCCCCCCGTATAGCCTTGACAGACTGTTGGGGCAAGTGCTGTTAGCTAGTAGCACCTAGGAAGGCTGGCACGGCACACGAGGGGTGGGTGGCCAACACCACGCCCGGCCGCCTTTGTCTCCCAAGTGGTGATGTTTACACACCGCACCAGGTACTCATTTGATGCTAAGTCGACATAGGGGAGGCCCAGGACCAGTCCAAAATATTTGCCACTATTATTGGTCACGAGTGAGAATCGAACTCAAGTCACCGGTTTCGTTGCGTAATGTGCTAACTATTGCGCCACCGCTCCCACACGCACGCACACACAGATGTATAATAACAGAAAGTAATATAATTATTGATGGTAATAAAAATCATAACACTTGCGTTTACGGAGAGCCCATAGCCTAACGAAAAATCTCAGAGCCCCTTGGTTTTAGCTTTGGGAGAGACGCCCCGAATGGCAGCTCGTCCTAGGTAGCCACAAGGTGACTGCCAGTGGGCATTCTATTCTTGTGTATGCATCGCAGCACAGTACGTTCCAGAGCAAAGTGTTGGTTACGCTGAGAGGGCTTCAACGACAGTTTGTGGAGTGTTGCTGACCCTCCTCCTCCTCTGTCAATGGAGCACAGGCTACAGTGGGTTTCCTGTGTGGTCCACAGTTTGGGTTGCATGGCCACAAATCGCACTACTGTCGCTCGTGTCTCGATTTTGTCCATTCGTGAAGGAGATGTGGTGCAGCATTGGCCTGCCAATGTCGTGATGCGGTTGATGGACACACCCGGTGTCTGCGAGGAGGAGGAATGTCAACGCCAGGAGATGTGCTATTTTAGTCTCTAATGAGGTGTTAATTCTGGACGTCCAAGTTGTTCCACTCTGTTTTGTCAGCGTACTTCCGGATCTGGGTGAGATTCTATGATGGTGATAGCACGATCACAAGTGGTGGATCAGGACTTGTGGGCGTTAGTTAGCCAGTAAGAGCCGATGATGAGTACTGCTGTGTGTAATCCTAATTTGAGAGACTTGCGGTGGAATTTTTCGAATTTGGCAAATTTGGACAAAAACCATGACCACCATCATCAAGCTTTAGGTCTTACACTTGGTCTCTGACCTTAGGAGACCAAGTGGTCTCCAAGTCCTCGCCATACCAGGCAAGGTTAACGACCTCGCCTAGTATACAGGAGGTCGTGGGTTCGATCCCGACCCTGACGCCTGCTGCTGTATATCTGGAGTTTGCATGTCTCTCTCCTCGTGGTAGGGTAGATTTTTCTCCTGGTCCTCCCGGTTTTTCCCTCCACGTTTGGAAATATTCTATTAAAACAAAATTCACGTAATACGCCACTTCATTGGGCTATCATTTGTATTCAGGTCGCTTCTGGAAAAAATCCAAATAGCTGTGGGCCTTTCCTGGTAAAATAAAAAAATATATTTTGGGTGCCACTCAGATGTCCGTCTGGGTAACTTGCCTTGCCCCACCCTGTATACGTGTCCCAACCCCATCACAAGCTCCTCTTCGATTGCTGGCCATGTCCTTACGACCAACATCATCAGCGGCAAGCGATATGTAAAATGGGTCCTGGGCCACCTGCTTTCACCAACCTGCATTGACCGTTCTGGTAAGCATGGTCAAACAACGTTCACGAGGAACGGGCCATGAGAAAACTGTATCCAGCAGTGGATTAATGAAGACCTTTACATCACTATCAATGAAAAATCATTGATATATTACGTGTGACGTTAACCCCTATTAAACCAGTTCAGTAATTAAACATCGAAAGAAATTCATGTCATAAGCAAAAAGAGAATTGATAGCTTTCGCCTGCCAAACATGAAGACCGGATTGAATACGAGTGTGTTCGATTCAGAATATGCCACGAATGTTTCTCCGCGACTGAAATTGTTTCGAAAAAATTAGCCTTCCTTACCGTTTATTGCAGCGGAAAGTTTAATAATCTTTAATCTAGCAAAGGTAAAGGCGAAGCCCTGCAATTCCCCGCTCACGCCACTGCGGCAAAACGGCCCAATTAGACAGAGCTCTGGAGAACCCCTCTAGAAAGGAATTTTGGCCCAGACTTCTTGAAAGAGGTGGGCAGTAGGATGTTTTAAATCTAGATTGCAAACGAATTTCTAACAGATTTTTGTGTTTAGTGTGTTGTCTTTACCCAGCACCTGTGATTATCATGGTTGGCTACGTACGGTGCGAAAAAGTTCAACATATTTAAAGAGGCGAGGGGATCTAACATTAAAACACATTCCTGCGGAGGGAGCTGGTAGGAACGTTGGGTTGCTCGTTCAATGGCCAGGGTCAACGGCGGCGTGGTGTATTCCGCAAATATGCCCGACTGTCAGGGCGGGCACAAGCCGGCGTGAGTAGGTTAAACGTTGAGTTTTATAAGGGCACCTCGGGGTGACCAACCCTCCCCACCCAGCCCCACCCTCCCACGCCCCACCCAGCCCACCCTCCCACCCAGCCCCTCCCACCCTCCCTCCCACCCAGCCCCACCTTCCCCACTCAGCCCCCCACCCTCCCTCCCCACCCAGCCCCTCCCTCCCACCAGCCCTCCCCACCCTCCCACCCAGCCCCACCTTCCTCACTCAGCCCCTCCCACCCTCTCCTCCCTCCCACCCAGCCCCTCCCTCCCACCCAGCCCTCCCACCCTCCCCTCCCACCCAGCCCCACCCCTCCCATTTTTTGATGCACGACGGACTTAATAATCCCCTGTGAGCTGGTGGAACTAGGAGGTTCCTACCAGTATAAACCCTGCCCCATTGTTTCAACTGCCGCAGCGGGACCTCTGGATTGTTTATAGAGAACAAAGGTTAATGTTTAATGCACCTTACACTATGAGATCTCTTTTACCAGTGGCAAAATATAGTAGTAGGCTTTTACCCTTTTAAACTGGTACAAAACTGACACCTTTATTCAAGGCATCATGTTTGCAATAACCACAACACAAGCAGACTACAAGTATACTACTTGTGTTGTGGTTATTGCAGATGCCTTGAATAAAGGTGTCAGTTTTGACCATTAAAAGGGTAAAACCACTACTATATTTAATGACTTGTTTATTTTTTTACATCTCCAATTTACAAGGTGAGAGTCGCTCACCGTGTTAGAGCGTGGTTTTAATTAAATTCATTTAAAATATTAAACTTCTCAGTTAAAAAAAAAGATTCATTCTCTGAGGAATATCGCTCCGTATCGACACCAGGTAGTCTCTTTGATCGCACAGGTACACGCCGCATGGTTTGTGTTGCAGAACTCATCATAACTCGAGACTCATTCACTGTGTTACAGCGCTGCGTTATATCACGACTCATTTACTGTGTTACAGCGCTGAGTTATAACGAGAGACTCATTCGCTGTGTTACAGCGCTGAGTTATAAAGAGACCCATTCACTGTGTTACAGCGCTGAGTTATAACGAGAGACCATTCACTGTGTTACAGCGCTGAGTTATAATGAGACTCATTCACTGTGTTACAGTGCTGAGTTATAACGCGAGACACATTCACTGTGTTACAGTGCTCAGTTATAATGAGACTCATTCACTGTGTTACAGCGCTGATTTATAACGAGACTCATTCACTGTGTTACAGCGCTGAGTTATAACGAGACTCATTCACTGTGTTACAGTGCTGAGTTAAACGAGAGACTCATTCACTGTGTTACAGTGCTCAGTTATAATGAGACTCATTCACTGTGTTACAGCGCTGATTTATAACGAGACTCATTCACTGTGTTACAGCGCTGAGTTATAACGAGACTCATTCACTGTGTTACAGCGCTGAGTTATAACAGAGACGCATTCACTGTGTTACAGTGCTGAGTTATAACGAGAGACTCATTCACTGTGTAGCGTGAGTTATAACGAGATACCCATTCATGTGTCACATATTATAACGAGAGACCCATCACTGTGTTACAGCGCAGTTATAGAGAGCCATTCACTGTGTTACAGTGCTGAGTTATAACGCGAGACTCATTCACTGTGTTACAGTGCTGAGTTATAACGAGACTCATTCACTGTTACAGCACTGAGTTATAACGAGAGACTCATTCACTGTGTTACAGCGCTGAGTTATAACGAGACTCATTCACTGTGTAGCGCTGAGTTATAACGAGAGACGCATTCACTGTGTTACAGCTCTGAGTTATAACGAGAGACCCATCACTGTGTTACAGTGCTGAGTTATAACGAGAGCTCATTCACTGTGTTACAGCGCTGAGTTATAACGAGAGACTCATTCACTGTGTTACAGTGCTGAGTTATAACGAGAGACTCATTCACTGTGTTACAGTGCTGAGTTATAACGAGAGACCCATTCACTGTTACAGTGCTGCGTTATAATGAGAGACCCATTCACTGTGTTACAGCTCTGAGTTATAACGAGAGACTCATTCACTGTGTTACAGCGCTGAGTTATAACGAGAGACCCATTCACTGTGTTACAGTGCTGAGTTATAACGAGAGACCCATTCACTGTGTTACAGTGCTGAGTTATAACGAGAGACTCATTCACTGTGTTCCAGCGCTGAGTTATAACGAGATACTCATTCACTGTGTTACAGCGCTGCGTTATAACGAGAGACCCATTCACTGTGTTACAGTGCTGAGTTATAACGAGAGACTCATTCACTGTGTTACAGCGCTGAGTTATAACGAGAGACTCATTCACTGTGTTACAGCGCTGAGTTATAACGAGAGACCCATTCACTGTGTTACAGCTCTGAGTTATAACGAGAGACTCATTCACTGTGTTACAGCTCTGAGTTATAACGAGAGACCCATTCACTGTGTTACAGTGCTGAGTTATAACGAGAGACTCATTCACTGTGTTACAGTGCTGAGTTATAACGAGAGACCCATTCACTGTGTTACAGTGCTGAGTTATAACGAGAGACTCATTCACTGTGTTACAGTGCTGAGTTATAATGAGAGACCCATTCACTGTGTTACAGTGCTGAGTTATAACGAGAGACCCATTCACTGTGTTACAGTGCTGTGTTATAATGAGAGACCCATTCACTGTGTTACAGCTCTGAGTTATAACGAGAGACTCATTCACTGTGTTAGTGCTGAGTTATAACGAGAGACTCATTCACTGTGTTACAGCGCTGAGTTATAAAGAGACTCATTCACTGTGTTACAGCGCTGAGTTATAACGAGAGACTCATTCACTGTGTTACAGTGCTGAGTTATAACGAGAGACTCATTCACTGTGTTACAGTGCTGAGTTATAACGAGACCCATTCACTGTGTTACAGTGCTGCGTTATAATGAGAGACCAATTCACTGTGTTACAGTGCTGAGTTATAACGAGAGACCCATTCACTGTGTTACAGTGCTGCGTTATAACGAGAGACTCATTCACTGTGTTACAGCGCTGAGTTATAACGAGAGACTCATTCACTGTGTTACAGCGCTGAGTTATAACGAGAGACTCATTCACTGTGTTACAGCTCTGCGTTATAACGAGAGACTCATTCACTGTGTTACAGCGCTGAGTTATAACGAGAGACTCATTCACTGTGTTACAGCGCTGAGTTATAACGAGAGACTCATTCACTGTGTTACAGCGCTGAGTTATAACGAGAGACTCATTCACTGTGTTACAGCGCTGAGTTATAACGAGAGACTCATTCACTGTGTTACAGCGCTGAGTTATAACGAGAGACCCATTCACTGTGTTACAGCTCTGAGTTATAACGAGAGACTCATTCACTGTGTTACAGTGCTGAGTTATAACAAGACTCATTCACTGTGTTACAGCGCTGAGTTATAACGAGAGACCCATTCACTGTGTTACAGCGCTGCGTTATAAAGAGACCATTCACTGTGTTACAGTGCTGAGTTATAACGAGAGACTCATTCACTGTGTTACAGTGCTGAGTTATAAAGAGACCATTCACTGTGTTACAGTGCTGCGTTATAATGAGAGACCATTCACTGTGTTACAGTGCTGAGTTATAACGAGAGACCATTCACTGTGTTACAGTGCTGCGTTATAATGAGAGACCCATTCACTGTGTTACAGCTCTGAGTTATAACGAGAGACCATTCACTGTGTTACAGCTCTGAGTTATAACGAGACCATTCACTGTGTTACAGCGCTGAGTTATAACGAGAGACCATTCACTGTGTTACAGCGCTGAGTTATAACGAGAGACTCATTCACTGTGTTACAGCTCTGAGTTATAACGAGAGACTCATTCACTGTGTTACAGCTCTGAGTTATAACGAGAGACCATTCACTGTGTTACAGCTCTGAGTTATAACGAGAGACTCATTCACTGTGTTACAGCTCTGAGTTATAACGAGANCCATTCACTGTGTTACAGCGCTGCGTTATAACGAGAGACCATTCACTGTGTTACAGCTCTGAGTTATAACGAGACTCATTCACTGTGTTACAGTGCTGAGTTATAACGAGAGACCATTCACTGTGTTACAGCGCTAAGTTATAACGAGACTCATTCACTGTGTTACAGCGCTGAGTTATAACGAGAGACTCATTCACTGTGTTACAGCGCTGCGTTATAACGCCGACACGTGTCGTTTAAACTCGTGTATCGTGCGTTATACCACCGGTACGCGTTACAAAAGTAACATATGATAATCATCATCACACCACTGCTTGATGGCACAGGTGTAGAGCGCCGGTGAGTTTATAACACCGGTGAGTTTATAACAACCGACAGCTCGCTTCCACGTGTATCACGAACATCACCAGCAGCAGCAGCAGCATCAATCCACTGTTCGATGAAGGCCCTTTCCCACGTACACGCGTGAGCCGAGTTCCAACGCGGAAGCGCGCCGCGTCAAGGCAGATTAGCGCGCGCGCCTCCTGGCCAGGTAAACGCAGGTGAGGTGGCAAGAACAACCTCGCTGTGGCTTTCTACTCCCCCTTCCTCTATCTCACTCTCACTCACTCACCATTGTCCCAGCTGCTCCTGCTGCGGCTTGATGATGATGATGAGGCAGTAGCTGATGATGATGGTGTGGTGGTGGTGATGATGATGTGGTTGCTGGTGGAGGGGGAGGCTGTCCGTGTCCGGCTGCTGTCTGAGAGAGGTTTCCGGGAGGGCTTTGACCTTTGCGGGGGTGGCACCCGAGGTAGGGTCCGCCCAGCAGGGGTTCACCTTCACCTGGCAGCCACAAACCTCATCATCATCCTCCTCCTTCATCCATTAGCTCCCCTTCCTTATCCTCCTCCATCTCATCAAGCCAAATTATGCTAATTAAAATCCTTCTCAACATTCTCATCACCATCTACTTCAACAGATGTGTGTGTGTGTGGCTTCGTATGAATATCATGCCATAGAATTCCGTCCAATCGCAATTGTAATCGGTTAACGATTGTACAGAATTCAGTGTGTAAGTCTCAACATAAGAGGCTGTCAGTGGCCACCATGAATGAGAAACAGTTCTGTTTGGAGCATTTCAAGTTACTCAACTCACTTAAATATGAATTCCATAAGCTGAGTTATTTTTCCTATTTAATGAAAACAAGGGTGTACATGTGAAGGGACGAGGCACGTAACAATGCATCGATTCATGGATTACAACATATATCGTAACAATTGCATGTGTACGGGTCTCCGAAGTTCCTCCTCAATCAAATTAACAGCCCTGTCGTGTGATAGCTGTCAGGGGAATGCGCACCGGCTTGGTCTTTTTCTCGTAATTCCAGATCAACAACTTACACAATTTGACGTTCAGGTGGTCAAACCAGAAGACAAACGCGTCAGCAGGAGCGGAGTGCACCGCTGTGCGAAATATCATGCCATAGAATCCCCAGCCGGTCGGTCGCCTTGGTTTAGAGTAGGGGCGGGAACCTTTTATCTGCCAAGGGCCATTTGGATATTTATAACATCATTCGCGGGCCATACAAAATTATCAACTTCAAAATGTGCCTGTTATATTTGGTCAAATATTTAATTTAATTAACTCACCCCTAATGCGATGGGCTGGAACTGCTACTCTTTGGCGAGGCGTGTGACGTTAGATGGGATTGATGATGTTGCTACTCGCAACTGCTTTTCCAGGTTTGCTACAAAATTTATTGAATTTCGAGTCCCGCCTGCGGTTGCTTTGGCAGGGCCACACCAAATGATTTCGTGGGCCTTATACGGCCCGCGGGCCTGACGTTCCCCACCCCTGGTACTTTATAGGATTCTAAGGGAAAACAAAGAACGGCTGGAGACGCCTCACGGAGAAGGGAGATGATTGGTCAGGACAAGGGGAACCGAGTGAACATTCTAGAAGAAAGACGGAATAATGGGATATGAAGAGGACGAGAGACTGCGGTTTTTGATGTGAATTTCCCACGAGAATGAGAAAATCGTTTAAATAAAACGTGCCCTTACCTGAATGTCACTTGTGTGGACTCCCTTTCATATTCCCATTCGATGTGTGGCTGCGTCCACTCTGCCGTGGTGTCGGTTACACAACACCCTCCCGTGTGTTCTGTATCGGGTTAATCCTCTATATATAAACAACGCCCTCAGCTATTTGTGGTAATTACAAGTGATTTAAGAAAGGTAATCGGCATCCCCTGAAGTCATTTTTTAAATAATGTACCGGTCCCGTACTTCTAGATTTGAAGTTTTCGTGACTGCAAGGATTCATACTCTTTGTTATTTTCGGTAAAATTACGTAGGTAAAAAACTTAAATAAATTAAATCACGACGTTTCGGGCGCAACACAAGCGTCCTTCTTCAGATGGGGACAACTTTTGGTGTGTTTTCGCTGAACTAATTGATTTGTTTATCTTCCTAGACTGGTATGCAGGCGGTCGGGGGTTCGATCCCGACCCTGAAGACTGATGTATATTTGGAGTTTGCGTGTCTCTCTCTCTCTCCGTGGTCGCGTGGATTTTTTTCCCTCCACATTTAGAAACATGCATTGAGATTATTTAGATTATTTTGCTGCTATAAATGTCCAAATGATAAGGCTACTTTGTTGAGCTATAATCTGTGGCCAGGTTACTTCTGAAAAATAAGTTCAAATCTCAGTGGGCTTAGCCTGGTAGGATGGGGATGGTTTAGTTTTCATACTCTTAGGTTTTTTCGGTAAAGTCACGTAGGTAAAAATAAATAATAAAAATAATATAAATAAAAATTATAAATCACCTACGTGACTTTACCGAAAAAACCTAAGAGTATGAATCCTTGCAGTCACGAAAGCTTCAAGTCTAGAATGGTTTAGTTGTATTTGTATGTGTTTGGGTGATTTGTTGACCTTTCTGCTATCATGTTTTTGTACAGTGTGTTGTTGTAACGTTCTTAACCGCCCCCTACTGGACACCTGTAAAAAAGAGCTTTATAGCTAATGGGATACCTCTAGTATAAATACATATTATGATGCTGATAAATTGGGGGTCACACGACATCTTGACAACCACGTACACCGATGCCTACTTTATTGAGGCCGGTATTTGGCACTCAAAATAACGATTCAGTGATTGGAGCCTCTCTGCACACCAAGTTGAATTCGCTACCCAGACGTCTTCCGTCCTTTGGCTTCCACTCCGTGGTGAGTCTCGACCATCGCCTGTTGTCCCTTCTGGCCATGACGTGCCCTGCCCAAGCACCCCCTCTGCTTTTCTTCAACACTCACTAACACATTCCTCCTGCGGAGGGAGATGGTTGGAACGTTGGGTTGCTCGGTCAATGGCCAGGGTCAACGGCGGTGTGGTGTATTCCGCTAATACACCCGACCGTGAGGGCGGGCACAAGCCGGCGTGAGTAGGTTAAACGTTGAGTTTTATAAGGGCACCACGGGGTGACCAGCCCCTCCCCACCCAGCCCCTCCCCCATCCAGCCCCACCCTNCCCACCCTCCCCACCCAGCCCTCCCCACCCTNCCCACCCACCCCCACCCTCCCCACCGAGCCCCTCCCTCCCCACCCAGCCCTCCCTGCACGACGGACACAATAATCCCCTGTGGGCTGGTGTAACCAGGAGGTTCCTACAAGTGTAATGCCTCTCTCCCTTACGTATATTCTTTGATCCACGTGTTCACATTTATTATGCGTATAATATTATATTTGTTGGAATTGTACTTATGCTATGGCATGTTTTTTTTCTGGAATTTATTCAATCGGAGCGGTGGCGCGGTGATCAGTGCACTGTACTTTGAGGTAATCGATTCCGGGCCACGACTAACATCAGTGGCGTGTGGTGATATCCAAACCGAGACCAGGGGCCAGCCTCAACCAATCCACACTGAACAATCGTGGTGAATACTCTTTGGTTTTTTCCGGTAAAGTCACGTAGGTAAAAATAATAACAATGAAAAACAACGAAATTAAATCACAAGTTAAATTTTTAAAAAATGAGAACAACTAAATTAAATCACGACGTTTCGGAAGCAACACAAGCCTCCGTCTTCAGGTGGAACCGCCACAGCAAAATTGCTGCAGTGAATAAAGAGAGCTGTTTAGAGAACCGTGATTATATAGGGTAAGAGGGGGGGGCAAGGAGTCGGGGGGGGGATTAGCTGCTTAATAGATCAGGTAAGGGTAAGTGTAAGAGAAGTGAAGGAGCCAGTCACGAAAACTTCAAATCTAGAATCGTGGTGAAGTATGGCCAAACTAACCATAACGACCCCCCCCTGCCCCACACACATTGTGTGGTGGTCATCATCCAGCAGTGACTTGACAACGAGCTGCACTGGATGGCTTGCCACCAGAGGTCGCAACCGGGTACCCGATACCCGTACCCTACCCGATACCCGGCTACCCATACCCGGCGGGTACGGGTACCCGTTTGCGACCCTGGTGCGGCCGGGTACGGGTAGGCCGTGAGTCACTGGTGAGTCACCGTTTGTCACTCATTTCGGGTAGGGTAGGGAACGGGTGCCCATACCCGGCCGGGTACGGGTACCCGTTTGCGACCCTGGTGCGGCCGGGTACGGGTAAGGAATCAAACCCTGTTTGCGACCTCTGCTTGCCACTGATCAACCACTCGCGTGAACGCCACGTACTACTTCTAGATTTGAAGCTTTCGTGACTGCAAGGATTCATACTCTTAGTTATTTCGGTAAAAGTCACGTAGGTAAAAAATGAAATTAAAATTAATAATAATAAATAAAAAAATCACGACGTTTCGGAGGCAACACAAGTCTCCGTCATCAGGTGGGACCGTCACAGCCAGATTTTCTGCATCAAGTGAAGGAGGGATTCAAGATGCAAGCCCTTAAATACAAGTTGAGGGGAGGAGAGGAGGGGGAGCTTATCAGAATGTAGTAGCCAATGAATGGAACGTATCGGGAGGGTGGCGGGGTGGGGGTGCTAAATGATCTATGTACATATTAACAACACACACACAAACCTCAATACATTAGCAATAACACTGTGACCTTCAAAGGTTGAAAACATGTACAATCGGCAACGTTTCGGGCAATGACCCTTCTTCAGAGCACATCATAGGAGAGTCACCGTGGCCTTTAAAATAAAAAAACGTAATTGGCGACGTTTCGTGCAATGGCCCTTCTTCAGAGGCCATCAAAGAATAGTAGTGTTCACGTTAAGACGGAAATATTGATGAACGTGTTGACGTCTGTGCTCGAGACACCCACTGCCAACACGGCAACAGCTTTAACACGCGGGATTTCGTGACCAACACGTTTAATAATTAATACAGTATGTCAATTTATATTTTATGTGACCCCAAAAATAAAATATGACAAAAATTATTATACGTGTTTAAATATGAGCCAGCGTGCCTGTCAACTTACACGTCCTTACACGTGTGACGACGTATACATTTTATTTTAGTTCAAAAACAGCCTCGCGAAAAGTTACCCGTACTTCGGTTCATCCCCTAGGGGGCCGTCCATAAATGACGTCACGCACCTGGGGGGGAGGGTGAGAAATGTGACGTCACATCAAAATGCGCAACTTTAAATCAATATAGACAACAGGTTCTACTTAATTAAATAGACTTTTTAATACATGTTTCTCCTACAACATCAGAGTGCAGCGCCACATTAAATACGCACTACAATGACAATAGTTTAAAGCGATTTGAAGCATGTTTTATTTTTAGAGGGGGGGGGGAGCAGAGCTTTGTGACGTCATATTTGAGGGGGGGGTCTGACTTTTTGTGACGTCGTGTGCCGAAGGGGGGGGGGGGTCAAAATCGTCCAAAATCGCGTGACGTCATTTATGGACGGCTTTGTCAATCCCACTGCTGGTCGAGGGGCATCTTCACGCCGCTTCATAGCTCATCGGATTCCTCCAGTAACGATTCTGATAACGGGGTTGTTTGACCATACTTCACCACGCCGGTCAGATACTGGTTGGTAGGAAGGGGTCGGTCTAGGACCGGCCGTCATTTAATTCGCTACTGTGAGCCGTGGCCAGGGTCAATTTCATTATAACATTCACAAACATTAATATAGCACAACGTTAACTGGATAAATAACGAAACGGTCACATTTCATGGATCGGTTGCAACAACAAAAACCCCACTTGAATATCACAAATTATCTCAGCTAACATTTAAATCAGTTTGACACGTAAGCTTTCATGACCAATATTATTCATAATCAACGTTTTTGGGTTAGATCGCGTTATTTATAAATGTGTCGAAACCCTCCACCACCCGACACGGCCAATCAGCAAAAAAGTGTCACGTTGACAAAAGACCAATTTTTTTTATTGTTTATATTTATATTATTTATTATTTCTCTTCTACGTGACTTTACCGAAAGAACCGAGAATATAAAAGACAAATAGTTCACTGCTTTAGCCCACCGGTGTGTTGAATCGTGAAATCACAACATTTACAAATTTTGAGTTGTACGACGTTTCGCTGGTAATTGCATCCAGCGAATTGCCTGATGATGCTGGATGCAATTACCAGCGAAACGTCGTACAACTCAAAATTTTAAATGTTGTGATTTCACGCTTCAACACACCGGTGGGCTAAAGCAGTGAACTATTTGTCTTTTGTCAACGTGACACTTTTTTGCTGATTGGCCGTGTCGGGTGGTGGAGGGTTACGACACATTTATAAATAACGCGATCTAACCCAAAAATGTTGGTTATGAATTTAAATGAGTTTTAAAAGATATGCATACCTGTCAACCCGTTATCAGTGTCCTACCTTATTACAGACAAACTCAGATCTTATTGGTCACCCCGTGACCTTTTAAATCTCAACGTTCATCCGACAAAGTCACATCACAAGGGAGAAACACAGACACAAAATTATTTATAGATTTGAAGCTTTCGTGACTGCAAGGATTCATACTCTTAAGTTTTTTCGGTAAAGTCACGTAGGTAAAAATAATAACAAAGTAAAATAATAATAAATGAAAATAACTAAATTTAGTTAAATTTTGTTTCTGTGTTTCTCCTTGAAAACAACTAAATTTAATTAAATTTAGTTATTTTCATTTATTATTATTTACTTTGCTATTATTTTTACCTACGTGACTTTACCGAAAAAAACCTAAGAGTATGAATCCTTGCAGTCACGAAAGCTTCAAATCTATAAATAATTTTGTGTCTGTGTTTCTCCCTTGTGATGTGACTATTTTTCATTTATTATTATCAACAACATTATTAATTTAATTAAATGTAGCAATTTTCATTTATTATTATTTTATTATTATTACGTGACTTTACCAAAAAAACCTAGGAGTACACAAAATAATGTTTTTTGTGCCCGTAATGAAACGGCTTTGCACCGTATAGACCTGAAAACTCAATTTCCCTGTACAAGAATACGGTACAACCGTATGAGTTGACACGATATGGGTATGTTCACTTAAGATGTGTTTTTTTATGCAATTGGCGACTAATCTCTTTGAGTTTTCACGATTTAAACCAAAACTGTCAATCAACTCCCACCCCCCATGCAAGATGGCGCTGAGTTTTACACATCGACGTGACGTCATGTCCTCTCAAAACTATCGCCTTCCAAAATGGTGAGTCCGTCTGGGGGAAGGCGGTGATGACGTCACGATTGTTCGCCCCTCCCCCGCCACTGCGAAGTTATCAGACCCCCCCCCTCTTCTCTTGCAATGTGCCCAACGCCCATTGGTCGATAGGCGCGTGCTTGTCCTGTCGGGGGCTGGGCTACTACGTAGGTGGGGGAGAGCGAGGCGGGGCGAGTTGGTGGCGGGGGGAGGGGTTACATAGCTAAGGGGCGTGGTTACATGGCTAAGGGGCGTGGTTACATGGCTAAGGGGCGTGGTTACATGGCTAAGGGGCGTGGTTACATGCTAAGGGGCGTGGTTACATGGCTAAGGGCGTGGTTACATGGCTAAGGGGCGTGGTTACATGGTTAAGGGCGTGGTTACATGGCTAATGGGGTGGTTACATGGCTAAGGGCGTGGTTACATGGCTAAGGGGGTGGTTACATAGCCAAGGGGCGTGGTTACATAGCTAATGGGCGGGGTTACATAGCTAAGGGGCGTGGTTACGTGGCTAAGGGGCGGGGTTACGTGGCTAATGGGCGTGGTTACGCGATTAGAGGGCGGAGTTATTGATAAAGAGGGCGGAGTTATTGATAAAGAGGGCGGAGTTATTGATAAAGAGGGCGGGTCGTCTGAAAAGGGGGCGGAGTTACTTGGGGAAAGGGGCGGTAACGAAGGCGTGTCCACAATTTTGCCGGCATCGTCCGTTCTTTTGTTGGAGCGAGTCCCTGGGCCTTTGCGACCGGAATTTTATTCCAATCTCCTACAAGGCTCCGTCCGCGCGTACGTGTGTGGGTATCTCTCCTAAGCGCTACACAGTCTTGCCGCAACAAGCACTCCAGCGGTCGGCGGGCAGTGTACTTGGCCCACCGGTGCCTTGCTTAAACCTTCGCTGCTATCGCTTGTGTGTTGGCTCATCTCTTTGGGGCCTACAGAGACGAACAGTGCCCTCCCCCTTCCCCCCCCTTCAGCTCGCTATTGAATGCTTGCCGGGTTTCTGCTCGACTCTCTCACCCGTGTCCTCTTCGCCTGCTGCTGCTGCTGCTTCTACTGAACTCTGCGGCAATGGACGCTGTGTTACCTGCCGGTAACGAGGCCCCTGCCTTTGGCTGGTGAGAGATGGCGGCGTCCGTGTGGTTTGTATTGGCTGTGCATGTGTTGGCCGCGACAACGACGACGACAACGACGAGTTGGTGGTACATTTGGTTGAGCGCGTACAGCCACTCGGGTTAATCCACTGCTGGATGGTGGCCTGTCCCCACCACCCGCCACGTGGATCGTGGGTTTGTGTTTGTATGACCATACCTCATCGCGCTTGTCAATGTTTATGATTAGCACTGCGCATATATATGTGTGTTCGTGTATTTGTACACGTAGAAGCCACTTTTGTCAATTCATTGCTAGATTATTTTAATTCGACCATACTTCACCGGGCTGATGGCTGTGAAGCATTGACACGTGGCAGGATAGAAAGTACTGTACAACAACACGTGTGTTGCTGGACTGCCAAGAACTTGGCACCAGAGCTGCCTAATTATTTCGATGCCAAGCCGATGGTTAATTCCACGTTAACGTGACGGGAGCCGGTCCATCCATTAGGCCGGCGATTTTTGAGCAATGAAATGGGTAATTTTTTAAATGTTTTATAGCAATGTGGTGTTTTAATAGGTTGCGGTACTCTATTTTAAAACTATTGGAAATAGGTGTAATAGTTAATTTATCGAACTCTTAAGATGACGTTGATACTTTAACTGCATTTAAATTGTCGCGTTTGCCACTTATTTGATTGGCCGCTCGTGATAATGTATTAAATACTAATATACAGTATTCTGATCAAAAGTAAAGATTATCATGAAGCACTATCAATGTTATACCGCCCTGAAGATTGACGTTTTGGTGCCATCACTGTTTTACTAAGTTTAGTAGAGTACTCTTAAAGCAGTGCTCTATTTACCTCCCCTGAGATGATGATCCTTAACAATTGTAATGCAAACTGAGGAATGGTTGAGTGACACAATGTCCCTTTTTAAATACAGTAGTCCAGTGTTAGTTTAAAAAACGTGAAATTGCAACAACCAAAAACACAGTCTAACCCTCAATGTATCACACAGCCACCACCGTTTCAGGACAACACCGGGGCAAATGAACGTGCCCTCCTGACAGGGTCATGTAAGGGGGGTCTGGTTGCTTTGTTAAAAAATAATTTCGTTTCGATTTAAAGCTTTCGTGACTGCAGGGATTCATCTTCTTGGTTCTTTCGGTAAAGTCACGATGGACCTGGTTTTCACCCGAGGACGGATGCTTAACGTTGTGGCCGAAACGTCGTGAGAATAATTTTATTATGTTTTATTTTTATTATTTTATTACTTCCCTTCTACGTGACTTTACCGAAAGAACCAATAACATAATAATTTCGCTTCTGCGTCTGAACCGAGAACGCTTTGTAGTAGTTTTTAAATGGACACATCACGTGGTGGTGAGCCATCAATTGTCGCCCCTCCCTCCCCATTGTTTAAATCCACGACCGTTAGTGACGTCACGCGCGTCATGTGGGCCCTCACTGGCCCGTGCCACAAAGGCAGCTGGCTGGAAGGGCCTCCGATCATGGCCATTATAAACTTTAACTAAAACTCCTGTGAGTTTTATTTATTTTATTTCACCAGGTAAGGTCCCACTCCCCCACCTGAGCTATGTAGCGTTTTTCACAAGCGACCTGGTTATCGCAGGTCGCTTCTGAAAACAGAGATGGCTTTATTATCATCACGTGAATTTTTGTTTTATTATAGCAGCCGAATGTTGATTTTAAATGTGGAGGGAAGCAGAGGACCCAGAGCAAAAATCCACGCGACCATGGGAGAACATGCTAATCGCAATTAAGATTATATTGTGATTACGAATTGCGCTGCCCATTGTCAATTGCGTCCTCCCAACGTTCGGATGTTGAACTGGTTTTAGTGGAAGCAACTCAACTTGGTTGGACTGGATACATGGGGTGCGTAGTAACAATTGCGGCAGCGTTTGATCGCTGGGATTGCTCTTTACATTGCGATGGCCAATTACGTACTTATAATTGTAAATTATAATAGGTCTGGCCGTTAAACTGGTTTAGTAAAACCCACGTCGCTGAACTGGCTTGGTGAGGCAAAACCCAGCCTCTGTTCACTCTGAACAAGTATGGCAGCTTTTTTCAGCTGGGATTACAATTACATTGTAATTACAAACTACAATGACATCAGCGTTGTTAGCTAGGATTGCCCATTACATTGTGGTTATCAACTACACAATTGCAATTGGAAATTACTCCCAACTGTGGCTGTTGAACTGGTTTAGTCAAACCATGTGGTTTATCTGGCTTAGTAAAGTCTAGTTCACTACCATTGCAGCAGCATGAGCTCGGATTACAAGTACATTCTGATGGCAGCGAGAGCTGGACCAGATAAGTAACATTTGAGCAGGTTTGCCCGCATAAAATAAATGCGGGTTGACATTTCTCTCGGGCTCTCTAGGCTGGTTAATCTTAAAACACGACTTTTATTTTCCGTTTAAGTGGAAGTGAATGGCTCGTGAGCTTATTCATCATATTACTCATCCCACCCGTCGTAGATTAGTCGCCACTCGCACCACGTTTAATTCTTTGATGTGGAAATTTACTGCGCAGCGTTTATACCTAACGACCCAATCCACGTGGCGGAGAAATGAATCGACTTTGTTTAACCAATGTGACCATTGAATACTAGGTTAAACTATTTTCCAAATACTTGCCAATTTTAAATCAGCTCAAGGAAAGTACTGTAGTTTAAAGGGTTTCATTCCGATTGTATCGAACCATTGTGGTTAAGTTTAAATTGCCACTTTTTTATTTGTGCTTTGTAGGAATTGCTACCATTCACCGAAGCGTTAACTTGGCGATTGTTGTGAAACGCAACTCTGAATCTTGACAATTCGGGTTGGGGAGGCCCTCATCATTGGTCATGACGACAATCATCATGACGACTTTTATTTCGGTTAACGAATCTTTGCATCCCTCGTAATTATATTCCATTTACGTGTAGAAGCCATGGGCGCATTTGAAGGGAGCAGTGGTAGGTGCCAGATGGCTCTCCATGTTACAAACATAACTTCTGAATGCCCCGCCATCTCCTGTCCCTCCACTGCCCCTGAGCTAATTAATATTGATGAGAGCGCCTGCCATTATGTAACCCTCAGGGGCGGGGCATGATGCCGTTCCATTCATTGACTAAAATCGATACTTACACTCGAGGTACATGCATAGAATTGTTCCATGAGAAACAATTATTGAAGATTTCTGCACATATAAACGTCCATTTAAGTAATATGCCTTCAATAAAATTACCTTCAGTGTCCCCCGATCTTTTTGCATCTAGCAACCCGAGCAGTGATAAGTAATGGTTAGTACTTGGCTAGGGTGACGGCCAGGACTTGCCAGGTGTTGTGGGGAGTACAGCAACGAGGTTTCTAGCGAATGGTGTTGCTTGAGTGTCTCTCTACCCACTCTCCTCTTCGCTTGCATGGTGGGTTTTCTCTGGCTTCCTCTCACATGCAGTATTATTAATTGCATTTGACTCGTACAGCCACATACAAATTAAGTAGAGAATTTCATTTTAATGAGATAGGAGAACTAAAATCTAACTCGTTTAATTGAATTGGTCAACCACCCGCTGGAGCAGCATCAAAGAGCCTTGAGACTCAGAAGGGCTTTCGTGTATAAGTAATTGACATGTACATTTGGCGCAATATTAGGTCATAGAATGACCGAGATGGAGCAAACAACGCACAACATACAAGACTAACCATACAAATGAGATGGGATGAAAATTGTTGATTTTCAAATGACGACCCTTGAATGGTGGCAATTCGTATTAATTGCCATGCATTACGTTAATCCTTTGCATCCTGAGCAACCAGAGCCCCATTCAGCATTAATATTCGTGATGTGTGCCGGTATGCCACAAATTAAATTCTTCCTCATTAAAATTAATGCCTTGGACACATCCAAAGATATTGCATCCAATTACTAAGCATGTGGTGTCAGTGGTTGCATCCTAGACTAGAAGCCAAAATGAAGTAAACAGCATGATGGAGGCAGTGTAGTGGATAGTTTACCGCACTGAGCCTGCCGATTTAAGTTTGATTCCCAGCCATGGCTAACCTCAGCAATGAGTGATATTTGAACTGATCCTTTGCTCCCTTCCCACCTTTCCCAATCCACAAATACCAGTGTGAAATATGGTCAAACCCCATTGAAAAATTGGTATGGGAGGCCTTTCTCTAGCAGTAGATTGACAGGACAGTAGATTTTTTTGTTCGTATGTATGAGGGGCGTCCTACATGGAGAAAACACTGCATATTCCAAACATAAGTGGACTCAACCATCGATGAAGCCATGCACTTATTGCCATACGAATCAAAATTACAAAGTGGTGACTTTTATTTAACAAACCACTTAATCCTAAGTTTTGTGCACGTCTTCTTAATCGCGTTCTCTCCTTTAGCTGCCACTATCGTTGGTCTCGGCTGCTGGCCATTCCTTAACGATGTTCCCTGCCCAAGTCCGCCTGCTTTTCTTATCTGTCGATAAGCGTACGTTCGCTAATCCATTTGTTTCGGTGTAATTCTGAGTTTGCCTCTCCATGCTTATTTGTGCTTTCAGTTTTTGCGCCATTTTCTTTAGTCGGTGTCCCTGTTTCCAATCCGAATCTTATCAGGTAATTTACACTGATTAAAAACGAAACTGCGCATTTTCTCTGTTTTCGCGTTGTGCCGTGTATGTGGCATGTCCACTGTTTCATGCCACGTGCAGGGAGTTTGTCAGAAACAATAATCTTTGTTCCTCAAGCTCCCAGCAGGTGGAGCGAAACGTTGGACACATGCCAATTAATCGCACGGCACACATTGAGCGACGCGTGGCACAAATGCGAACACCTACGTGGTAATAAGCACGCTTTGCTCTTGCATTTTCTACTGCTCCCACAGGCTAAACGCAGCGGACCCGCAGGTGTTGCAGATGCAGTACCAACGACTGCTGGCGGCCGGCATGAGCCATCACGCCGCCGGCTCCCTCGTGGAGCGGCCAGCACTCGCCGGAGTCTCCGCACGGAGCAGACCAACCAGCGCACGAACCGGCTTACACGCAACTACAGAACGCGCAGCCGGCGCATGGTCCGGACTTTGCGGGCGGCCACAAGCCGAAGGCACTCTTCCCGAGCCGGCCAACCCCGTTCCTGGTGAGGCTTGCCATGTGACTTCGACTAAGAGGGTGCTTTATGAGATGATAACGGTTAGAGTTTTGATTCGTAACATGCATGTGCTTATTAACAGCCCTTTATCTCAATCGGTGCCCTTCCCCATGAAGTGCAGGTCGTTGGGGTTGATCTTTCTTTGCCACGCTGGACAGGGTAGGTAGGTAGGTGAAGGTGCAGAGCCTAAATGGAGCATAGTACAGTACAAGAATACATCTTTGTTGCACGACTTGCAGCGCAGCCTCGCAGCAGCCTACAAACACCTGTTTTGTACTTGACTCACGCCTACCACACTGTTCATCTTCCTTTATCTGACAAAATTAGGTTTGTTCACTGTGATTTCGTCGGCATTTCATGCAATATATACACGGGTGATGGATCATTGCTGGTGGTGATTATGATCCATGGATTAGCTTACACATGGACAACCAATTTGTGACCTTTTCCAAATCCATTTTGATACTTTCTTAGCAGTCAACAACACCGTCTCGTCTTCTGCAGAGATGGAGTGGTGAAATTAGTTTGTACAGCTGCTTGTTGGGTTTTTGCATCTTAGGAATGGGATAAATGTTGACGGTTTGGCGAGGTCTTCATCTAGCAATGGATTTGTCATGGATGAAGGTAATTCATGATCTAACATCGGTGTTCCCCAATTTAATGTTAATGCCACCTGCTGATGATAATTCATCATGGACGTCCCTCGCGTGTGTTCCTTTCTTTAACCGATGATTATGATGTTGTTTTTGGTGTCAGTTGGCAGAGGACGCAAGAGGGCGGCTCCAAAAGAACCAAAAGCACCAAAGCCTCCGAAGGCACCCAAGGAACCTAAACCCCCAAAGCCACCCAAGGAGCCCAAAGCACCGAAGCCCCCAAGGAGCCCAAGCCGCCCAAGGAGCCCAAGCCGCCCAAGGAGCCGAAGCCACCCAAGGAGAAGGGACGGCCGGGGAGGAAACCTGGCAGCGGCAAGCAGGAGAAGATTACGGACTCGTTTCAGAAGGTGAAGCGGAAGGTGGATCGATTCAACGGTGTCTCGGAGGCGGAGCTACTGCTGAAGACTCTGCCAGACATCCTCACCTTCAACCTCGACATTGTCATTGTGAGAATTCCCACAAGTTCACTTCCTTGTGCTTCACAACAATTGTAGTGAGCACTCACCACCCACCACCCTTTTCAGTCATTGAAGGTTAAATGTGGAAAAGCATTAAATAGTTTTTACACCACTTTTCAACTGGCACATTATAGTGATGCCGTGGCCATGCCAAGTTTGGCCCTGGGTGGACAGGATGTGCCATGTATTTTTTCCAATGCGGAAGCCAAGCTTGTGCTGCTGACATGAGTTGAGACATGTGTGGGTGGTGATGTGTCCTCGATGTACTGGCTGCTGTTGTCACACTAATTGTACGAGTCATTAAGTCTCAGCCTGGTCTGGGCCCTGCTTTGCTCCAAGCCGGATACATTTTGCCAGTGTGTCACGGTTGGGTCACGACCCAGGCCCCGCCAAATAACCATGCTGTCTCAGCTCAGATGTGGTAGTGAAGAGGTATCCGGGGACACGGATGCATGGTAGATGTGGGGAAACTGATTGTTAATTCAATAGAGAATTTTGTGGCACTTAAGAAAAATTGGTTAGATTATGCAAAAATGTCAACATTTTTTTTATTGAAGTTTCACTATTACAAAAATAGGGAGGTAGCAGGAAGGTTTGCATACGTGATAGCATACATGATCCATGTGTATTTTGGATGAATACAATGATGATGATGGCTGTTGCTTTTCTCTATAGATTGGCATCAACCCTGGCCTGATGGCAGCCTATAAGGGGCATCACTACCCTGGACCAGGAAACCATTTCTGTAAGGACCCACCATTCACAACGCCAGCAACAAAACGACTTGAAAATATTTTGTGTTCAGCTCATTTTTCGTGAATTGTTGTAAATGACTGAAAATATGTATTTCTAGCTTTGGTAAAATAGAAAGCCAAACTGAGTCTTGAATCACAGGAGTGCCCTGAGATATTTGGATAATGAACTGAATGAGTGTTTGGTTTGTGGGAGGAAATGGGAGCACTCAGAAATCCCACGTGTGAGTAATATTTGGAGATCTGCAGTTTTATTTAACCCACCTTGCAGCCCAAGCCTGCAGTACCTGGAATTCCCTGCTAGATTCCCATCCAAGTACAAACTGGGCTCAACTCTGCTCCACTTCAGAGAAGTTATGCTCTATTTTAACTTAACTCTGGAATCTATGGGTTATGTAAAATCTCCTAATAATATAATAGGCATACTAAGATAGAAAAACTCATTCCTAGTGACGACCTATTTGCTTGCGCATCTGCTGTTTCTCCACAAGATCCTTCCCAAGGTTGTTGTGGACCTAATTTACCATATCCTGTCTTTCTTTCTAGGGAAGTGCCTATTCCTGTCTGGACTCACAGACCAGCTTCTCAACCATCTCGATGACAAGTCGCTGCCAGAAAAATATGGCATTGGATTCACCAACATGGTGGAGCGGACCACGCCAGGCAGCAAAGATCTCAAGAGGTACGAAGCCCTGTTGCCCTAGCTCTGTGATTGATATCCGCTTCAACGGGTCGTTCTCCAACACAGAGAGATCTGAATGGTTATTTTGTCTCGTGACGTGATGCCTATGGCACAATCTGGTGCTGACATTGAGAGAAAAAAATTGCACGTATGGTCACTGGGTCTGTAAAACGGTCCACGTGCACCAGTACAACATCGAAAGCCGCCTCTCCGGCCAGTGGGAGGTGAGCGTTTTGTGACGTGCCATAGTAATTAGGGAAGCAACAGGACTCTTGGTTTTGCAGCACAGGCCAAGTGGTAGTATACGCTTCCCACAATACCAGTGGACTGTCACCCGCCATAGCTCACCGGACTGAAGACAATCTGTGTTGCATTGTATCGATTATAATCGAATGTTACGCATGGTAGGCAGCCTTGTGTCGAATAGCAGAACTGATGCTGTTTACTAGATATGCACTGCATATTTCGTGTTTTTGTGTTAAGACTGTGGCATTCACTTGCACGTGTTTGCTGTGTCGTTTGAAGACCAGGAATTTCAGTGGTGGATCTTGCAGCTTGCCCCCCTGGGTTTTAAATTTACTGTTTTATTCGAATGAAGACAAGCAACTGTACGCTGTTCTGGCCACAACACTACTCTTGTGTGTGCTGTGTAGACCTTGATTGGTCTCCCAAACATCACATTATCTAACAAACAATGTAAACTATATGGGGATATTTGTCTATAATTTGTGTGTATCTACTTTATAGAAAATGTGTCCCTGTGTGTGTATGTGTGTGCGTGTTTTGATTTCAGTAAGGAGATCAGGGAAGGAGGAAGATTCTTTTGCAGAAGTTGCAGAAGTTCAAGCCGACTATCGCAGTCTTCAACGGGAAATGTAAGCGTCTGAAACTGCACCGGTGTGTACGCTCGTGTGACTCATGTTTGTTTTGTTTAAGCAGGTGGCAACTCCACGAGACCAGGATTAATTTGCAGAAGTGACCCATGATCACCAAAAAATGACTTGTGTTGTACGAGTGAAGTTATTTTTTTTACATTGCACGTGCATCAAATTTGAGTGCCACAAGATAATGAAAAAATTGAGTTGATATTTTTTGTTGTCCTCAGGCATTTTTGAAATTTTCTTCAAGGAAGTTTTTGGCGAGAAGATAAAAAATTTTCAGTTTGGTGAGCAACCAAACAAGATCCCTGAAACGGACATTGTGAGTTTGTGATCATTTTATTTTTTTGCCACGAGTGTATTTACATGAGGGCAAACGGATGTTGCTGCTACAGCTACACTGTTCTGAGCTGTTCCTCAGCTCCGAAGTAGTTCATGCTAGGCTTTGATAAACCCACATGGCAACATTGCCTCCCTACTGGCAGACTATACCTGTCCGTGACTCATTGCGCCTTCAGATGAGCCTTGCGCTAAAATAAAGTTGTGAATACCGAACGTATTAATAATAGTTAAAATCGTTATTTTACGGGCTGTGCAACGTACACAAAACTGCTGAGAGCTGGGATCTGCCCGTGGAGAAACGTTGTACAACCCACCGCGTGTGTCTGTCTGTCCGTGTGTTCCTCCGTCATGACGGCAGATCGTGTACGTGATGCCCTCGTCCAGCGCTCGCTGTGCCCAGTTCCCACGTGCCCAGGACAAGGTTCACTTCTACATCAAGATGAAGGAGCTGCGGAACAGCACGAAGGGCGTCACACCCAATGAAGAGATCCAGGAGACGGAGTACACCTTCGACCTGCACAAGGCTAAAGGTGGTGCCCTGCTCCAGCTATGGCTTCCTGGGGTGACACAAGTATCCGGAAGCTGTGGTTTTAAATGTTTTATTTAATATTTATTTTTGTTAAAAGGATCCTTTTAGAAGGGGGTGGATTGCTGCCGTGGTGTAATGGTTCGTACATTGGACTTAAAATCCAGAGGTCATCACCGTCATCGTCACGATCCATGGTCGGATAGCCCCGTAGGTGTTCACTGCACATTTCGTAATTTAGTTTTCCACTTTCACCCGTCTTGTGCCAATATGCTCAAGAAGTCCACATCTTTCTGGCACCAATCCCCTATGTAGTCAAGTCATTCTCTGTTGGGTCTTTCTCTCTTTTTAGTTCCTTCCATTTTTCAGAACAACACGCTTTTAATTTAGATGTAGCTGGTTCAATCTCCTGGCTTGGAAGTTTAAACAATGGTGCAAGTATCTAAAATTCCCCCCCAACCCTACACCACGGTTATTCAATCAGCAGGGCTCGTGTGGTGGGGTGAAGTACGGGTATTCCGATGTCTTGTACTATGCCTGACCAATGTGGAAGAGAAGGCCAAAATACCTTAGAGGCTGCCTAGTTCCCCTATACTCAAGGCCCTTCTGCCATCAGTGGTGTGAACAAGGGAGGAGCAGAAAGCAGTGCAGCAACATCCATTGCTGTACCATACGTCTAAGCTCTCTGCCTTCAACCCACGATGCCCTGCATGGTGACGTATCTTTAAATAACCCTCACGACTCGCACTGTGTCCATCCAGCAGTGGATTGATAAAGAGCTGAACGTGTACATGTATGTACATGCAAAAGAGGTCCTGACTTCCTTTGTTTGGCTCGGTTCTCAACAGGGGGCGTTGCCCCAGGCCAAGTGATATGTAAATGAGCCACGTGGCTTGCCTTTCACTGAGCCGAGTAGCATTTCACTAATGGGGGCCCGATGACGAACATTTTACGCTTGTGTGTTTGCAGAGGATGCCAAGTTGATGGCCATCAAGGAGGAGAAGCACGACCCAGGATACGACGCGGCTTATGGAGGAGCACCTAACGAGTCGGAGCAGAGCACGTCCTGCAACTATGCTCAGCTCCAGCCTGGTACCACTTGCGCACCCCATTAGTAGCCGAGCGAGCCGTGTGATCCACCGCTTGATAATGCCATGTTAAATATACACCGACAAGGGATTGAACAGTGGCGCAGTGGTTGGTGCACTGCGCTATGAGCCCGGCGGCCACGAGTCCGTTCCTTGCCATGGCCGATGTCAGCAGCGAGTAATATTTGGATTGTTCCTGTGTGGATCAAGCAGTGGATTAACGAGGCTGAAAATGTGCATGTAAGGGCATGCGCAAAAGAGGTTCACACCTTAACAAAGCCACACTGACCAGCATGGTGAGGTGTGTGATCGAACAAACCTGAAGAACCAACACGGTATGGAGCGGCCTTGATTCCCCCAGTGGATTGACACTGCGTGCTGCAGCTTCTCCAATGCATTGGGTTACATTGAAATCACTGGTGTTGCTGTGAGGGAATTACCCTATTGACAATCTGCCACGTTGATCGAAGGGGCTACCCAACACTTGGAGGGACAAACCTGGGCACAAAGAACTCTGTGCAATTATGTGAACGTATTTTGCCCTGACAGCTGTCGGCCTCCTTAATTTTTTACTATGAGCCAAGAAAGTCAGTCCTGCACATGACGTCACTCCACATCGGCCAGCCTCCCACATGAATAATCATGACGAGGTGACGTCTTTCAAATGGACACCCCGCCATTAATATTAATGAGTGGGTGACGTCACTCCACATGGGGGGGGGGGTCGAGGCACCTCCCCCACGTGGAGTGACTGTCACCCTAGATTTGAAGCTTTCGTGACTGCAAGGATTTATACTCTTAGTTCTTTCGGTGAAGTCGCGTAGGTAAAAAATGAAATTAATAAAAATAAAACTTGATGCAGCAAATCTGGCTGTGACGGTCCCACCTGATGACGGAGACTTGTGTTGCCTCCGAAACGTCGTGATTTTTATTGTTTATTTTTATTAATTTCATTTTTTACCTACGTGACTTCACCGAAAGAAATAAGAGTGACTGTCACCCTCCATGTGGCAGAACCCTCGCGTCACGTGATCTCCGTAAAGCTATTGAGACATCGACGTAAAAGGGATGTCATGATGAACAAGGGATTATAACCTGTAAATGAAATAAGTCTGTCACCGCGACCTTACAATTGCACACGAATTGATGCAATGAATATCACGTCGCGGTCTGCTTTTCGCTTGCAAGTTTCATATTTACTGAAATACAACCCGTCCTTGGACGGGAAAAAGGCTCGTAATGACAATCGTTCCGAAGACACATGCTTGGAGGAAAACATGTGCACAATCCATGTGTATGTGTGATTTATATTTGTTGTCCCAACTTTCTTTTTTGTTTTTTCCCCATTTACAGCGGACATCTCCATGGACTCACCTCACAAATGCAGGACGATTGCCCGGGTGGCGGCTGGATAATCCCGCATTCGAGGGGCAGGGCATGGACGTGCCCGGACTCCCGCCTGCCCCGCAAGCCACCCCCAGAACCCAGTTTGACTCCCGCAAAGCCAGGTTACTGCTGCGGCTGCCTGCGTAGTGACCAAACTCACCGCAGAGAGGTGGGGAAGGGTGGAGGAGGGGTGGTGGAGTGATTGGAGGGGGGGGGAGCCCGTGTTCTAGATGTTTTGTCGATTGAAAGACTGCGACGTTCACCAGCAGCATAAACATTTCCATGCTCTCGCGTCTGCTCGGCCCTGGCTTCATCGACGAGCGCATGGAGGAGGGGGAAGTGCTGCATCTCCCTTCCTGGAGAGGCGGGGGGCTGTTACGGGTGCTATTGTTTTTACCCCCTTTAAAACCCTCCTCAGGTTCACGTGAAATGTTACGGAGCAACTTTTATATTATTTTTATTGATAGCTACTGACGACGAGTAGATGTTTTAGCATGTGAGGAAATTACCATTGTTTACAGGCGTCAAACAACAACAAAAAGGAACTTAAACTACCGCTTGGGTTTTCGCGGTTGTGTGCTGTATAGCTTTCCAATGTTTTTCAGTTGCTGAATAATCTCCCAGTGCGCGCGAGTGGAACATCGGATGTCGTGCCGAACGAACACGCATTACAACTTGAAAACACATTGGAGAACTATGTTAACTTATTTTGNAAATTGCACATCGGTCTAAGGGTATGCGCTTGCGTTAATTCCGGAAACGTCCGATGTACCTTGTGTTTTGCATGTACATTGCTTCTGAAAGTATAAATGGACGTGTTCCGCCGTACAATGATGTCAAGCCTGAAGTAGGGCGGGTGACCCATTTTTAGATACCCCAGTAATTTCGAATGACCTCTCCTTGCACGTTGTTGAATGTTGTAAGAATTTTACATGGGATATATTTGATGGTGTGTCAGGAGAGATTGCTGGGAGATGCACATACAAATCTGGTTTAAAATTTCTCCCCATATATCTCCATGTGTTATCTATAAATGGATCGCCCTGTCTGAAAAATATTGAGCACGCGATAGGGGTTTTTGAAGTACCGGGTGCACACGGCTGCCTGAATGAAGTGTCCGATGGTTTTTCAATGATATCAGCTCTTCGCACGGATCATTGGTACTCGGGTAGTTGCTCCGAAGACCGACCTTTTTAAAGCACCGCAGCAACGCTTTCTTGAATTGTTGCATAAAACGCACCGAAAGGATGGAGGAATCCTTGTATACTAATTTTTTACTTTGGAAACACCGAATTCGGTGGGCTCATTGGTACAATTTTAACCCAAACAAGTGATGAGTGTTGTAGGATTTGTGACTATATTAGAAGTTGAAAATATTCATTGAGTTTTAAATTGAGGATTGAACTAAAATAATGTCGTCGCTATGACAGAGTACCTCGAGTTCCCCAGTTCAGTGTGGCTTGCCCACATGATAGTGTGTGATCTGTTGTCCATGCAGTCTGGCTCCTGTCTCTGTGAGATCCGCTTGGCCTACCTAACTGCATGTGGCACAAATCGGTGCAGCTAATGAGAACGTTCGGGTGCAAGTGTCGTCTTGTGGGTTGGGCTGTGTTGAACATTTCCCTCAAGCTTTTGCCACCAGGGGCCTACTGCAGGCATCTTCACGAGTTGAAGTGCAGAGCTGAGATGAAATGGAGTTCAACTCCTGAAGATGCCCGCAGCAGGTGGTGGTGAAAGTTTGAGGGAAGTTTCGCTGGACCACGTAGCTTAACCCAGAAGGACCACACTCGGATTAAGAGTGGCTGCGAAAACCTACGTGCGAATGAGAAAACAAGATTAAGCGGCACTTGTGGCGATTTGCGAGATATGGTGTTATGGGCTTGTTCAAAATGTTATCTCTGGGCAGCTATGGTTAAGAACGCGTGCTTGTCACTTGAATGATTGAATGGACACAATAGTTACCATGGAGGGCAGTAATTTGGTAGTTATTGAACACTATTTTCTCCAAATGTAAACCTATGGCCTGTAAGTCGCAGGGCTTTTAGGTCGCACGCACTTTCACCTGTTGTGCGCTCGCAGGATAAGACGGCGCAAATCCCACGAATCCACAGCCATGCTTCACTGCCACCTTGTGCTTGCATGTGCACGCCCTACATTACGCTCACTTCCAGTTGCACTCTTAAGCACACAACCCGTGCTTCTTTGTGCCCCATTACTCTTCGGTGTCATGGCCCCTCCCACATCCACGCCAATGCAATATTTCAGATATTCGTGGCAGTGTCGTGAACATTAGACTTTTTTCAACATAGTTGCCATCAGCATCTGAAGTTGATTTCCCTCGAGTAAAAAAACCACTGGCGCTATATAGCACTCTTTTAAGAGAAACTATTGTCACGATTGTAGCGCTTGTGCCAATGTGTGCTGAACAGATAAAAATGTTGAGTGCCAGGTCTGGGATGTGCGGTGGATGGGGGGGGGGCAACAGAGTCCATTCGGACTGCTATGGACTCTGATTTTCTCAGGCTCCTGTGTTGGTCTGGAATTGTGTTGGAGGGCAGCTGACAATGTCGTGACATTTCCATGAATATCTAAAATTGTGTATATTGCCTCTAAAAATATAAAGTTAGAAAAATATATAGGAGGCATTACTGCTTTTGGAGAGTTCTTCGTAGTATAGTCTAGTGTAGTTGGGTTGCCTGTAATGACTGAATTTCACCATTCCTCAACTGTACTGTATATGATGCTACTTAAGAGTGGATTTATTGATTTAAGTTGCGAGTGTAATTATAATTACTCTAAACGCAACTTTGATGCCGGTTATTGGTGCTAAACTTGTGTGTAGGTATTTGCTACTTTTTTAGAATGGCCAGCTCATGGTGTAGTTTGAGTTGCTGTCTTGCCACGCAGAATCTTACGAATAGAATAGCCTGATTTTTTAAAATGCCTTATCCAAGGTAGGGCCAATTTGGAGGGGGCGGGGGCTCCCTTGGGCAACTTTATTGGCTAGGTCCCAGTGCTGCTGCGTACAATTACGCGGTTGTTGCCCTACGGCTCTGATGCGTTTGTCGGGTTATACCGCATGCTGTTCGGCATGTCTTTTTGTTCCGCCAGTTGGGAACAACTTCCAATTAATTTGGGAGTAAAACATCAGACGTGCCGAACAATGCTTGGTACAACCAGAAAACACGTTAAGCTGTAGGCCCAATGCTCCTTTTATACACCGGTGGTTCCTTGGCACGCAACAATTCACCACCCACTCCAGGGATATGATGCATCGTCACGATTGGGGTCTAGATTCTGTTCAAGAATCAATTCATTCTTATCTCATTCTCATCACCTTCATTTGTTATCGTTTCTCATTTGTGTTACGTCTAGTTTGTACAGTATTGTCTGCTGCATTGTCCTGAACGTCGTGACGGCGGTATATGATGTGTGCTTACAGTAACAGAAATTGCAAATTATGAAGTTCCTATCGTGAGATTGTGAGCGTAAGAATCGATGTTGACCGATGATTCGGTGCATTTCGTTATGCGTATGAGAGGCCAGCCCTGTGCATGCTGGATCATGAAAACAGGCTGAACACACCTACTCCTTTCACACAGGATATTGTGACTTTTTAGCAGTGGTTGGGTTGGTTCCTGGAAAAGCCACGGGTCCGTATTTACATCCAGGGCCCAAGCCATGCATTTATACATTTTTGCTCAATGGGGAATAGTTGTGCAGATCCTATTTGTACAGCCCTTTTGTCACTCCACTGCTGGATGAGGGCCTCTCCAAGCTGCTTGGGTTGTGGCAATTTTGACTTTGGGGTCCGTATGGGTTGCTGAAGCGGCGGAGCTGTAAATAATTGAGCATTGTGCAGTACAACAAATTTTGCCGTGCTGCCCACAACGTAGCACTGTTGCAGCCGACAGCACATGTTTTATGCACGGTGGTCATCCAAACGCTATCCTTTGTTTGCTTAGCCTCCGAGATCTGACGAGATAGGGCGCATTCTGCAACAGCATACATCAATTTTACTTAGCAGGGGCACTCTTCGACAATGTTTTAGATGTATTTTTAAAGCAATGTCAGAATGATCCTGATGGTATCTGTGGAATCTTGATCTCTGTATTCTAATAAAGAAATGGATTTACTGTATATACCAATATCAACCCTAGAGTGTATCATGTATGTTAAAACCGTTTCACTTGAATCTGTCCTTTAAAAGAGCAGGTTTTAAACTTTCAGCATCGGCAATTTTCTACGCTGGATGAAGGCCGTCCTGCACTGGTAACCATCTCTCGGTCCTGCAATGTTGTCAGGACAGCTCACAGTGCCACTTGAACTAATCTCATTGCTCCATCTCCATGGTGGTTGCCCATTTTGAGGTGATCTCTCCTTTGACGCCAATGTCCGCTGTGTTTATTGGCAATCGTCAATGCTTTGCATGCTTCTCTGATACCTGCATTTTTTTTGCAGCTTTATATTTTCGATCCGCAAGTTGATGGCAGTAATGTCTCCAAGCAAGTTTTTTAAAAATATCCTTTACTCCAACTTCATTGTTCCAAAGAACACTTCATCCCGATGTTATTTGCCTTTTTGGTTTAATCTGTATTGAGTCTTGATACACTGTCAGTTGAAAGATTCTGCTTTGTCTGCAATAAGTTATTTCAACGCCAAGCAAAATTGTACTTGATTTTTGCTTTGCTCGTGTATTTATTGGGTTCAACATTACAACCTTTAAAATATGTTAAATCATTGTAAATGCATTTTCATTGGTTAAATCTTGTTTGTAAATATGGTATGAATTGATGCCACATTATTTGGTCATGCCTTCACGTTTCCAATGTCTGGGAATATTTTTTATTTTACTTTGGTGGGGGAAACAAAACCCAGCATTGGTGAGAGCGGATCTCCTTTTTCCCCACTACTGCTGCTCTCTTGCAGACACCAGTGTGGCGGTTTTATTAATTGTAAATGTTTTTGACTTTCTGTATTTTACCAAAAATTAAACTCCAGCTTTTTCAAAAACAACACTTACTCANGGGCTTACATTTCGGCTGGGTCTGTGGGGTTGAGCATTAACTTTTCCACACCCAGAACACCATCAGTATAAACCTCTCACTTGCTGTGGGGCTACACATCACATGCCTGTGGCAGTCTTCCAGCCACTTGGAAAGTATTCGGTGACAATTTCGAGTTCTGCTGTTACCTAAATGCTTTACTGAAGCGGTCTCCTATTTGATTCATGGTGTTTTGATCCATCCAGTTCTAGGATTATATAATTTGCAAAATACCGTGAATGCCTTTTAAAATCCTTTATATTAAGTTCACTTGCGTGCTTGCTTGCCTACGACCGTGCAAATCTTTCGGTCGTTTTTTAACCCACTTCCCGTGATTTAATCGAGCTATTACCAATTGCTTAATGGTGGCAAACAATCATCTGACCCATAGGTGGCAGCCATCTCAAGCCAGAGGGCGAAAGGACTCTAGCCGCCACGCATATAAAGGATTTAAGTGAAATTTTTTGTTTTTACGGGTTAATTTTTTCGCCTGAAGTCTTGGCTTTCTGGTTCAGCCACTCCCTAAATTCCGCTCCTTGTGATGAGATGCAGAGACTTTTATTTGATGGATACTTCAAAGTATTGCTGTAATGCGGGGTGGAGAAGCTATGCTATGCCTCACGGGCCCGAGTAATTCATCGCAAAAGTAAAAATGAGTCGTGGAAAGTGCTGCCTGCTGCGGTGTGCATCAGAGGTCACAAAGTCCTCCCAGAGGTAGTTCTTTGAGGTCACATTCAACGTACAACGTTGGGCCAGTGCTGGACTGCTTGGAACCGTCGAACCAACATTGGGCAACCGTTTATGTGTATTGGTGCATTCTAAAACATTCGGATGCTAAGAGACAGGGACATCACGAGAAGAAATGATGGTGGTCGAGACGGACGGAATTCGGCAGCCCAGGGGCACGTCCACGGTGGAGATGCAGCGATGAGATGAGCTCAGGAGCGAGGAGATTTGAGATCATACGTTGAACTTTTTTCGCACCGCACGTAGCCAACCGTGCTAATCGGAGATAGCAGGGCCGTGAGGGGTGGTGACAGCGTCGGCAGGGCCTTCATCCAGCAGTGGATTGAACAAAGGCCGTTTATGAATGTTCACGTAAACCCTCCGCCCTCAATCGGCCACTAGAGGTCGCTATATTTAACAATTAAAAATACAATGTAATCAAATGTTTCTAATCGATATTCCCCGGCCCCTGGAAATCGCACTACACTCACGACGTTTGATGGCAGTGGCTCGAGGAGCCGCCACGGGATATCTTCTCCAGCGAGCAAACTTCACTCCATCTCCTTGGGGGAACGCCTCACGGGCAGGTGACCACCCAAACAAAAAAAATGACACCACTGAAACTGCTTTTTTTTAAATATCTTTTTTAATCAATAACATTGCCTTCGAGCAGTTTATCACTTCTGCACATTCCTTTCCAATTCTTTGGCGAGAAAAAATTAACCCGTAAAAACAAAGTTTTTCACTATAAATCCTTTATATGCGTGGCGGCTAGAGTCCTCTCGTCCTCTGGCTTGAGATGGCTGCCATCTATGGGTCAGATGATTGCCTGCCACCATTAAGCAATTGGTAATGAAATATACATTTTTTGTCCTAAAAAGTGTAAAATTTTGGAAAGAAAAATTTCACGAACATTAATTGTCACGCACAACGAGTCTGTGCAAAATGTCAGCTCGATTGGATCACGGGAAGTGGGTTAAAAAACGACCGAAAGATTTGCACGGTCGTAAGCGCGCAAGCAAGCGAACTTAATATAAAGGATTTTAAAAACTTTATATCATCTTCACGGGGTTGGGGGGGGGGGGCTCTCGTTACCACCTTCCATCCTAATCGAACGTAACTCTATTTACGTCGCTTAAGCAATAATAATTTATAAACGTGCAACCGTTACAATTTATTGGTGCGTCTGCTTAAGGGAGGAAGGCAGCCACACGCCATCGATCATCTCACGATGCGGCAGTGCAATGTAGCCCCCCCCCCCTTTTTGTATCCGAGTGCAATTCAATAGCTCCATCTCCACGAAGGATGTCCTATGCGTGGTGGACCCCTCTCCCACCGCCCCTCCTCTCTCCGCCCCGCCCCCCCCTCCCTCTCTCTCGCCCCCGCCCCTCCCTCTCCCCCCCCGCCCCTCCCTCTCCGCCCCCACCCCCTCTCTCTCTCCGCCCCCGCCCCTCCCTCTCTCCGCCCCCTCCCTCTCTCCGCCCCCGCTCCCTCTCTCCGCCCCCCTCCCTCTCTCCGCCCCCCTCCCTCTCTCCGCCCCCTCCCTCTCTCCGCCCCCCCCTCCCTCTCTCCGCCCCGCCCCCTCCCTCTCTCCGCCCCCTCCTCTCTCTCCGCCCCTCCCTTCTCTCCGCCCCCCCTCCCTCTCTCCGCCCCCTCCTCTCTCCGCCCCCTCCCTCTCTCCGCCCCCTCCTCTCTCCGCCCCCTCCCTCTCTCCGCCTCCTCCCTCCGCCCTCCTCCTCGCCCCCTCTCCTCTCTCCGCCCCCCCCTCCCTCTCTCCGCCCCCCCCTCCCTCTCTCTCGCCCCCCTCCCTCTCTCCGCCCCTCTCTCTCTCCGCCCCCTCCCTCTCTCCGCCCCCCCTCCCTCTCTCCCGCCCCTCCCTCTCTCCGCCCCCCTCCTCTCTTCGCCCCCTCCTCTCTCCGCCCCCCCCTCCCTTTCTTCGCCCCCTCCTCTCTCCGCCCCCGCCCCCGCCCCCTCCCCTCCCTCTCTCCGCCCCCGCCCCTCCCTCTCTCCGCCACCTCCCTCTCTCCGCCCCCTCCCTCTCTCCCGCCCCGCCCCCCTCCCTCTCTCCGCCCCGCCCTCCCGCCCACCCCCCCTCTCTCCGCCCCCCTCCTCTCTCCGCCCCACCCCTTCCCTCTCTCCGCCCCCGCCCCCCCCCTCCCTTTCTCCGCCCCCGCCCGTCCCTCTCCGCCCCGCCCCTCCTCTCTCCGCCCGCCCCCTCCCTCTCTCCGCCCCCGCCCTCCCTCTCTCCGCCCCCGCCCCCTCCCTCTCTCCCGCCCCGCCCCCTCCCTCTCCGCCCCCTCCCTCTCTCCGCCCCCTCCTCTCTCTCGCCCCTCCCTCTCTCCGCCCCCCCTCCCTCTCTCCCCCCTCCTCTCTCCCCCCTCCCTCTCTCCGCCCCCTCCCTCCTCTCTCCGCCCCCCTCCCTCTCTCCGCCCCC